>CM070037.1:42750875-42778239 GCA_036250615.1 Ptychadena robeensis | reverse complement strand
GGGGGGGGGGGGGGTGATTGCCGCCTTCCAAAGAGGACCCCCCTTCAGAACCTACACTTCAACTACACTTCAAAAGCCTTTTCCAATCTTTCCTCTTCCTCCCAACATCCAACCCCTGAACTAAGCTGTACCCTAGCCTTGGGCCATCCACCCACCTAAGCCCTGGCTTCGACTCTCGGTGTACCTTTAAACTGTTGGCTTTTAGCAAAGTAATAGTAACAGTCATTGCATGGAATTCTTATCCCTTTTTAACTAGTTTGTTGGTGACTCCAGCAATATCCAGAGCCATAGCTAGGTGTTATTAAATGAAACATAATTTAACAAAATAAATCAGACTATTTCTGATCACTGTGATTAAAATAATATCTTCAACTCATAGACTGGGTCCTTGCAGAAAACAAAATCTGAAAACTTATAGTATCAATTTCTACTCCACACGTCAGCTCTCTTGATAAGAAACACCCCCAGATCATTAGCTTTTCTGAATCCAGTGTGTCTGTCTTCTATGCTTATAACTCCCACTCCTTCCTGCAAGACTCCTCTTGTTCTGAACTCCATACTTCCCAGTGTTCTGAGCTGTATACTAAGCATTTGAGTAAGTTTCCCATGATCTATATTTCTTCTGGTTTTCTTTTATAAAGTCCAAACTAATTTTACTCTTTCTTAGCTTCTTCTGATCAGATGAGTTTGTTCCACGGGCTTTGGGAGATGAATATAAATATATGTAGGACAATAAATGTATACATCCTAATATTTATTATGTTGAAAAGCAACACTGCATTGTTTGTAGGCTGCATCTAAGGGTCCCCATAAATGTGCCGATTTTTTTTCCATTCTTGAATAATTAATCACCGTGTGTGTTCATGGTGATCCATTGTTCACGAATTGAATGCAACTACCCTTTCCTTGCTCGATTGAACAAGGAATCAAAATGTTGTTGGTAAATCCCTCATTGATTGCCATTACTTAGAATGGGGACAGCGATATATAATCTGATACAAATCACTGGCCACTGTGTGTAGGGAGGTAAGGGGATGAGTGAAAAAGCTGGGCCAGCGTATAGCACCATCAGAAAAAAGGGGTGAACGTAAAATGTTTGTTTCAGTTGGCGGCAGTGTCTTTTTATAGTTCTAAATATGACTTGTTAGCCCATATACATAATTCTGCTGTTTATTCCATGCCTCAGCCATGTACAGTGTTTTAGATTGCCATTGCCTCCAATGGCACTTTGCAATCCAGATAGCAGACCCATGTGCAGGCAGACCTAAAACTGTAATCCAGAACCACCACTATACCTAATACTCTATGACCAGCAGCAGTTGAATATGACAAGGCATTAATGGTAAATGGCAAGGCATTGATGGTAAATGGCAAGGCATTGATGATACTAGAGGTTGGTGAAACCATGATATTTTACCTATACTATTGCTAAAAAAAACTATCTTTTTATCTGCTATTGTTTACATTCGATTTTACATGGATATGCTATTCTCTTTCTCAACCTTATTTGCTTATGTTGCAAAGATAATATTAAAAAATAATACTGTAGTCATTTAAACATTCTTACCTGTTTGGTATCTTATGTTTCATCATTCAGGCGGTAGTGTGTGCAGTTTGTTTCCTGTTTGATATGGTGACTACAGAAGATTCTACTCCTTTTACAGAACTAGATGGCAGTGTGGCCATGCTCTCTGTGCCCCTTTAGCAGACTTTATGGCTATGAATGCAGAGAGCATGGCCACAATGCCATCAAGCACTGGAAGAGGGAGGAGAGTCCTCTAAAGTCTTCATATCAAACAGGAAACTGACTGCACAAGCCTGAAACTGAACAAATGGAAGTAACATGCCTGAAGATATTCAAAGGTTGAAATAAAAGAAACCAAGCAGGAAAGGACAGTTATATTTATTATATGTATTATTCTCTGCAAAATTATGTTTGTTTGTTTTTTACAGAGAATTTTATAACCCTTTAAAAGATCTTTCATGAGTGGCAGTCATGGTACCTATATACAATCACATCAGAACAGATACACTTGCCCCCAGCCACCTTAATGTTACAAGATAAACCCCAAATGAAAGCAAATCCAGTTTTTATATATGTTATTATACTATATGTTTGCGTCAAAAAACCCAAATATTACCCAACATCTCAGAACCCTACATACCAATACTCCAATACAAAATACTCTATGTTCTACAGATCCATTCCTCATATCCTGAAGAAGTGGCCCAGTTAGCCACGAAACGCCATGTACAAGCGTTGATGTACCACCATTTGTTCCTGATTGTATTGAATACAAAGCAAATAAAGAAATTTTAGTTTAACGGGCGCCTCCACATGAGCCTTTGTCCTTTTGCAGTGGGTTATCTGTTTTACCCTCTCATATAGCAATAGATCACTCCTGTAGAGGCTCCCACTAGTTCTTCACCAGGATAACGTCTTTTACTTTGTAGGCTTTAAAAGGATCCTGTTGTTTTACCTGGTGCATGGAAGTTCAGTAGCTCTTCATATGACCTCTTTCTATCGGGTTCCCCTTGATGGAGCACTCTAATTGCAGGTTAATGAGTTATTTTCCCAGTATCCATTATTTACAAATCTTAGCTAGTGGTTAGGCTTCCAATAAGACAAAAGCATAAAAGGAGAGATGGCACGATATCCATCCCCACAAAACAAAGAAAGCAAAACAACTTTATTTATGATTTAATATCATTAACATTTGTTTGGTCCTCTGCATTTCCTTGAAGCCACAATTTAATTTGCCAGTCTGATAATCATTTACTAGTATGTGATACCCTTTCACTGCATGTGAATACATTATGTATGAATAGGCTCTGGTCATTTTTTTTAGTTTGGTTGAATGAATTCCCCAATAACATCTGGTATAGTGCATACTGTCTGTTCTTTGTGCAGCTCTTATCAAGTGTTATAAATTCCCCAGAGAAGATCGCCTATTAGCACTTATTTGGACTTTAATAATATGCAATCTGGGACTATGTCCAAATCCAATCCAATCTTAATGGAAGGGAGTGGCATGTTGGGCTTATTGCCTGACTAGAGTTTTCTTCTCAGAAATGGTGCCATTCTTTATTTAAAGCAATCTGCAGTATTAGAATTACCTTTTTTTATAATATTTTGTATTGCATTTTATATGCTCTACTGTGCTGATTGATTTATGGTCCAGCCAGGTAAATTGTGGTTATTTTCTTAGCTTAATGAATATTTAGTGTCAAACATGATTCATTGAACTTGTCCATCTAATGACTCCAACTCCTTAATTCTAAAGGCCCCCATACACGGGTCGGATTCCGACCGGATTCCGGCACGATCGATTCCGGGCGCGTGCACGCGAATCGATCGTGCCGGAATCGTGTGCAGCCCACCTTGTCCGATCGATCGCATCCGATTGATCAGGGGCTCAGAATCGGATCCGACAGAGAACCAACATGTTGGTTCCATCAGATTGATTCTGCACAGATCAGGGGGAGTTGCCATTTGTGAGGTGGAGTCGGAGATGGAATCGGACACGGAATCGTCCCGGAATCCCTTGGACAAGGTGGTATGCAGCGATCGGATTCTCTTAATTGGCCGATCGATCACACCTCCGATTCCCGGCAGAATCGTCGGAATCGATCGGATGGGTGATCGAGCGGCCATGGAATCCGACTGTGTATGGCTGGCTTTAGGCTCCTGGTATTAAAGTTTGCAGCAGGCTATTGCATTTCAAAGTGTTTCAACACCATGTTATAGAAGTACAAATGTTTGGTCTGATCCAGACTTCCATACCCTGACAAATTCCAGAAGTTGGTTTGAGTTTCCGTATGTATCAGGGCACTATTGTTCTTTCACAGACCCACCTACCACCATTATTTCCTGGCCTCATCCTCCAGGGCACTAGTGGTTTTTCTTGTCCCCTGCTATAAACAATTCAGCCCTCTGTGTGCATGATGCACTATTTTCCCAAGAGGGCAACCATGCTTCCCCACTCAGCTCATGACACTCTTGTTCCCCCACTATACCCCCTCAGTATATTGTAACCCACCCCCCGCCACCACCTCTTGGGAATCGGAGTGGTAAGTCTGCCTAGGAAAAACTAATGGGGAAGAACATAATACATGTTATCAGCTGTCCTAGGAAAACTTGCCATTGCTTAATCAGGAAAGAAGGTTTTCCTTATTAAACCATTTTCTTATCAGCAGAGGCTCGCTTCAGAACACCCAACTCCACTGACCACAGGTCTTTTTTTTATAAAAACTGATAACCAGACAATTTATTCACTCAATGACCAGCAATAAAAGATTCATTTTTATATGTAATACTAACTGCTACAATCTATATACTGTTCATTGATGCTCTTACCTATAAACATTATAAGAAGCTGAGAAAAGCTGGTGGACATTTGTGTAATCGACAGTAAACGGGTCCTGAACTTTAAATCGGTCATGTCCCATACTTGAAGAAATATTGCTAATAGTGCTATTAGGCACTGTCTCGTTGTGTGTTCCAAGTGGTGTGGTTCTGCATCGTTTCATTTAGATATTCCAGATGAGGTCAGGAGAATGTTGTCATTATTGGCTAATAGTATAATGAATCTGCTGCTTGCTTTGATGTCTTGGCAGGCATTTAAAAATATTATTTTACTGTTACCTTCTCCTGTGATGTTAATTTTGTTTCCGTATAGAGTGCTATGCAGAAAAAAAGTGTTCTAATCTAGTTAAATAAGCCAGAGTTGGCTATTTCGAGGAGGGGTCTAGTTCTGCATGTAGAAGGGCCAGACAGTGTTAGGGGGTCCAATCTTGCATGGTATAGTTTTAAAAAGTACATTATAAGTAGGTTTCAAAATCCTTGCCCCTGTTACGTAATAGGGCATTGGTCTGAAAGTTGTGTAATACTAACAGACAATCTCGCTAGCAATGGGACCACTTTAGTAAATTTTGTGTTATTGTATTATATTTTGGTTCTTTGTAACTTTCTCTGGCATTTTTGTTCTATTGTGGAGAAATCACATAACAAGCTATGTTCTTCTGCGTGCTGAACATAGAGAAAGATGTGCTGCCAGATCTATGTGAAAGAAGGTTTGTTTAGATATGATTTAATATTATAAAGATGCAATGTCTGACCTGAAAATCTTTAGTCTCTGTGTACTTCATGAATGCCCTCTAGTGTCTGTATTACAATACTGTTTCTTGGGACGTTTGGTTTCCTGTTTACATTCTTAGAAAACATCTGCTTTATAACATTTTCTTCAGACATTGCTTTTAAAGGTACTAGGATGACCAGAGATACACTCTGTATTTAATAACATCATAAAATATTGTTATGTAATGCATATTTAAGAAAATATTTTTGTAATGCAGAAAGTTCTGAGTTTATACCACATTTCACAAACAGTTTTACCTTCCTTATAAACTGTCTTCCATATATTACCCCATTTAACCCATTTAATGGTGATGATGAGCGACTGTGATGTCAGCCTTCACAATTTGTGGCAGTGTGCTATTCTAACACAAGACGTGTGGTAATCCCAGGATTAGCTGGTGAAAAGGGGACGGGACTAAAAAGAGAAATTTTTTTCAATCAGCAAATGTAACTCAGCTGTAACTTTTTTTTTATTGTCAACTAAAGGGATTTGGTGTCACTTCCTAATTTGTCTGTGCTGGTTTTCATTTATCCAGGTCATTGTATATCTGTAGTGTTTAATTCAAATCAACTGGACTCAGTGGCGGTTATATGCACAGGCAAGCTGGGTGTTAGTTAAGTCCGTAGGCTCACCTGAGTCTGAGGACACTGAGGCTGGAGAGGGGAGAGAAGTCCAGTGGCAAGGACCGCAGGACGCTGCAGGTAGCGAGATAGATCAAAGGCAAAGTCAGGTAACAGGCAGTAGGTCCAGGCAGGCAGCAATAAGTGTAGTCAGACAATCCTGGTTGGCAGCAGTAGAAGTAGACAGTAGTCAGGGATCAGGCAGTAGAGTAGTCAGCAGCGGTAAATCAGTTGTAGCAGAGGAGTGGAGGAGATGTAGCATGATCAAGGCTCAGGAGCACAATAATCAGAAAGGGAAGGTTGCAGAGGGTTGGGCTTTATAGGGGAAGTAGCAGGTGTCAAGGATCATGGTAATTAGCTAGGCTGGCAGGAACAAGGAAGATCAGGAAGATTCAAGAGTGTGTAGTCCAGAGAGGACGGTAGCCCAGCGAGCATATCCACCGCATGGGGTGCAGCCGGTCATGGGTTCAAACACCGACACTGGGCAATTGCAGGGCATCCTCAGGGTGACATCTGGGCATCGGTTTTACTTGCAACCTTGGCCTTTAAAAGGCGGTAACTGGTACAATTTGTAAGGTTCATTAGTTGGTTAGGGATTTTATAACACGTTATACATTGGGCTGGCATATGTATAGGATTTTAAATGGAAGTATTGCAACATTGCATTCATTTATTATAGCAGATAGCCAATAGAGGTCGATTTTTTTTGTCCATTGACAGATGCTCTCTTTGTAGCCCTAACCCACACTAGAAAAGAACATCCTTGTTTGCGTAATATCTTTCCACGATTTTGGTTGCCAAAACCAACCTCTTTGCAATATACATGTCAATTTATGTCCAATTCCATGATGCTGCCACTTAAATCTACTAATCTGGGGTTCTAGTGTGGGTTAGTTTGGGTTAGTGTGTGTTCATCATGCTGGGGGTTTTGTATTTGCTTCATGGTAGCATTTATAACAAGTAGTTGTAGGGGGCAATTTTTACACAGAAAAAAATCAATTTAACTCTTCTATTTGAAATATTACCTTCTCAAAAGGAAAGCAAATGTGTTTTAATTCATTAAATCATGCAATGTACGTGCTTAGTTTTATTGATACCAACATACAGTAAAAAATGTATCTGCTATTGTTTTGCTTTCCATTGTTTCTTTTTTTTCAGCTTATTAACATCCTACTAAAATAAGTTAATGCAACATTTCCCTTTCCAGTAACGTACCTTATTTTGATGCCATGATATACCGTAGATGCTTAGTTTTCTGTAGAAGGTCATTTTCTTCAAGAAGGTCATAGTTGATGTGAGGGGTTGGCAGGGTGCTATACACACCTTCATAAAAACAGGATAAAAATGGCCACATGCAATTCTGAAACTTCATGTTGGAATTAAAACCCAATAAATTTGATTATGGAGCTATAGAGGAAAGGTACCGCATATATGATTCTCTATTTGTATCAGTGATTAAATGTACTACATCAAACTTGCTGTACATTTTCCTACATGCCATAAGAAACTCACAGAGTGTAGTGGAAAAAGTTGGCATATTTAATATAATAGAAGGACCTTCATCACTGGTTAACATTACAGGTAAAGCATTTAAGGAACTGAAAGTGCTTTTCTAGCACTTTTCTGTGGACACATGGGTTGGTTAGAAGACTAACACAAGTTCAGAATGTGCTTGGATGTAGACAATGAAGATCTACCATTCTGTTCCATAATTGACCAAGATTGCCAAGATGTACCTCCATACAAAAGCATCAGCCTAGAACATTCTGTACAGGTCGATATAAGATGATCGTAGGGATTGTACATGGGGGCATCTAACTTGAAGTAAGCAGGTGTAACGATCTGCGGTCAGGCTCGGAGTTTAGTAGCTGAAACAGCGACTCAATCAAAAGCAGGATCAATAGAGGTAGCAAGAGGTATCAAGCAGGAGCGTAGTCAAAAAACAAGTGTAGGTCGAAAGCCGATGGTGTCAATCACAAAGGAGCAAGACGAAGAGCAGTCGGGTTGCCATGGCTAAGGGTCGGTACACGAAGATGATAAAGGCACGAGCAGGGAATGACAGGAAGCAAGATACTGGCTGGAAGCACAATAATCTGGCATTGAATCCATGTTGGGACCTGGCTTTTATAGGAAGTCCATGGGAGGGGCCAAGGGTTTAGGGTTCACGAGAACTAGATAACAAGGTGTCTAAGTACAAGGTATCTGACAAGGTACTGATGCAAAAATTCCGGTGGCTCAGGTGATAGAGCTTCAGCCAGACCCTGGATTCGGATCCTGACAGCAGGGTTGGTTTTATAAATTATTAATTTGAGGATTTTAGGATTTTTTCATTACAACAGCAGTTGTACTCTATTAGCAGGTAATAGAACCATATCAATATAGTCTCAAATAGGTTGTCTCTATTGTCCTCAGTGCATCTGTGGTCGTCATCTGTTACATATATAACTTTGCTTAGCACTAAATATTGGCAATGGAACTTCTTTAGATCACCATGTAACTAACAACTTTTTATTTGCCAGGAATTTCCACTAGTAGATGTTTATTTTATATTTTTTTCAATTATACAATCGTACAGTCATTATGTTTGGTTTTGCTGATTTGTCTAAACTCATGCTATAATAAGCCTCAGAAATGGCTGTTCTTAATATATACATGTGTCAATGAAAAGAAATGTTCAAAGAGGAAGTAATATGTTTAAATACATCCATGCTCATGGTTATTTTTAGTGTAAAAGTAGAAGATGCATTACAGGATTTATCAATATCTACCTGTCAGCATGCAGTCATCTGGCCTTGTCTACAATTTTAGATCCAGTAAAACATAAATATAGTATAAGCTAAATACTGTCCTATAATATTTTGACAGCATCTATGAAACTTAAAAGCATAGATGAAGAACATAAAGCATTTATGTTTTTATCTTCTATATTTTCAATTTCTTTCATGTCCTCTGCTAGAATGCATGAAAGCATACCTAAAAACATGAATATATCAGTATAAAAAAAATCTTGTTATAAACAAGGCATGGATGTTGCCAGGGCTTTTCAGGGTTTTTATTGACAGCCAGGAAACTAGCATATTTGAAAAGCTGAGCTCTATAGTAGCGGGTTCATGCTTCTATCATGACCGGTTATCTTTTAGTGGCACAATAAATAACGCAGCACTCCCGTGTATCGTAACTCTGTTTTTGAAACCAGACCAAAAGCAGAAGTAAATAATAGGCTACAATCAAATAATTATTATTTATTATTGTGCAATGCTGTTTGTACAGGAAGTCTGGCAAATAGAATCTTTTAAATTGGTTACAGCGGACATCAGTTGCTTTAATTTAATCGCTGTTTAAGTGAATGGTGGCAAACAATCAATAATTATAGTTTTATCACAGTGAATTAAAACATGGGATTTCTGATGATTGTGTATGAATATATTCTTTTTAAATTCTCAGTACAATGGAAGAACTGTGGGTATTATGAAAGTTAATATTCATTTCAATCCAACAGCAGGCTACATATGTAGGTTTCCAGCTAAATGGCGCATATAAGAAAACAAGAGGAAATGCTTTAGTAAAATACTGAATCTATAGTAGTCATTAGGGCATTATAAAGTCAAGTCATCAGTCACTATAGTCGAGTCAAGTCAACTTGTTGTGATGACGTCATCACAGACACAGTTAGGCTATGACCCCACTTGGGCCATGGCCGATCGCCCCGGATCACAGCCATAGAGAATGAATGGATGCAGTTAAAAATCACATCCACACTTAATTTCTGACCGCGTCTATTCATGTCAATGGGCGCGATCAGCCCAAGTGGGGACATGCCCTTAAGGAACACAAGTGTCCAACAATAAATTTCTCTGTAACATAAACAGTAAACAAAACATAAAATGAAAATAGGAGAATACCTTAAATTTACTAGTAAATGAAAGTGCAAAACAGAAAGTGAGTACAGCTTAAACTGTGGCAGCCAAGGCACACAGAACAAGTCAACTGTGGTTCACAATATAGCACATTGTCATTATAAAATAAATATAACATATTAACTGTCTTGCATGCTTCTCAAAAAGAGAAGCAGTCCAATTCAGTTCGTTTTTTTGTGGTACGACAAATTTTCCACTGATAGGCTAATTAACTTGCAAAGTCAGATAGTTGAATATTCAAAATGAAATTCCTTCATCTCTAGAAAAAAATACCAAAATGCACACAGGATGGCTAAGTTTGTATACATTTCACCAGCCAAATCCTGCTCGCAATATGATGTCACCCTGAGCTGAAAAAATGCCGCCCATCCCCACCAATTAGAGACAGTTACTGCATACACACTGATAAGGCCCCCATACACGTCTCGGATTCGCACCGGATTCCGGCACGATCGATTCCGGGCGCGTGCACGCGAAACGATCGTGCCGGAATCGCATGCAGCCCACCTTGTCCGATCGATCAGGTCCGATCGTTTAGGGGCTCAGAATCGGATCCGACTGGGAACCAACATGTTGGTCTTTCTCATCCGATTCTGCCCGGATCAGGGGGAGTTGCCATTTGTGAGGTGGAATCGGAGGTGGAATCGCACACGGAATCGTGCCGGAATCCGCTCGGACAAGGTGGTATGCTGCGATGGATACTCTTAATTGGCCAATTGATCACACCTGCGATTCCCGGCAGAATCGCCGGAATGGATCGGATGATGAATCGATTGGACATGGAATCCGACACATGTATGGCTAGCTATACACTTTCTGTTTCTCTGGCAGTATCTGGGATTATGCCAGTCACCGTGCAGGTCGCTTCTCTCTCTCTACTAGTGGACTCCTCTCAGCAGCTGTTGACTGTCCATGGGGCATCAACTAGTCGATAAGTTTGTCAATGCCCTAGTAGTCATTGCTGCTGCATTTTTTGGACTTTGCCATGCACTATTAGAATCATTTTTCATGGAACTAGTATGTGTGACTGCTAATGATTTTTGGGAGCATAAGAATATAGGAGTTGCAAGTATAATGTTCACTGATGGACAACATGGCAATGGTCCAGAGGTAAATGAGTAGAAGTGGATGAGAGAGGGTGGGTTAAGGTGAAGTTAGGATAAAAGTACAGGGTACATTACAGGTAAGTAAGCATTAGTGCTATTAAGCCCATTGCTGGTAAACAAAAATAAAAGTTAAAGCATTGTGCTGTTAGGTTTCCCATACTAGTACTGTAGCTTGGTGCATGTTCCCACACGTATGTGCATTAAACCATGTCTTAAACAAATTAGTTGATATAGAGTAGCCTGCAACAAGCCTATTAACCACTTTTGGGATGTTTAAAAACAATAATTACAAGCCTAGGTCTTCAGCATCACATTGCTGTTTTGACTTAGGCTAGCTTTACACTGGCGATTCCAGAGCTGCTAGCAGCTCGGAAACCGCCAGTGCGCTCCCGCAGCCGCGGGATAAACGACTCCCTGTAGTCGTCTGCACAACGGCGATTACAGGGGGTCTAATTAAGGACCCCATAGGTTTTCTATGGAATGGCTGCCCGACAACCGACTGGCGGATGCCTAATGTGGCGTCCGCCGGTCTGCCACGCTAAACAGTCCTGGCGGTAAAAACCGCCAGTGTAAACTTAGCCTTAAGTTCCACCATCTTGTGAAAGCTTAACGAAAAGAATGTAGACTTTTGTAGTTGTAAATGAGGTTGAACACCTCCATGTTTATGCCTATGGTTTTGGAAAGGCATGTCCAATGTCCAATCAGTGTTATGGTCAATTATGGACAATGTTGAACATTTGACAAACCAAATTGTGGGCAAACGAGTGAGTTACATTTACAGCTCAATTGTCTGCCATATGTATTTATTCTGGATCGGTTAATTGTACAGTAGATGCATCAGTTTTCTGTCGATGGTGTTTTTCATTTAGTGCTCATATTTCTGTGCATTCCTCAATGTAGACCATGTGCCCAATGCATGCAGAGATTTTTCAATTTAGTTCTAGTTGCCCAAACATTAAAAATGTATTTTATGCACTGCTTAACTTGTAGTGGAAAGTACTATATACATAATTAACCAGAGAACGTTTTGTATGAAAAATACCCTGTGTGAACTGATTACATTTTTCTTCTCAGATTTTTAATTCTATTTTATTTATGCTAATTAAAGCGGGCTGGCAAGAGCGAATCCCAGAATGCTTGATTATGGAAAGTGGCTGCAATATTGGCTCTGGTGCTTGGTGCGCTATTTCATTAATTAGAATTTTTACTGGTATGCTTTCTTCAAGTATTAGTAGATTAAAAATAGTCAATGTTAGCACAAAACCAAGGTTACAATTTTCAGTCTGCTAAAGTGTAGATTCGTCTTAGAATACTGACAAAAACTGTAGTAACAAACAAAGGTGATGATAGATTTTATTATAAATAAGCATCATTAGCATATGACTGAAGTGGAGTGTTACAGGTGGTGAATGTACTACAGACCATTGCAAAAACTGTTTCGCAGGATTTTTAACTTATCCCAAATACTGTGTTTTGCACACAATATGACGGAGAGGGAGAAGGCAGTGAGTACTGGTATACAGCATGGTCGAGCCCAGCACACTCTGCTTAAACATTCTGTATATTCACTCTATAACATGCACAAATGTTTCCCCACCTCCCCCCTTCAGATTGTTTGGGGAAAAGTGCGTCTTTTAGAACAAAAACTATGCTTGATATATAAAAATAAACAGGTTCCCTTTATGATTATTTGAGATTCGCGATAGTGATGTCAAACAGGTAAATCTGATAATTATATACTATTTTTTTTAAATCCCAGTTTTTCCAACAAAAACAGAACAATGACATCATTTATTTATAAGGTATTTGTAGTTTTATTGTTCTTCTTCACAAAATTTAGATTTTTGTATTATTTTACACATAAGCTTAAATACAATCGGTCCTGTGTGTCTTTGTTTTTTATTATAGATATTTTTTATGGTGGTTGAAATCCTGTGCATTGACACATTTTCATCTCTTATGTAGTGCTAGAGTTTGTTTAGAAACAGTGCTAGAATGTCTCTGCCTTTATGCAGAAAGGCTTTTACCTGTCTAGACCCCAGGTGCCCAACCTGTGGCCCGGGGGCCGCATACGGCCCTTTGAGCATTCTTTGGCGGCCCCCCAGTCCTCCACCTGTGGCCCCCGAAAACTGTTAATGCATAGGTCATAGGAGCTCACATATCTGCCAATCCCCCACTGACAGTTCCTTGTCCAGGATCTTCTTATAGTGGGAAGAGGAGTAAAAGATAGGTGTATGTAAAAGCCAATCAGCAACCCAGATGGCGCCTTAGCAGGTCCCTCGCCTCTACTCCTCTACTGTAGGCGGGGGATCAGCAAACAGTGGCCTATGCTCCCACTATTCCACCAATGAACGGGGATGATTGTATAGATAGAAAATGTTATGTGTGGTCCTTTAGTGATGCTCCATATCAACTTAGTTGCCCACCACTGGTCTAGACCACCAAAGTAGAAATAAGTATTGTGTTTTTCACCTTATAAGACTCACCAGCCACCTGCCAAGTGGGACAGGAATCCTCCAAGCTGGCCAGCTTGTCGGTATGTGCATGTCTGTCCTGACATGACAGAAATCTGCTCAGCTGGGACAGTTTTGCAAGCTGTGTGCTCAGCTTGTCAGCTGGAGCTTTGTTTGTCAGCTTTAGCTGAGATACAAAGCTCTGGCTCTACATAGACAGATCAGTTCTCTGTCTATATAGAGCACTGCTGTGTATGACAGAGCAGGGGATGGGGAAGCTGACAGCTTTCCCGTCTCTTTTAACTCAATCTGAAATTAGGGTTCTTTATGTATTTTTTTACCTTAATAAGACAAATTTATAATGTGACTTATTACCTGGCGCATCTTATATGCCAAAAACCAGACTTTCATATTGTCTGAACTATATAGAATGATAGAAATCGGAGTAGAAATCTGTCACAGTCTGTACAGCTAGAAATGGGTAAGGCCACCAAAATGTTAATTTTACA
The DNA here is from genome assembly GCA_036250615.1 of Ptychadena robeensis. Classification (NCBI taxonomy): domain Eukaryota; kingdom Metazoa; phylum Chordata; class Amphibia; order Anura; family Ptychadenidae; genus Ptychadena; species Ptychadena robeensis. Next base: position 42,764,496 of record CM070037.1, on the reverse strand, counting down.
TATTTAAAAATAGTATGGTCTTTCCAATACAATAGAAGGGTTAGATAATTTGGGGGGGAAAATTACATTTAAAACATATTATAAAACATTGCAAAATCTTGCTTGTCACAAACAGACAATTCTAGAGCCAAACCCCTGTAATAGCTTTTTATTTTCTGTTCCTGTCCAGGAAATTGACTTTTCTAATAAGAAAGCTCAAAGCCTGGTATTGTACTTATAATCTGTTTTATCCCTTTTAGGTCCTGCATGAATAATTCTTGTCTGCTATTTTGTCACAGTGAAGTGCTTTCTTCTCTCTATACAAAAGCGGCCGATTATAATATGGTAATCTTTTAAGAAATATATGCAGAGTTAATTTGACTAAAGTATTAGATGCTTCCTTTATGGATATATCTTGTGTATAACGTGGAGCTAAACTAGGAGATTATGTATAACGCTATTGCTGAAATCATTCTAAAGAATGCTGATTGCCTAGATGTAAAGCTAATCACATATGTTCCAGGTATGAGTACTTTTTAAATATTTAACATTTAGTAGATCAGGGATTCTCAACCTTTTTAGATCGGTGACCCCTGAAGTGATGTCACAAAATGACAATTCCTATATATGGAACACAGAGGTGCAGATTGTCACTTCTGTACTTTCCAGGGCGATAAGGTATGTGTAACGTCCCCTCCCTTATATTTTTCTATCCCGGTTGTGCAAATGATGTGTGGGTGGGAAGCTAGGAGGGAGCATAATGCCCTATCTCTCCTAAGTTAGAAGGCTGTGGGCATTACTCTCTCCTAACTTCCCACCCCACTTGTGGGCATCAATGCTACTTGTTAAAAGCAGCTCTGATGCTTCCAGAGAACTCAGGGACCCCTGTGAAATGGTCGTTGAACCCCAAAGGGGTCCCAACCCACAGGTTGAGAACCACTATATTCCGACAGTATACACATATCAATTTTTTAACTCTACTTTACAATTATATCTTCAAGTTAAAGTTTACCTAAACTGTTCCCTTGTTGGGATATTCATCCTGTCATTGTAAATGAGTGAATGTAAAATTTAAATATTGATATGCTCCTTTTCAACCAGTACAGAAATAGGGACACTTGTTGGTGTGTCATCTATCTTAGAAAGGATTTTCCCCCCATTGGAACACTATCCTCTAACTTTTTAGCTCAAGGTAGCCATACACGGCCCAATTTTTCCTGGCCGATCCCATTAGTAATAGATGGCACACAAAGGGTGCCTGCTGATCAGCTGAGGGGATGGCTGGCCAGTTGATCCCTCATCTATCTACCTTTCGGGAGTGAAGACAATCTTCCAAATAACACGCATATGGCAGAAAACTTGACAACCGTTTTAACCCTCCACTTTTAAAACCAAAACACACATTCTAACTATATAACCAATAATGTACTGCTGCTGGAAGATGGACAATAGCCATTTGCCATGGGTACAGGAAAAAAAAAAGTTTTTCTTCCACCTACTCCCATAGTACAGTACAGTATAGTATAGTACAGACCAATCTTTATGATAAATCCAACCCTGACTATCAGTAAGCTCACCATATTAATCACTATGACATTGAGATCTCAATGTAAGTATAACATGTTAAATTCTGAGAAAAAGAAAGTCTAAATACAAGCAGAACTTGTGTAATCTTCGATTAATCATTCTGAAACTTTTGCTGTGCGCAAAAGCTTCCTACAATAAAACGATTTGCTGCTTGTCTCTAAATGTTTCGGGTGACTGGCCATGTTATCCGCCTCCTGTAGTTTTCTGTAGGCAGCATGCTGTAGAAGGACCTTCTGTGTCCCACCAACTGCTACTATTATTGAATCCTCCTGCTACTCTTAGCATTCTGAGGCTGTGACATCATTTGGCACAATGGACAGCTAATAGCCCTGCTTTCTGGAAATAGGTGAATCCACAGAATGCTACTTTAAGAAATATCTCCTTTAAAACATTATTTGAGAGTTCAGATTTTAATACATACATTTTAGTGCGCAGAATGCTCCACCTTAAATCATTCTAAACTAAACATCAGTATGTGTATCAGCCATCCCCATTGCTAGTATTTATTTTATTTGTGCATGGGAAGAAGCTATCTGTGTTATTCCCTGGTCTATGTCAAGAGCTTCTAATTAGCAGTATGTATAGGAAGTTGTGTCACTTTTTGGGAACAGGATATGATGGGGTATAATAATAGGAATAATTTGAACCTAGTGGATGGCTCATCCGGTGCAGTGTTGACATTGCTTACATAGATCCAATGCTTCCGCTGCTTTGGAATCAGAGCCATGTGCTCCAGCACTTCCTAGAGATCATAGTACAACAGGAATAGCTTACTGTAGATAAAACACATTCCTTCATCCCACTCATGTGTCAGGGTGTCCACAATACTTGCAGAAAGCTAAAGTAGAAACTTATCGGAAGTGGGCTATTAAAAGTTTTCTGACATGCTGGATCCCAACAATTTGTTAAATATATATGATCAATCAACAAGTGCAGTGTTGGTTTAACTCTATGCAGTATACAGTTCACATGGTAAAGGATCTTATACCCTCTATTATAATTGCTTCTTCATGTATACCCTGATGCTAGGATTGTCATAAAATTTAAGGTGCTTCTTCTGATAAACTATTCAGACTGTAGATAATAGAAATGAAAGCTGCTATGTAATGCAGTGGTGGGCAGCTGAGTTGATAGGGATAGGGCCACAAGTGTGTTAAAGGGCCGCACATAACATTTCCAATCTATACTGACTTGTATAAGCATTTTTTAAATAAAAAATTACAGCAGGCGGAGCTTGAAAACATTGTGTTTAAATAACAAAACGTGTATTAAATTATGCTTCAAGTATTAAGGAACACTGTAGTATGGTGAAGTACATTTATATGTTGAGGTTATATGCCACAATTTATATTATACAGTCATCCCCCATTCATTGATGGGATAGTGGGAGCATAGGCACTCACCTGTCCACCAAACCCCCTACCAACACATCTTAGCCTGGGACTGTCTTAGAGCAGGACAAGAAGGAGAGGCGAGTGACTCACTCAATCATCAGGCGTCTGGGTTGCTAGGTTTGGCTTTCATGTAAGCCAAATGGTGTGCTCAGGCCGAGCCTAAGAGAGTCACTCACCTCTCTTCCCCTTCCCACTCTAAGAAGATCCCAGGAAGGACGTGACAGCTGGGGATCAGTGGACAGGTGAGTTCCTATGCTATATGAATTAACGTTTCAGAGGGCCACAATTGGAGGACTGAGGAGGGCCACAGGTTGGGCACCCAAAGTTTTTTTTACATATATTTAGGATTGGAGAAAGGCTAAAATTTTACTGCTATCCATGTCTCCTCCTATAGCCTACTGTCAAATTGATATGTTAATAGTTTTTATTGAACTGGAAGTGAACAAGACAGATAAAAATAAATTTTCTGCATTTTAAATTTGAATGGCCAAGGTTCTGTAAATAATACAATATTTATTGGTGAGAATGATTGAAGGAACAGTACAGTGAGTTATAGAAGCTCTGATCATAGACAGGCTGCTTACATTACTTTGCTGGGCCCCCAGGCAATACTGAAGTGATTTATTTAGGCATTTTGGTTTCGACTGCTATGTATTGGTGTTTAGATATTTCACTTTGAAAAAGATTCATATGACTTTGGGAACTCAAACAACAAAAAAAGGAATATGTTTTGGATAGATATTCACACTTGAAAATATGGCACTATTTGGGTTAATAAACAAAATAAACATGTTTGTTTTAAGCAGGACCTTAACACTGTGAAGAAGCCAAATGCTACCTCGTATGGCCCATTTACATGTGTCACTCATAGGGCTCTCCTCCACTAGGTTTTTTTTCCAGTATTCGGTCACCCTGGCCCTACTCCCTCCCTGTGACCACGGTTCATGGGCTTGTAATCCCCACAATGCAATGATTACGTGCCCATTGAAAACCAATGGGCAAACACGCTGATACATGGCCATGTGCACGACAATGCATGTCTGATATGGTGGAGCGGCCATTGAAAATCAATGGGCATATCCCATTGACAGGCACACAGACCGTGTTTTTCAATGGGTGCATAATTGCATGGTGGCGATTGAGCACCCAACAACCAGAATCAAAAGGAGGCAAAGTGCTCCCGACGTTTTGCGAAAAAACGTAGTGGAGGAGAGCCCTTAGATTCTATCCACAAGTTGAATTTGACTTTTGTTACTACAGTCTTTTTTAAATTAGAAATATTGAACTGTTTGGTAGACATGTAGCAATTGATTTTTTGTAGTTAGAGCTGCGAAAGAATGAATGAATACACTTGTCCATAATTTTAGAGCTCAGTGCTTTGTGAGATCAGGTAAATGTGATGACTCGGTAAGGAGAGATATAAGAACAATTAAAGTCATGACTCACAGTTGCTTTCTTGCATAAATTCTTTTAGACAGGGTAAGTAATGTGTTGGATATTACAGGCACCTAGTCATGTGTAAAAATGTACAGCTTATAACAAAAAAGTAATCTTAAAATAATGACATTGCTTTTCATCAGTGTTTCCTATGGTGTGGAAAATATCAAGTTAATTGAGGTGTCTTCAGTTTGAATAGTGCACACTAGCAGGAAAAGAGTTTTGGTTGGTAGAGAACCAGAAGAATAATATGAGGAGCGGTAGTTAAAGCTGAACTAACCTTCTCTTAGTTTGCCCAGGACAGTAACCAGTTGAACCTTGGCCATATAAGAACAGATGTAGCCAATCATCCTTTTATATTGCATGTCTTTAGTAAGACTGGGTACTGTCTTGGTGATGACTTAAGGCGGTTAGATTTACCACTTCCATCAATAAAAAAAATTGATCACGTATGATTCTTTTTTACCTGAATCGATTGACCAAAAGTGATGGCAATAGAACATCAAATTGATCGAGCAGTGACCAGACATATTGTTAATATTCAGTAGATTGTACAAGTATCTGATGGGTTTTGTAGAAATTGTGATGGATTTGTTTCACAGATCCTCACAGGTCCAGGGCATCTGTCTCTATTGCTCTATAAGTGTCTCCTTCCTGTTTTGTTCCTTTGCCTCAGAGGACTACAGTGTTTAGCAGAAATTCTCCCTCTTCTAGCTGCTAGCAGCACTCCTCTTTCTTGTGTTGTGCTCCTCCCTCATGTCTCCCTATTTAAGGAAGTCTCAGGCAACAGGGAGTTGTCTGAGCAAGAAGGTCTTCATGTCTTTGGTCCAAGGTTTTTGTGCTTGTTATACCTTCTTTCTGATTCCCCATCTTCTGACCCTCAGCTTGTTCTATGGAGTGTCTGTCTCATTCCTCTGCACCTTGACTCAGGAATAATCAGCTACTAACTGTACAGGTGAATCTAAGGGCTGCAACCTGGGAATCATTTGCAGCAAAGTCCATCACATCTTGCAGGGTGATCTGGTGAACACCAGGTAGTTCCTTAGACACTGCCCCTCAGATTGCACCTTTTGCCAACTTTGCAGTTAGTCCACTACTTCATATACTTGGTGCCACCAGCCATGACAATATGTATCTGATGGTACTATGGAGCAGGGTTTACAAAAGGAATTGGTTGGTTGCACTGTGGTATTACAATCGATCAGTGTAAGACTGACAGTCAATATTTTAATGGTGCAAATTGTTCCAATCAAAAATCGATCAAGCAAAAGTTGATGCATGTATGGCCACTTTTATGGTCAAAAATTGTTGTTATAGTGCATGATTTATTATTACTGTTATTATAAATGACTCTACAAGAAGTATCCTATTTCAGTACTTCACTACTATGCACCATACTGTGTTTTTGTCATATTGCAAAAATGAGTTGCTCTTGCAGGATATGACAACAGTGGGACGAAAATAGTTAGGGCTAATATTTATTTTTGGTATGTTTTTTTGTTTCCCCCACAAAGTTCCTAATAGTGTCTGAGCTTGCCTGTATCCTCCCACCTATACATTCCAAATTTAATGTGTTTAGAATTACATTCGTTATAATTAACAAATTATTTACTAGCATGTTCCAAGTAGACAACGAGGTTAAGGAACCAATAGGCTCTGTTAATATATATTGGGTTCTACCATCTTCCAGAATCCAGAAGGTTTCAGAGTGCTATGCACATCTTCGAAAGAAAGACATCACATGGAACGTGATAACTAATTTTTCACAAAAATAATAGTAAATATACATTTAAACAGTGTTCTATGAAACAAGAAAACTGCTTATTATTTTTAATTTATTTATTTTATTTAAATTTTTATTACTATACATTTAAGTATGCCTTGTGCAGACAAAAAGACAAATTAGAAGTAATCTTCCAAAATTTTCACATTACAAAGCTCCCCATGTGCTTTTTTTAGAACGACTATAATATTTTGCGTTTTTTAAGATAAATGTTATTGTCAAGTAAATAAAAATCAATAAACAGACACTCAAGAAAACAGTATTAAACTTTGCATTTGCCTTCATTTTATTTCATTGACAGTGGCTAATCCTGTGGGACACTTGTTAGAGAATAACATCTGTTATCTGAATATGAAACGTTTATCTGTTATAAATATTGTTTAACAATTTTGGTTGTCCTATGCCAGTGGTGGCAAACTGAGTGTGGGGCCACAAGTACGGCCCTCTGCATCACTAAAGGGCCGCACATAACATTTTCAATCTATACTGATTTATAATTTTAATGAAGAAATTACAGCAGCCATAGCTAGAAGACATTATTTTTAAATAACAAAACTTGTTTTAAATGACTCTGTAGTGTGGTAATGCAAATTTTGTGTCATATACATGTCAAAGGTTATGTGCCGCAATATATACTATACAATCACCCCCCTGTTTATTGGTGGAATAGTGGGAGCATAGGAACCCACCAGTCTGCTAATCCCCCGCCAACACTAGAGGAGAAAAGGAGAGGTGAGGGACTTGCTCAGGCGCCATCTGGGTCATTGATTGGCTTTTATATATGCCTATCACATAAGTTTATCGCCTCTCCTCCTCTTCCCGCTCTAAGAAAATCCTGGACGAAGACCTGTCACTGGGGAATCATCAGACAGGTGAGTTTGTATGCCTTATGCATTAACAGTTAGGTTTCCAGAGCTGAAGGTGGATGACTAAGGGGGGCCGCCACAGGACGCCTAAAGGGCACCTGGATCCTATGCACTATAAACCATGATTTCAAAATTTATGATACAAAGTTCTGTAACCTAAAGCAACCAACCATGAATCAGTTCTGAACCTCAATGGACTGCTGAGACTACTTAGGACTACTAAGGACTACCATACATCATTCGGTTTCAAATGTTGTGTAATCTAGTGTACTCTGTGAAGCACGTAGCTTAGTAAGTTAGTGTTGGGTGAACATACAGTGCTCTATGAAAGTCATAGTCCATACCTGTCAATTTTAATTTGTAAAAAAACGGAAATACAGGAAGTGTCGTCACTGATGTCCAATCTGGTATCAGACTTAGTTCTTAGTTCTTAGTGTTACTCTCCCTGCTAATGTCTCACCCCGCTTGTGCTGGTAATGTGCAGGGTGGGACATTAGCAGGGAGAGTAACGCCCTCTCCCTGCTCAATTATCACAATTTCATGTGACTTTCCTGGCCAAAATGGGAAGGTTGACAGGTATGAATAGTCTGGTCATTGTAGGGTACACAATCCTGTATCCCTTCAACCACAAGGCTTACTGTTTTCAGATGGTCTCCAAAATGATTTTAGCAGCAATTTAGTTTTGTCTGGCCATGATATGTAGTGGACTGCAGGCTTTCATCTGCTTGGTCACTGTAGGGCAGTGGTTCCCTACCTTTTTTCTTTAAGGCACGGCTTGCCTGTTCCCAAGACCAGCCAGGACCTCCAACCTCAACTCCGAACTGCATACATGCATTAAAATAAATTTCCTGGAAGTGAGATCACAATGCTACCATCACAGGTGTAACGTCCCCTCTCTCTTAACTTGCATGCAATCAACAGGGGCTATGTAATGTAATGTTGATCCACTATCTGTAGTAAAAAGGATATGTTTCCATGGTGTTATTGGCTCTGTCGTCACCCCCTGCGTTGATCGCACTATAACCGATCAATATACACGCCTACCCGCACCGAGCCGGTTCGCCGGTTGGAAGGTTAATGTAGTGCAGTACGTCAACCGGGGGAGCAGCTGGAAACATAGCCTTCAATTTCCACAAGATAGTGCTGCCACTTGTTTACATTTCACCAGCCCAAGTATAGCTTGGGATAACTACTTTCAGTTTACAGAGAGCAGGGGGAGCATGGAGCTGAATGAACCTGGATGAAGTGGTGGACTGCAGGTGGCTTACAAAGTGTGATTGGTCAATGTAGGGTACACAAGCAGGTATCCCTTCAACCAAAGGCCTACTGTGTTAGATGATCTCCAAAATTATTTTAGCTGCAATTTAGTTTTGTCTGACCATAATATGTACCATTTGCAATCACTGTAAATTTCTGTATGAACCTGGATGTTGTGGTGGACTGCAGGCTGATTACGTTTGTTTGTATAACGCATGTTTGCAGATTACTTGCATGTTTGTCGTCAGGCCGGATAGGATTGTACGCGACACCAGTAAGCACACTGGGGTTTGCTGCTATTTGTGGCTCCTTTGAGATGTCAGTTGCCTAGGAGATCACTGGCAGCCTCCCAACAGCAACCTGCACCCGGCTGGCCTACAAAGAGAGAAAGCTGCCACAGATCTAGCTGCAATCATTAGATATTTCCTGAAGAGATCACCGCAGCAGACTTGGGAGGCTTACATATCCATCAGCTGCCCTGTTGTCACATCTGTTGTTCAATAAATTAAAACTTCGCAATGTTTGTGTTCAATAAATGAATCATTTCCTAAATTGTATGTGTCACTCCATCAAATATCCACCTCACCCCCAAGGTTAAATGCTCCTGTTTCTCTTGCCACATCAGGCCTTGATCCTACTTTGTGTCCAAACCAATTAGTAGCATGTTAAAGAGATTAGCCGCCTGTGATTAGCTAGCTCAAATTTTGTCCTTTTCTCTTTCCAGGTAAGTGACTGTGAGAACCCGTCCCTTCTTCACTTTCTATGGTGCTATGTTGATGATGGCTAGGTTAAAGTTGAATTTTCTGATCCCCTGTGGATTTAATACTTGAGAAAAATGGTAAGTGAACATTACCCTTATTGCATCTACGGAGGGCTGACCACATCTGACAACAGCAGATAATTTCTTTCTAAGAGAACATAAAGCTTTATCTGGAGTAGCCACTACTCTGCTAGATTGTGAGATATTGATTTTCTGTTGATGTATGTCTCCTATTAAGGTGTGCGGCACTGCCCATGAAAAGATGTCAGCGTTTTGTGCTAATGTTTGATAATTAGGTATAGTGAGCAAAAACGTTCGTTATTCAGGAGCTAAATAACTGTGCTGTTATAGGATAGATAGCAAAGAGGAATATATTTCAAGAATAATCACTTTCATTGGTATTTTGCTTGTCTTTGCGTTGTCATTTCTGAAAACAGATTAACATTTGTGGACCTGCTTCATATAAATGAGTAGCTTGCTGAAGTTATATTACATTTACAGTTTGTAGACTGCCATTAGCCAAGAAACTTGCTCCTGCTTATGATCAATTAGTAAAAATAGTTCTGTTGTGTTGATGCCTAACAATTTTTGTTTTGCCAATAGCAAATTCTTGGCTTCCTTTAGTCATCTTAACAGTTTAAAAACAAAAAATGAGGATTGCAATTGGTTGCCTTGAGTAACATTAAATGTTTAACTTCTGCACATTCATATTAAATCTATAATAATGTAATACAATAAAAAAATAAACCAATATTGGGGTTTTGTACCTTGAAACCCCCCAAAACATAAAAAAAACTTTTGTTGTGTCTATTTCAAAAATCTAAAGACTTTTGTGATTTGAGTGTCACATGTAGACTGTCAATGTTCATATGTCATTTAAACTCTATTTTATAAATAGATAATGATATACCGTTAGAGATGGTCGAATTTTTCGACTTGCTAACTTTGTGAGCTGATTGCAAAAAGTTTTGCTCTAGAACATGTAGTTTTTGCATAATTTAGTTAAAAACTAAGGAGAAATTCAGATTTTCGAAATTTTGACTTGACTTTGAACTAAATTTTTGCAAAAACTCTTTGTGTTAGAGACATACTTCTTTTTTAGTAGTATACCCTTCTGTACATCTCCAGCAAGTTTGGTTATGTTACCATGTTCAGGGGCTTTGCAATTAACTCGAAATTGTCGAAATGGTTGCATTTTTTAAAAGAAGTTCAACCATCTCTATATACCATATGTACTCGAATATAAGCTGAATTTTACAGCACCTGAAATGTGCTTAAAATTTTTTATTTGGTTTATATTCGGGTCAAGAAATATAGGTGGACTTTTTGAGTGAATTGCTAGGCAAATTTCTGTAGTCTAGCATATGTAGTTTTTCCATAAAGAAAGTTCAAAGTCAAGTCAAATTTGAACTTATTTTGTGCAAAAACTTGATATGCTAGAACAATACTTTTTTCTTTACAATGTTTCCACATCCCTTGTCTACATCTAAATTTTAGTGATGATAGCATGTTCAGGGGCTTTGTAGTTAACTTACAAATCTGCTGAATAAAATAATAATATCTAAAAAAAAAGGCACATTTGCTGTGTGTTTCCAAGCCTTAGATGCTGCATTTCCCCCCTAGGCTTAAACTCGAGTCATTTAGTTTTTCAGATTTTTTTCTAAAATTAGGTACCTCAGCTTATATTCGGGTCGGCTTATTCTCGAGTATATACGGTATACCCTGTTTACCGTATTTGCCCTTTTAAATTACTTTCCTTAAACCTTTTGCTGAACTGACTTTCTGTGGTTGCTCTGATGCCTAATCATCCCCTTGCCTGTTTCACAAGTACGTCTTCTTCGTCTATCAGTTTATAGTTGAGTTTTTCAGAGTTGCATTAACTTACAGAAAGGTGAGAAATGCTGAACTTGTAATGTTAATTTTAGCACTTGATCATTGACTTGTCATGTTTTGCCTGAACGTGAATTTAAAGGAAATAGTTTCCCTTCTGGCTGGGTATGAGCTCACTCAAGGCTAGAATGAATTTTGCAGTAGATTTTTTGTGTTCATGAGGAATTTCGGTAGAAGTGCTTTTTAATTTTGCCATAGGGCAGCTCTCTGCCTGCGAGAATGCATCCAGAACACTTCTTCATCAGTTTCTATCAGTTCGGTTGGTCAATACATTGTTTACAGTGTGATTTTTAAAGTCTTATGCATGCAGCCAGTCTCAAAGCCTTCACTTGATGTGCTACCCTTTAGCTGGGTATACACGGCTCGATTTTATAATAGATTTGAGCACAATTGAGCGCCGTGTGTGTTCACGGTGCTTGATTGTGCTCAAATCTATTACAACATTTGAGTCATCCAGCCTTCCTTCGAGCAGGATCAAACTATCCTGCACGAAAAAGCTCGGCCGAACAGGGTTCCAACATGTTGGAAAATCTGTTCGATTTCCATTACTTTGAAGGGGGCCACGGTTCATTTGTGTGCTATGAGCTGGCATCTCGCCTATTTAAACACAAAAGTTAAGAAAGTAAATGTTCCAGAATGCTAACACTTTGTCTGAGCCTACTACAAACAAACATCACCAACAAGTGTTGTAAGAAGATTTTTTCATCCACAGGGGGTTGCAGGGGTTAGATATATTGCAATGTACCACAGAATGGACAGAGTGCATTAGTAAAGCCCCCCATACACCACATACAATTACCATGCAACTTCTGTACAACCAACTTTTCTTCTACCAAAACCATGTAATAGGAGGACCTTTCTACACCTTCCAATCACTATGTATTCTATCAGGGAGGTCACTATACTACATAGTTGTTGGTAGGTCTCATGAAAGTTGTATGGAGGAGTCTGCCCGTCTATGGGGGGCTTTAAAGGGATTATCGCGTCAGTGGGAAGAAAAATGCCCCAGCATCAACTGTTGAGAAAAAAGGCATTGGGGGGAAAATTACGTGGGACCAGCTAGTCTTTGGGAATAAAAAAATCCCTTTGGGTCAGTGGTCCCTATAAGGAAAATGCTTCCCAGTATAGGTGTCAGTGGGAGGAAAAAATGCATGATTCAGTAGCCAGTCAGAAGAATCAAATGACTTAAATTGTTGGTAAGTAGGGGGTAAAAAACCTGGTCAGTCTTCAGGTAAGTGGTAGTAAGTAGTGTAGAAGTATTTGCTCAGTGGGAGGTTGAGGACAATAATAGTGTTCAGTTGTGAAGGAGGACACTGGGTAGTAGGGATTGAAACCAACTGTATCTAGTGGCCTACTGTGCCTCATGAAAGTATTCAACGTATGTACCTTTGGTATGTCTAAATACACATTGTATTATAGATAAAGCCAGGCTCCCCATCCCAAAAAAATATTAATACAAAGGGAAGGTTAGTTCAATATGGATTTCCATAGAGAAGCAAAAACCAAGGGGGGTATCCTCTACCCTAGGGATGTTTAATGGAGCTTGATATTTTCCAGAAGCTCCATTAAACATCCCTAGGGTAGAGGGTACCCCCTTGGTTTTTGCTTCTCTATGGAAATCCATATGTAACTTACCTTTTCTTTGTATTATTACTGTGCCTAATGGCTAACACAGCTATGGCTCATAGTCTGAGGGAGAAGATAAACATATTTGCTTTAGGAGAAATAAAGAGTAAGAAGGAGGAAAACAACTTACATTCATGGTTGCATGAACATGGAGGTAAAATAGAAACCTGCTTTAGAGTACAGGTTCAAGGTCAGAAATCCCTTTTATAATTCCTTTGGATATGCAGCTATTTCCATCATGTTATATTTATTTTGGTGAATTTCTGTGCCAAGAATGCCATGTTTTATCTATCATTCTAGTTTATATCCTCAGCTTACCACCTGGAGCTCACATAGGTTTTGAATTGCAGGTGTATTATGGGTCATCTAGAGCAACAAGCCCTCTCCCTGTTTTCTTGCATCAATGATGAATATTATTTGAAATACTTTTCTTCCAATTACATTCTGTGCTCAGTATACCAGCTGAGCCCACTGTATGACTTCAGCACTTTCAGCTGTGTCTATGGAACCAAAAGAAATTTCACTTCAGGCTTCATTCTAAGAATTCTCCTTGGAAGCTTCAAGACTTCCCCTAGCTGAGCAGGCAGGCATTTTCAGATGCTATTTTTAGTTGGCAAATAGCTTTATTTTATACTGTCACTGTATGGATGATTTGAACAGACATGCATGAATTTCTTTTTCATTGAGCATATTGTACAGTGGCAGGAAGAAAAAGGCATTGATATTTTTTTAAAGAAATGGTTGACGCCAATAGTAGTGTCTGTTGTATCATTTTGATCTTGGCTAGTTGATTGTCTAAGATGACAGATATGTATTCTTACACTAAATAGATGTGCAAATTTGTCAGTTTGTTTTTCAATGGAATTGTGTTGAAGCTTACACAGGATATGTAATGCCATCCTCAGTGTTTGGGCCTGCTACCAAAAAAAAGTGATAATAACTCATTAAAAAGTATACAATGCACAGTGTGTACCATAACAGTATATAATATTTTTTATCTTCTACACATAATGTTAAATTTTCTATTTTTCATCCGAGGTAG
>CM070037.1:42734905-42746665 GCA_036250615.1 Ptychadena robeensis | reverse complement strand
ACATGCATAAAGAGGATGATGTGGTCAAAATACTCATTTGCCTAATAATTCTGCACTACAGGGAGTGCAGAATTATTAGGCAAATGAGTATTTTGACCACATCATTCTCAATAATAAAATTATTCCTCAAAAATACCACTTGCCTAATAATTCTGCACTCCCTGTATATCTCACTGAATGCATTATGGAGAGCTTTATCGACATATGATGAAAAAGCATCTGTTTATCCTTAAAATCAAATCCAAGTGGTAGGCCACTTCTGCCTAGCAATTACCTAGGCCAGGGCTACTCAAATATGAATTTGAAAGGTCCACTTACCAAATTATCATTCAGTCTGAGGTCCAGAGTTTGGAATTTTACTGTGCACTGCTGGCGGATCGGCAGTTTTCACGGCGCTGACCCAGTCTGCCGGACAGAAGCCTGACATAGTCGAGTTTATATAAATATTCTCCCTTTGGTCTATACAGGACACAGTCTCAAACATATGTATTTAATTACTAGACAAGGGGCACCTCACAAGTATATATTGAGGGGTCAGTGGAGGGTGAAAGGGGTAGGAGGACCTGAGGAGCCCTGGGATGGCCATTTTCTCTGCTCACAAAGCTTTCTTTAGGAAATATTGATATAAATTCAAGCTTTTATTAACCTTTCTGTTCAGGGCCGCCATCAGAAATTTTACTAGGTAATTTTTCAGGGCCCCCTACCACTAGCACTCCCTTTCTTCCCGACCTGAGGCCTCCAGAGAATGCCTATCTAGGGGTGCAAATAACTTTTTAATGAGCTCCTCAGATGAGTACCAGGAGATGGTGTTTGGTATTCACCCCATATGTAGTGTGGTCTTCCGCACTGTCTCCCCCACTGTCCTCTGCGTCAGCCTCCTGGTTGGTAGATTTTGCTGCAGATGAACCTCCCTTCCTAATTGAGCCTCCGATTAGCTGTCTCCATCCACAGGTCACCAGCTGGCTTTGGGTCAAATGTAACCCCAGTAATAATTGAACCCCCAGATCTCATACCTCAGTAGTCAGATTTTACTCTTAGGCCCGTTTAACTCCACATCCGCTATTGGATCCGCTGGCTTCCGTCAAGCCTCCACCAGCCCCTGGACCAGGGCTCTCATGGGCTGTGGAGCACATAGATTTTACCTGCTGCAGAGATTCAACGTACTCCCCTATGTTCAGCCCTGCATCGGCGGAAGGGTCCAGATGGAAGTGGAACCCCCCTCATTGCTCCATCACCGTTGAGCATTTCAACAAAATCTCTGTGTTCAACACAGAGATTTAAGTGGACATGGAGCTAGGGCTTTACATATGCCTACTCCCTGACTTTCACCCCCTAGATGCTCCAACACCCTTTTTAGGATTAGTAATTTACAATTTGACACCCCTATCTGCAACCTTTCATAGCTATTAATGTTTCCCTGCGGTTATCCAAGTGACATCAATTTTATGCGTTTACCAATAACAACTGAAAAAAATTGGCAATCTGAAAAATGAGACTACATCAAAGCAATATATGATAGGGGGTTTTTAAGTAGGAAGAATTGTGGTCAGGGACCTGAAAATTTGCATGGATGTAGTCTCAGGGGTTAACTGGTAACCCCCAAAATGTCAAGGTTCTACCATGCAGGGGTTCAAAGATCTATGTGTTCAAATTAGGATAAGTGAAAGCCTGTATGCAGCAGAGTAGTGCTTAATGCTCATAGGGAAGCTGTATTTTAGCTGAAATTTAACGTATACGTGTTGTAGCTAGAGGGGTGAAACTCAGGGTGTAAGAAGTAGTAGGGCAGCATTATTGATCCTGAAAGTTTCATGATTTTACTACTAATGGTTTTCCTGCTATGAATGTTCAAATTTACGCTGGCATGCAGGTTTATTTAGCTTAGTTTCTACAGCATAGAGGGGGAGAGGGTGTGTCCTGTCCTGCATTTGATTGGCTGGGAGGACGTATCTGTGGGATGAGCTACAGGAAGCACAGCACACAGAATTTAGCTCCTCTCCTTCGCTTCAAAGCATCGGCAGGAGGAGAGGAATGACCCAAGGGCAAGCGGCGGGCGCCAGTCCACATGTGACCCTATTTGGGTCCGGATCCGGACCGGGGTCCACCTATTGAGGACCCCGGACCTAGGCCCTGAGTAAAGACTCATTTACATGGTCACTTTCTGGGCTGCTCACAGTTGGCAGCAGTCTGGAAAGGGACGGGGCATTCTGTGCTTTGTATATATGCAGAAACGCATGCCTTTACATGTATAGTGTGAAAGGGCCCTTACATTCCTTACCTTGTTTGATCTTTACACGTTTGCTGCCTTTAAACAGGTCATTATAAAATCAATGGAAAAACAATGTGAGAATTGGATACTACTGGACCCCATAGATGGCAAATGACAGTGTACAACATCCCACTACAGTCCAAAAGCCACCCATTGGCCAAGGCACATGTGAAGGAGTAGAAATTAAATAACCAATTCCTCTCTTTGAAGCTAGGCATGGAGGTGTCTAGAGCATGCTCCTGCTTACTGACATGTTTACCATTTTTATGTGTTGTAATGACATTAAAACAGATGAAAGGAAACATGAAAGCACAGCTTTATTTTGTAAATCACAGGCCATAAATAGACCACATTAATGCCTCATCCCTGTAAATTGAGCCTCCGGAAATGAACCAAGCAAAGCAGAGGCTAAGCAGAACAGCAAAGGAAATATTAAAGTATATCCTACCCCCCCTCCCAACAAACTAATTCTCCTAAGTGTGCTCAGTGCTGCGAGCAGATCGGATTAAAGGCATTCATATATGCAGTTCCAACAAGTTCAAATACAAAATCCAAAAGGTTAGAGATTCTTTAATTCTAACATTGGGGGCCGAGTGTATTTTTCCTGCTTTCAGTAACCATGGCAACGGCTGTGATTATGTTCTTGAGCGTGTGATGAATGTACACAAATGCTGCGGAATGGTCCTTTGAGCTTCCGCTGCATGAAATTGACTGATAAGAATTCTGCAAAGCCGCCATGCTTATCTGTGTAACACATTGGTTTTTGGCTAAAAAGTCCAGATTTACATCTCCATAATTATTGCTGTTCTGCCCACAAAACAAAAGGATGTTTTTCTAAAGCTAATAGTTATTAATTGAGCAATTTGTGTCATTTGACCTTGTTTTGTATTCTTGAAATATTTGTTCTCCTCATCTGAGGACTACGGTCTTCAAATGTGTGTGTGTTTTTATGCAACAATAATCTTGTTCCGTCTATATACATTTTTGATGTTGAGTCTGGTTCCATATATTAACAGTTATATTTCTTGCTAAGTAAATGTATATACTGAATGATATACAAGAAAAGTAAACAATTACAAGGATATTTAGTGGCCAGTGAATTGAATGTTTAATTCAAACTTTTCCATTTTTATTATTACCTTATTTTTACCTCATATTCAATACAACTGAAGTCATCACTAGGTTTTTTGTACTTTTCTTTGCAATACAGACAGAGCTTTAAGAAAGGAAATGACTGTTCATAGCTTTTAAAGAGCAGACTGCTCTAAGTAACAACCACACATGATGCTAAGCCTCTATGAATAAAATAATTGAATTCCAGAGACAAGATAGTAAGGCTAGGGAGTAATGCTTTGGAAGAGAGTGCTAGATGAGTCTTTCCAACCATGAAATGAGCTAGGCTAAAATGGCAATTGTTTTTTCTAATGCACCATATTTTTAGGCCATAAGATGCACCTGGCCACAATGCGCACCCAGTTTTCAGAGCAGGAAAACAAGAAAAAACATATTTGAAGTGTTCAAATCAGTTGGGCAAAAATCCCCATGCAATACTAAATTTCAGCTACAAGATGCCTCTAGTGAGCGCAGCTTCTTTCTCACACATTGGGGAACAGGGGCGAAGGGGGAAGCTGCATGCAGAGCTGTGATTGGAACACAGCCACAACAAGCTGCGGCACTGCAATAACACAATGCCTGGCTCTGTCTGTGTTTGTGTGAAAGCTGCAGCATGAGTGCAGCTTTCACACACAGGCAGAGATAGATGGGAGAGATGCCAGCTGGCACTTTGTCCCCCGGTTTGCATTTCTTGGGATGCAGTGCAAGCATCTCCCATACCCTTATTTGGGAAACACAAGTGCAGTGGAATGCAATGAATGCTCACAGCCAAAACCTTACTGCGGCTTGTGTGAAGTTGCCCTCAATGCTACTTGACTTAAACAAAGCTGCACATATCTGTATAAAGCTAGGCATACACGGTTTGATTTTAGCATTTGATCGACATAAAACGATCAAAGTTTACATTGATCGAACTTAAATCGTATGCTGCACACATGGTTCGATCAACAAAAATAGCTCGATACCGATCAAAACATCCATGGAAAAGCGATTGGACATGTTGGAAAATTTTCCTTGATTGCACAACAATCGAACTAAAATCGTAGCATTTTGTTTGTTGGTCGAGTTTTATTTGATAAACACATTTATATATGACTCTTTCCTGTGTTTTTTTAATCAAAACTAAAATCGTAGATTTTAGTCCTATTCCGATCAAACCCTCCATGTGGTACCACTTTTACGATTGGTGTTCGATTAAAAGATCAAGATCGAAAATTGAATCAAAGATCAATTGTGCTAAAATGTAACTGTGTGTGTCAGTCTTTTGGCTGAATAGATGGAAACACAAACCCCTTGGAAGGTAAACCAGCCCCCATTTATGTATTTCTTTTGTAGATATAATTGTTTGCTTGAAATTCTAAAGCTAATAGTTATTAATTGAGCAATTTGTGTCATTTGACCTTGTATTGTATTCTTGAAATGTTTGTTCCCCTCATCTGAGGACTATGGTCTTGTAGGTTTAATTTTGAACACAGAAGATTTCATATTAACTAGTGAAAAATTCCAAGGTGAACATGGCCTTTAAAAGTCTCTTGCAACTTTTTTCTTGACTGGAGTTATTTAAAGCCCTCTAGGTTGAGTCACTGCAGAATAGTCGCCATCATTTCACAGCAAGAAGACGCATCTCCGATCTGATCCCGGAAGTCCAGAGTTAGCACTTTAAGGGAATGAGGTTCTGTAGCCTTCGCTGCTGTGTTTCCTGTAGAATATGTCACTTCTTGTTGGAGATATTGCCTGTACAGTATGGTAATCCCTGTTAGGGCCCAGGCTTCTCTCCAAACACTTTCTTGCTTCATTAGCCCGCATCAATATTTTTCATTCCTTACGGGAAAATGTCTGTTTGCTTGTTGTGACTTGTGTTTTCCATAAATGTATTTAATGGACTGAGTATACATTTTATGCTGTTGCAGATATTATGATTAGGTCATGACATTTTTTTTTCTTCCAGCTCTGTACATTGCTCATTATCCCAGAAGATAGTATGTATTTACTATTCAGTGTGTCTTTGCTACATTGCCAAAGAGGAGAGTTTCAGAGGGATAACAATTTCACAATATATTGTTATATCTAATGAAGCTTAAAGTTATTGACCTTGAAATCAGCTCATGTCCTTCATTACCATTCTGCTTTGTTTTTGAATTCACATATCTGTGTATTGTTATATATACAGTATATATATATATATATCTTTATATTTTATGTGTTGGGTAATAGATTACATTGTTCAATAACAAATTCCAATTATTTTTCAATTATTAATTTTTTAAAAATGTTTTAGCTAAATAGTTTTCTTTTGCTTAAATGAAGCTAACTTTCTGCCTTACCTTTTTTCTTAAGTTGTGGAGAGATTTCTCCTTAAGCTGGCCATACACGGGCTGATTCCCGTGCGATTGACGAACAGTCGTGACTTTAGTTGTGTCACCACGTGGGATCGTTTGTCAGAAACCTTTGGCAATCGGTCCCCAATCGATTATTCAAAATAATATCGATCAAACAGGGATTTACCAGCATGTCAGAGCCCTATTCGCCATTTTCTTGCAGTGGGATCTATTGCTCCAGATGGGCAGTGCTCTATTCCCGAACCATATCCGCAAACGTGTAGGAAAACGATCATTCGGTAATGAATGCTAAATCTCCCTCGTGTAGGTCCAGCTTTGAAAATAAGCATATATTCCCACCTTCTTGCACACCATGCATTCAGGAGGCAGTATGTTCAGTTGGTACCCATTTCTGAACTGATGGCCAAGCCCTCTCCTTCCTTTTTGTACTGTCCTTGGTCTTTCCAACCAATTCCCCATGTACTTTCTTTTAATCCTCTAGTCCATGTATATTTACTAATGACCCAACCTCTTTGGCTATGTACATTTGCTTGTCCCTATACTATTGTTTTCTAATTATCTGCTCTTCTGCCTATCTGTGCTCCCTCTCCGTCATACAGAGCTAATAAGAATTTGCAGTACAATGCACAATGAACCTCCTCTGATGTAATGGTTAGAGGTCCTCATGCCCATGGCTTTCAAAACTAGCCAGGGAGGTTTAAAATTTGTCTTTTTTTTTTAGTTTTTCCAGCATAATTTTAACTATATAGGTACCAAACTGGTATATAACCTTAAACATATTCAAGACAGAAACACTTACTGTTACATTTGAATACATTTTATTGAAATTTGATTTACTGTAAGTGTATTAATACACAATAAATTAATAAAACACACAAAAGCTCCACAAGAGTAAAAATTGAATTTTAGACAGTTATAAAATACAGGAAATAAAGCACCTCTGTGTTCCATAATACCTAATGGTCATTATAGGACAACCTTCTTTTATTTTCAGCTGAAAGAGGGTTGATATAACATTTGCTGAGCTTCCACAGACAGTCCTGTTGTGGTAGTCCCCCCTCTCACCACCATAGACCTATGATTTGAGCAAACCCCTCTATGACTAAAGCTGGCACGGCAGATATTCCCACACATCATCAAACCAATCCCTCTTCTCAAGCCTTATTCATAGAAAGACTCCTTTGTGTTCCATACTTTACAAAGGAGTGTAAAATATGGTGACATGAGTCACTATAGCATATGTTTCTTCTGCAGATTAAGCAGCTATTATTTCAAACACTGAAGGTGGCAATTCATTCTTTTACTTTAAAGAGTGACTCAGTCACCCTGGGAAGCGTCAGCGTGTTCCAAACACTTGTAATAAAAGTAGCGTTTAGGCTGCATCAGTACTACCTTTACTTGCTGCATGCTTGTACTATTTCAGGGTATTTTTATATGGACAGGTCAACCATTGAGGCATTTCTCACATGACATCTGCAAGATGTTCACAGTGTAATTAGAGATTCTTAATCAGAAGCTGAAACTTCTACATTAGCCATGCAAATAAAGACTGAAGTTGAGCCAAACTTTGCATATGCTCTGCAGGATTGGTGCAGCTTCTGGGCCCTTTCACACTTTCAGCAATGTTTAATAATGTCTTAATGCTAACGCGTTTGTTGTTGGAACACAAAACACCACATTACCGCAATGCACCTTCCCTAAAAGTGTATGGGAGATGCAGCTCGTGAAATAAAATGTGTGCTGCAGGGCGTTACACATTAACGCACTGTGTTGCACATTAAAGCATAGAGCAACTCATAAAGTGCGACTGGTGCAACAGGTTTCCTATGGAAATTTGTAGTATGCAGTATTGCTAGTGCGCTGTGTTGTGGTTACTGTAATGCACCTAAGGGCCCTTAGTTTGAATGCAGTTTCTTTGCTAATGTAGACTTTGGCATCTCATTAAGCATCTCTAAATATTATGCATTTGCACTATCAGTTTTACTTATGCAAAAACGGTAGTAGCATAAAAATTAGCAAACTGTAAAAGTGACTAAGTTTAATAGGTTACTATAGGAGGCGGGGCTTAATCAGTCTGACCAATTACCTGAAAGCCAAACTACTCCAGGAATTGATCAAGGTTAAATAATGTAAGCATTTATTTTAAGAATTAACACATAGTTTGTATTGTTAGATATTATTTATGAAAAAGAGACCATATGGCCTCCTGGTTAACAATGTTTTTCTTATAATTCAGTCAGATGAATGAGCTTTTGTCATTGCATTCTGTTTAAAAGCTGCAGTTTTATTGTATGTTATGGATTATTTAAATTTTATGATACAGGATACAGAGCCATTTCTCTAATAAGCATGTCCCAGGTGCACTAACATGAGGACACTGGAATGGTTAAATATTTGAGAGTTCATCCACCAACACAGATCCCCTAATAATAGATATTGAACATCTCAAGTACTCTCTGCTTTAAACTTGAGGCTTGTCAGTGATGGAAAAACATTTTCCTTTCTTTGTAATTGCTTGTGCGTCATAACTATAAACTCCTGCAAGAGATACGCAGAATAATTCCTTGTTTGAAACAGTGAGAAGCTGAATATTACTAATGAAAACATTTCTGGTTTTGTTTGAAGCAGTAAACCTTACATAAGGTATTTGAAATGTGTCATGAGTCTTTAAGCCATTTAAAACATTTAAATGTAAAGGTCCTGCCTACAAGCAGATGTATGCCTAACAGAGAAACCTGCTATATACTCCACCCACCTGACTTGTACCCCCTTTAGTAATAGTGTTCAGGTATGCATTAGATTTTCCCATTGTGATAAATAGAACTTAACCCAGAAACCATGAAATTGAGGTCCATATAAAAGCTACATCAAAAGTTAAATGTGATTTCCAAAGATTATAAAACACTTTGGCTTGTTTGACTTGAATGATTGATAAAATTTGCTGACAACTTTGCTGTAAGCATTGACTTTATGTTAGGCAAATCCAAATATAACCTCTTTCTATACACATGCTTTCCTTTCCACCTACATATGGATAGCCTCATTGGCCAACGGAAAGGGAGGACAGAAAAAAAGAGTTAGACCAGGGATAAGTCATTTGAGCTATGATGTATATTCTGTATATAAACCATTTGTTTTTGGACTACAGTGCATTCTGGAGAGAAGGTGGACAAGCACATACACATGCCTAGTATATGGACCTTGGTAAAGAATGTTCTCAGGTACACTTTAATAAAGACTTTGCAGTTACAAAATCAGACCAGTACAAGATTGATTCAGATCAGCTATCAAGCTTTTTAAAATATTTAAAAATAAATGCTCTGTATACAAGTAAGTGTATTCCTATTTACCAGAAAATCCTCCTTTAACTCTCACCTAATTTGTTGAACCATTTCCAGCTATAGTGCCTTTGTTGGCACTGTCGTTAATTTATGTATTGAGGGGTTAAGCCCAGAAGTCATAGTAGGCAACTGATACATGAAGCTACTTGATACACAAGGATGTATATTTCACAGATGAAAATACCCAGTCATTGGTAATGGCGAAGTCTAGGAAAAGTTCAACTTCAGGAGAACATGATAAATTGTATGAGATGATTGGCTTGATGGTTTTATGGCAATTTGTCTTTTGGTGTTTATCCTTCATCTCCAACAAATTCTGTTCATAGTCTTTGACCATCTACTTTTAGATGCCTCCAGTTTCGGATTCGTGAAGCATTATAACCCTTTGGTGATATCAGGCTGTGCTTAATATGGTCTACCTTATTGTGAAGAATTAACAAAAATAATCTAGACCGTGCACTGGAAAAAGTGGACCATCTCAATTCTCAATTTTAACTATTTTCTTTGCAGAACATTAAATTTTATGGATATCTAAAAAAATATTTTGGGCAATGCCTTTTAACTATGTAAAATATGCTCCCACTACTTGTAAATCAGAGACCACTGGTAAGGACTATAAGGACTATAAGAGTAGTGAATATGTTACTGGTTGTAACTTATTACTTTGAATAAAAAAATCAGCCTTGGCCTTGCATATTTATTCTTACCGTAGTTGCATGGTGAGTTTAAAATGATTTTTTTTGCTTTTTTTTATGGAAACCTTTCATTTAGTAAGACATGTGAAACTGACTATTTGAATGAAATGCAAGTTATGCTTTGACATCCTTGGAAGAATCTTGAAAGCCACAGAGGGGCTTCACTTTCAAGTTTTCTTGTGAAGTGCTAACTATAGCTATCAACAGTTATCTTTTGACCAGTGGCTATTCATAATAGTTCTTGGCCATGAAGAAGGAAGATAAAACACTCTTAAATAGGATTGGTCAAATTAATCACTACGTCATATTTGACATTTTTCATTTACATGAACATGATTATACAGAACTAGAAATTAGAAACACAAAGTGTACTTTTTGGTTTGCTTTTCTTACAGTCTTGCTTAAATATTAGCAATTCAGTGACTGATTTCACCTCTTGCCTGGAGTTGATTTGCTAAGACAACCTTTCAGTTTCTATGTCATTGAACAAGAGATGTGTTATAAGAATCATAAAATCTTATGGAAACTACAGTGCTAAGGGCATGCAGCAAATCCTTTGTCAAAGCCCTGGCTGTTGACACTATACTTGGCAAAGTGAAATGTACAATTGATGTTGTCCATGACAAAACTGCCCATAGTGAAAACCTGTCAAGTCATACATCGTGATAAGAGACATTTTTTAAGCCATGTCACTTTCTCTAAACATCTTGGTATGCCACCAGGCAACGTTACGAAGGCAGTCTTTCAGCAAGGTGCACTGTAGAAACCCAAATCTGCAAATGTCATTGCGGGAAGCCCCTTGTCATAAAGAACATCATGTTGTGTATAGTGATATGGTGTAAAGCTGTGTACAGACGCGGCATTCTAACCGCTTCCAAAACAGGCCGAAATCTGATCTCCACACCACCAAGTCTGCAAGGGATTCAGCATTCTGGGTATCATATCACAGATATCCTTGCTTCAATTGTAGAAAGGCAATCAAAAGTCATTGATCAGATTGGCAAGGAAATGATGATTGCAAATACATTGCTGGCACCTAAAGGACAAACTTTCCGACATCCACTCTAAAAGCAGTTTTTTATAAACCTCAGGCTTCATTGAAACATGCATGGGCATATATATATATATATATATATATATATATATATATATATATATATACTTATATACTTCATAAATGGACAGATTCCATATATCCTCTAGAGTTTGTGTCTAGTTCTAGACTAGTTTGTTCTAGTTTTGAATAGTGAGCGAGACAGAGGGTTTTTGTTATCTGGGCCTCCATTTGAGGTATTTCCTCTTACTTCCTATTAAACTGACCACATTTCTCACAAAATATACTTAATTAAATAAAATAATACATATAATGTTATAACACAAACAAAATCAAAATGTATAGCAGGGAAGGGCTAGAACACCAGCCTTAATTGTATTTCTGCAAAGATGTCACTAAAGGAGCCTAGAGGTGGCCAAGTGTGGGGATCAATTTCCCCACACTGGGTACGATCGACCAGAAGTGATCGAAATCGAACATAAAATATATAGAAAAGTGATTTGGTCAATCACTTAGTCACTTAGTTAGTCAATCATACAAATATCTGAAGGGTTTTCTAGGTATTTTGATAGATTTTCTATTGCTAATGGAGGTACTAGGGATAAGCAGCATAGGCAATATTGGAATTTCACAAATTATTCTCCAAATATTCTAAGTATATTCACAAAATTTGAGATCTCCTGTATACTTTTTGTGAATATCGGCACTTTTACATGCGAATAATGTGATCACAATGTCAAAGCGACATTGAACTTGCTTGAAGACAGGTTTTTTTAATAGGATTTGTGCCGATATTAGAAATAAAAATTTTCAATTTAAATATACATGCTCAAGGTGATTGAATCTAAGATCAATTGTGCAAAAAACAACCCCTATTAAAGCATTTGATTTGAGTTCTATAATAATAAATAGCTCCAAAGAGCCAACCTCATTCTTGCATCAGGACTGGTGG
>CM070037.1:42718995-42734895 GCA_036250615.1 Ptychadena robeensis | reverse complement strand
TCTGTATAAGCAGGGGTGCACATAACTTTATTAATGAGCTACTCGGATGAGTACCAGGAGATGGTGTTTGGTACTCCATATGTAGTGTGGTTTTCCTCACTGTCATACTCACTGTCCTCTGCGTCAGCCTCCTGCATGGTAGATTCTGCAGCAGACGCACCTCCCTGTACTTGATTTAGATTCTGATTAGCTGTCTCCATCCACAGTTCAAATGTAACTCTCACAGTATAACACCGTTTGAACCCCCAGATCTTAGTATATATCTCAGTATCATATCTCAGTAGTGCAACTTTTCTCTTGTCAGATTTTACCCTACATGTGCCTACTCTGATTTTTGTCCCCCCAGATCTTCAACGCCCTTATAAGTCCTTTTTTTACATTAGTAATTTAGATTCCCAATTTGACACCCCTAACTGCAACCATTTATAGTTATTAAAGTTTTAGAAATTGCTAAAGAAAGATGTAATCTCAACTCAATCTGCAATATCAGCTTCAGCCACTGGATGTCACTAGAGCACTAGCACTTGCCATCAGAGCACAACACAAGCAAGGCCCCATAATTAATGATAACATAACAATGACATAAACTAAGCTCTTTTCTCATCCTAAGTCCTCTGTGCCAAAAGCAAGCAGTCCCATGCTGTCATACTTTCATTTAATACAGAGGTCTCAGAGCCCGAAGCAACAGGTTACATTTGGGCTCTGTGTATGTACAATGTAACCTTTTTTTTTAAATTTGGTCAGTATAGCACCTGGAATAAGAAAAACTATTACAGAAAACTGGTTACATAATGGAAGGGGCAAAAATAAGCCCCCCCCCCCCCCCCCCCCCCCCACAACACCCCCAAACACATATTTTGAAAGTGGCCAGAGTAGCTGGTGGGTAAGTGAGCTTGGTTTTTTTCATATTGTGGTTTCAAACATCAGTTTCTGCATGACAGTAACAGTTTTATTCATGTTTGTTTATTAGTTCAGTCAGCATAAATATTAACTCAGTGTCTGATATTACATTGCAAATTAAATTCACTTCCATATGTTTACACAGCTCACCATAAGGTTGATCACGTTTTTGGAAAACAGTTCAGTTTAAAAATAGGACACTTCTGTGTATGAGTACATTTGAACAGGAACAATTAAATAAAACCTTTCAAGGAAAATCTTTTGCCAAACCTAAACTATTTCTTTACATTTCTTTAAAGTAAATATGTATTTGACAGACCAGTTTGTGTATGGGCAAGGCAACAAAAGAGTGTCTCAAAATGTGGCACATAAAGGTTTCCAGACCTTATTTGCATAGTAAATCAGTTTAGGCAGCTGAGTTGCCTCAAAATCAGCCTCAAACCCAACAGACTTGAAAAGGATCTGCAAAGAGCAGTGGTACAAAATTCCTCCTGAGATGTTGCAAACCTGGTGCCCAACTAAAAGAAATGTCTGACCTGTTTGATTGCCAACAAGGTTATTGTCAAAAGTCATTTTTTGCAAAGGGATCAAATACTTTCTCTCTTTGCAATGAACATTAGTCTCTGACTAGTGTGCACTAGGCTTGTGAGGGTATTTTGTTGTTAATCTGTCTCTCACAGCTACAATAAACCTCAAATACCAATTTCTGAGTGGCCATTCAGAGGGCAAGAGTACAAAGTCAGCAGGGGATGATACTTATTTCCCTCACTGTGTGTGTATATATATATAAATATATATATATATATATATATATATATATATATAATGTTATGTAGCAGTTATTGTCTACTTTTAACAAACATATTCTTTTGTGTGTGTATCATGCACCAATTAGGCAAAATTTTAAAACCCTATATAAAAGCCCTTTCCTTGTGAAATCCAAGTAAACAGCACACATGAACCATCCACATAATGAAAAAGAAATCATAAACCATAATGCTAGGCCTCCTGCATGGTTTGGTTCTGAACATATGCATGCTCTGCGACCTTATTCTCATGGCCAGCAAGGATAACTGATTTATACAAGTAGACCGGTTCATCTCTAGTTTCAAAGTTATGGCTAAAGCTGGGCATAGACGGGCCAATTCCTGTGCGCATTCTCGCATCCGATCGGCGGTCGGGTTGGCAGTGAATCAGGTGCGCCAACTGGTCATATTGACCAAAAATCACAGTGATCCGACATGACGGGATCCCATTAGTTCGGATGGGGACGGCTGTCCCCAGCCGAAGAAATGGCCAGCACACAAAGGGTGCCCGGCTGATTCTCGGCACTAGCGGCCGTGCGTGATGATATAGGTCGGTTTGGCAGTAGATGGGAAATCGTCCTGTCTATGCCCTTACTGCTATTGGTCATTTTTATGCCTACACACCATTTACCCAATTTTTATTTGGGTTATATAAATATATTGCTTTAATTGTCTTACCTGAACATTTAGTCTTTCATTGGTTAAAAGAAGCAGATTGCATTCGAGCTAATTTTGTCGCAAATTGTACGCTTTTTGGAGAAGATTTATTTTATAGACTTGAACAAAAATATAATGCATTGCAACTTACCAGTTCTTAGATTTAATAACTGCAACAGTTTTTTTAGGCACGTTACCATAATTTTCAGTGATTCTGTCATTAGCATATCCTATGTTCTAAAGTGCTGCTCTCATTGTACTGTCTATGTATATATGAAACAGCTTTTTCACCCTGGGACAGTAAAGGCCCCCATACACATCTAGATTTTTCAACTTAGTTCAATAAATTTTTTTTTGTTGATTGATTGAAAATCTATGGCAGCCCACATGGTTAGATCGACCAAAAACGATTAAGATTGTGAAAATCAGTAGATCCAAAAAAATGTGATCAAAAATCTTTTACTACAATTGGCATAGATAACAATACAAAAAAATACCTTTTTAGTTGATTGAAAGGAAAATCTAGACGTGTATGGGGACTTCCTATGACTACCGAACACCCCTCTCTCATTTTTACATTCCTCTGGGGAGTTGTTCTGTTGTCAGAGATTTCTGGAAAAGTGGTAACAGATAAGTCATCCCAGGCAGAGAATAAGGGAAGTTATCAACTCACAAGATTTCTAGCAGAAATATCAGGTATCATTTTCAACCTATTTAACAAAAAATCTTTCAATTACATTTCTCACTGACCAATAGGAGGCAATAAAGGAATGTTCATTGCTAAAGGTCTAGATACATTTTAAAAATGGGAAATACAAATATCTGTTTTGTTATAGTTAGGTGGTACAAAAAATTATATACACAGTAATGTTAATGTACACTGTTGCATTGCCAAAACATAAGTATCATAAAAGCTATGCAATGAGAAATAATGGTCCGGAATCAGGTGAATGTCAGTTGAAGTATTGTGTCTTATTTTAGTGTATGCTAGAAGACTAGGTCTGTGCTTTGTTATTTATGAGGTCTGGGAGTCAGAAGAATAACACAGCCCTCTGGTGGCAGATTTCATTTTCTTCTACATCACATGCGGTAGAGGATGTACCAGAGTCTATTCATTTACTGACATACTACGTGTCCTAGTGTACTAATGCTGATCGAATCTAGTGGATAAATAAATACATATATCCTGCATAAAATAGATTTGGCTAAAAAGGATTTTGTTTTTACTAGCACCTTCAATTTGGAGTCATGGACATGTTCCTGTCAATATTTTTAATATTTTAGACGATTACCATCCAATCATAATTAAATTCTTGAACTTTTCTCATCCCCAATAATGTATTTGCCACCTTGCCTCATACCTATTCTGTCCATACATTATTTTGTTTTTACCATTGGTATTGGTATGTCATTAAACTAGCTGAAAAACAAAGAGAGCAAAATTGTTAGCAAAGAAACACAGCAGTTGTAGTAATACAAGTGCTTATATAGTTTGGACAGGTAGAGTATAAGAAAAGAACTTTCACAATACGGAAATATATTTAATGCCCCACTTTTTCTGTTTATTATCTACATATATAAGCTACTTAGACTCGGAAATCACCTTATAAAGGCTGCTGACGGTCGTATTTCACTTGAACTCATTAGTAACATTTAAGGAGTTTTATACTTAATCTAAGCCACTTCCTCAGTTCAAAATGTATCAGATATGCCACCATAGTAGTGACCATAGTAGACATATCTATACCTACATAGGTATTAACATGGCTGGTATAACACAAAGAAGAGATCTATAAGTCACATATAAGAAATCGGGTATGGGCTCTGTATAGGCAACTGGTACTTCTCTCATAAAGCATATAGATGACAGTAGACATATCACACAATATGAGGGGCTATAGAGGACATAAAGGGTATTTGTACACATGTATTCAATAGACCACTATCTATCTGTTATGTGTCTGCTAAAGGCACACGTACCGAGTGGGGGCGACAGATCAGGTCAGATCAGCTCTGGAAAGCAGCATGATGACGTCATCACGCTGCTCTCCAGAGCTGACAGCATCGGCCGGCACCCTTTGTGTGCTGCCCATTAGCTATAATGAAGACGCCTATCTATCTATCTATCTATCTATCTATCTATCTATCTATCTATCTATCTATCTATCTATCTATCTATCTATCTATCTATCTATCTATCTATCTATCTATCTATCTATCTATCTACCTTTCACTGTGGCTTTGGCTTTATGTTAACAAGATGTGAAGTGACAGCTTCTTGTAGTGCTTCTGTATGCTGGGACTATTGTTCACTGTGACTATAGATCCATTACCATGAACTTTAGTGCCCAAAATTAAACAACCATCCTTTGCTGGACTGTCCCCATAACTTAGAATAAACTGCCATGATTTAAAGCTTACCTCCAAACCTCTTCATTTAATAATCATTTTAATTTTAGATGCAGTCTCCACATTATTCATGCTAAATCGAGTCTTTAACTGATTATAATAGTCTATAATTGCACTTGGCCAGACCTGGTTCTTCTTCCGATCTACTTCTAATGACCAAAAAACAAGTACTTACCACTTCAAGGACAGCAGGGTAGTTTGCTTTATAGTTTTCCTATTAACCTCCCACCATTTTCCAGCTTTATATTAGTATTCTAATGGCATCGTGTTCATCACAAGTAGGAAAAAGGCTGTGCAGAAGTACTGCCTGCAGAGAGCTTGGAAATATAGAAACATTATAGACATTTACTGAACAGCAGTAGTTCAGTCCTTATCTTGAATACTGCAGTTCTCATTTTCTGGAGAATCTCCTCAAAGACAAATACATTTTCCTGAATCTGGTTCCTTCAGTATTTAACTATTTCATCTCATACCTTTGGACTAGAAAAATATTTTCCTTTCATAATCAATGTTCTAATGAAAAGAAAAGCCTTTTTATTTTACTCTATGCTTTGTGCCATTTAATGTCTCTCACCTTTGCTCATTTTCTTGTATGTTTCTTTATTTTCTTGCTTGCTTCCCTAAAAAAACACTAGAACAGAACTCAACAAAATGAGAGGAGAAAAATACAGCCATGAAAAGGAAAAGTTTATATAGGGTTATCAAGTTGAGAGGTTATAGGAACTCAGTTTATTAAAAAGTTACCAGACCAACTCTACAATAATTCAACAAATGGTCACTTCTGCTAGCAGTGATTATTCAATCAAAAGGAACTTATGTTTACCAATCAGTGTGGGTCAGCGTCCCATCAGGAGCCCTTGGTCATGGCACTAATTTACTGCCACCATTTTATAGTCACACAACTGAGGTTAAAATTAAGGGGAGATGACACACAAATTGATAGTTCTTGCTAACACCTATATTGAAAAAGATATATTTAGAGGTACAATAAAATAAAGCTATTTTGTGTGTAGTGCTACCCTGTTTCCCCAAAAAATACGGCATTCTCCAAAAATAAAGCACCCTTAAATTTTAGCATCATGCTGAAAATAAGGCACCCCTGAATATACAGTACTGTAACTCTGGACAGGTGGGTGGGGGGGGGGGGGTTCAGATGGGCAATCAAAATGACACAGTGGATCAAAGGGGTTACTAAATGATAACCCCCCTCCCCCCCCCTCTGAGTCTCCTGTGCCATTTTGATTCCCCCTGTGTCATTTTAAATGATCCCCCCACCATGATACCCTAGTGCCATATTCTTCTTCATAGAAAAATAAGACATCGCCCGAAAATAAGATGAATATAAGACCTGTCATAACCTGTTCCTGTGTGTACTATATTGTGTTGTATCTCCACTCTAATGTATTGTACAACACTGCGTATTATGTTGGCGCTATATAAATAAATTATGATAAAAATAATAATAATAATAATATAAGACACTGTCTTATTTTCGGGGAAACACAGTAGTAGATTTTAGTTATTAAGAAAAATTACAATCCAATAATAATTACAATGGTCTACTTGTCCTCTGTTGTGGATATTCGGATTGTGTATTTAGATGCAAAAGGAGAAATTGACTGTGATAGTAGGCATTATAAAAAAAACTATGATCTGGGATATTTTAAAGACACCTGTATAAAATTGTTTTGGGAACAATTACTCAACAAACTGCAAAAATAAAACAAGTACCTGCAGATGGCAAAAGGATCTTATGTCGAGTTACTGTTTAAAATTAGCCTCTATATGGTGCATCACCACATATTTAAAGTCTGTGTTTGGAGACTCTGGTAGTGGAAGGGTTAAGTTTATTTGTTGTTTTCACTAAATTGAATGTTAAAGAAATGTTTGGTCTCACTCCCATTTCTTCTTGTTGCATGTTGAAGCTCTACTTGGAACCTTGTTAAGATCCAACAATGTAAAATATGATTCTTTGCCATTTTTCAAGTGGTCTTAAACTTTTGATCAGGACTGTATTATCCTGTGCGTTTATTTTACAGCCTATACTTTATTGAGACATATGTTATGCCTAAATGCATAACATATGTCTCAATAAAGTATAGGCTGTGAAAGAAACTGTCTGAATATTATGGCTGGTGCTGTAGAATGAAGAGCACCAACAGTCTCCTCCTGGCCTCAATAACAGCAGCATTGTCTGGTTTGGATATATACTACCGTAATGCTACTGCAACACATTGAATGTACAAAATAGATAGAATGTAATCTGCAATTTGGCCACTAGATGTCACTCTATTTGTATAAGATAACATCCACTGATCCGCACACTTTTTCTCTGGCTCATCACATAGAATTACCTGGACGTTTCTCATTAAAAGATTGATTTCATGATTTTGAGTGAATACATTTTTGATTGTTAAATGGCACACACATTTTGTTTTGGTTACTAACCTGTTTTGGAAAAAGTCAAAAGCTAATGAACATGTGCATGCCAGAAAGTTAACAGAACAAACATGTTCTTTAATACAAGTAAACATTTTGTAAAGGTAGGCATACACACCTCGATTCTCACTCGATAGGTGATGACATCACTTTAGATGATCGCTGGCACCCTTTGTGTGATGGACATTACATCCAAAGTAATGGGATCGGACGGGAATCTATCAACATGAGGGGTCACCGTGAAATCTGAAATGCCGAAGATTCCTGGTCGATCTTGCCAGGTGAGCGCTTGGTTGATTATTGGGAAAAACCAGGCAGGAATTTGCCTGTGTATGGCTAGCTTAATACAGTGTGGCCTTGAGTATGGCTTTGTTAGTGTAAACAGATCCCTGTCACTTTATTGAATAGTAAATTCCTGCCCGATTTTTTCGGCTGTTCGACCGCCGTGCACGTTCCCACCAATCTGGTGCGCCCACATGGCGAGATCCACCAGGAATCTCCTGCATGTCGGATCGCACGGTGATCCAACATGTTGGTAGATTCCTGTCCAATCCCATCCCGTCTGATCTCATTTTCGGCACACAAAGGGTGCTCGCCGATCCTCTGAGGGTCCAGCTGCAGCGTGATGACGTCATAGTTATATGACACATGAGTTACCAGTGATATAACATACCCAGCATATTTGACCCCCTGGGCAGATCCTTCCTTATTTAATAACCCCTATACTTCCCTACGTAACAAAATCGTCTTCATTATTAATCCATAAATTCTATAGGCTAATAGTACCCTGAAACATTTTTGTCATCTGAATATTGCAAATATAAATCCTCTTTATGTGTTTTAATAGCTGTGTTCGTGGTATAGCACAGTGAACCATAGTGATCAAGATGATATCAGCATGTTAAAGAGCTCCCATGAGGATCATGGTACCAATTTACTGTCACCATTTTATATTCACGCTACTGAGGCTAAAAATTAAGTCTATGGTGAGTTCACTACAATAGCTACTGTACTGTAATATTGCAAATATAATTCCTAGTGAGTCATAAGGATCAGGATGATATCAACATGCTTAATAAAATTCAAAGGTTTAGCAGCGATGCTGGGTTGTGGTGGGTTGTGGCTAGATAGCGACACACTCACATGAGGCTTAATTATAGTAATATGGCCTTCCAAACAGCAGTCCTTACAAATATGTGGGTAACAAAATTGGCAGTCCTAACAATAAATAGACTCTAGATAGGCAATCTCACACAATATGGGCGGTGAACTGTCTACAGCACATGGGCAGAGATGACAATATACAGGCAACATATGGGCAGATGTGACAATATACAGGCAACACATGGGCAGAGATGACAATATACAGGCAACACATGGGCAGCGATGACATGAATATCGATCAGGCAGGGATCGGAAATGTTTGTAATTTTTAGTCGATCTATCACAAATCAAAGGACATTTTGAGAGACATTAGATCTCTTATGGCTCAAGCCGGTCATAGACGGTTCGTCTTTCGACCGCACGTGATAACATCATGCGTGGCCAGTCGTGACGTGAATCGGCCGCACACCCTTTGTGTGCCGGTATTTACTTTGTATGCGGACACTCAAAGTAATGAGACCGATCCAAAAATTACGGGCATGTCAATAATGTGTTAGATCAATTTCTGGAACGATTTAAGGTGGGCGTGCTTAATTTGCGGCCGGTTTCGTGGCTGTACAATCGTTGTGAGACGCAATTTGGACCATTATGGCCAACTTTAGTAATAAGGTTACTGTTGCATTTCTGGATTAGGGTAGTTATATTGCAAATACCTAGTGACTACTCCTTTGACCCCATAATTCTAATGACCTAATGCCAACATTTCCTTAACTCACTGTGAGACCTACTATCCTCCTGTGTGGGCCTTGGGAACATATGTACAACCAGTGTTTTATATAGCACATAAATATGGAAGTGTAATAGTCTTCTCTTACCACTAGATGGTGGTCACTGCTGGTTATGAAGAACCCTTCAATTGTTTACACTATTCTGTTTTAGCTGAATATGAAAATGCAGTAGTTTTGTTTAGAAGCACAATAGGGTTTCAATACATTATAATAAAAAAAATTCTACATCTTTAAGGAAGAATTTGAATTATTAACACTTTTTTTTTGCTGTGGGGAGCACATCCTTGATTTGCTTTCTCTCTCTTTACAATGATTCAAATTCCATCCCATGCTTATTTCCTGAATAGATATCGTCTGCATTCTCAGGTTTTAGCAATGTCTACCTTCTGGTAACTTTCCTAATATATGATGGTGCACAAAGCTAGAGGTAGTCTTGAAGACAAAGGAGGTGAAAACACATAAAAAAAACAATAAGAAAAGCTCACCAAACTGACATTTAGGCTTTGTTTCCATTGCGTTGGGACCCCTCAGCTAAGCGTATACGCTTAGTGGGAGGTCCCAACGTAACAGATAGACTTACCTGCTCGGAAGAGGGTCTGTCTTCATTGCGCTGAGCCGATCCACCGGTGTAAGGCTGAACATTGTCGAGTACGTTCAGCCTTTACATCGGCGGATGTGTAAACAGACCATCCGCCGAGCAGGCAAAGTCTGTGGGATACGTCGGGACCCCTGCTAAGCGTATACGCTTAGCGTAGGGGTCCTGACGTATAATGGAAACAAGCCCTTAGGGTCCTAAGGAAGTTAATTTAATATTCATGGTTTAAAAATTTGTAAATAAAATTATACAACATTGTTTTACCTTTAGGCCTCATTCACACAGTCACAGAAAGCTCCTGCCCACTCCTGCACTGTTGGTTGTGATATTCTAATTGCAAATTTTTATTGCGATTATTGGCACTTTGAGAATTTGTGAAGATCTCGAATATAGTGCTACATCTTCATAATCAAAAATATTCAAGATGTTTTACCCAGAACTACTGTGCATTGCATTCGCAATATGCACATGTACAAGTTCCGATTTGCGCAATGAAGGTAATCTGGGGAAAATACCATGCATTGCGTTCACAATATGCACATGCACAAGTGCAGATTTGCGCAATGAAGGTAATCTGTGGAAAATACCATGTATTGTATACGCAATATGCACATGTACAAGTGCTGATTTGCGCAATGAATGTAATAATGACTGGAGATCACAAATTCACTAATTTATTGCGAATATTAGGCAAAAAATGAATGATAGTTCATGAATACGAATATTGCCTATGCTGCTCATCACTACTCATGGGACGTAAAGAAACATCACTATGTAACCCTTGTTGGGCACATACACCTGAAAAGTGCCTGTGGGACACCTAATGTGTCTTCTGGGCTTACTATTTTTGTAATTTTGTATATTTTTATGCAACAATAAAAGGAAATTAAACAAAAAGAACGAAGAATAAAAAATACATAACCCAATAAACTGTAAGGTTTCTATTGACTGTAGCAGTCCCTTTATGTTACTATAAATGAAGGTTTCACAAATTATTTAATGCAGTTGGCAGTATAGCATTGTACATTGAAACAAGGCATTGTGATCACATGCATCACATCAGTCTAATGCACGGCACCCATTTTCATGAATAGCATTGATCCTAATGTTGTCATCTACTCTCCAATATACCAATATAAGTTCAGACGAATTAATTGTATATATAAAAGAATATAATTGTAGACGAATATAATTGTATATATAAAAGAAAAGAAAGAAGGGGAGAAAACAGATGGATTTAACTATTACTCATCTCTGGCTCCAAAACATGACTTCAAGTGTTATACCTATATGAAGATACAGGCAATGGTACCCTAAACCCAATCTAGCTCTCATGTTGTTTCTTCCTCTCTCCTCTATGTGGATGAGGTGATAGAGCTGTATATGGGCTTCCATGGACCTGCTCTCTGTCAACTGTACATGTTCCCTTTTACACTTTGAATGCCTTATGCTAAATGTTGTATACCCTGGAGAAAGAAGAATACAAACGCATTGAACAAATTAATCTTGATGTATTTTGCTGTATATGTACTGTATATGGAATGTATATGAAATACAACTGTGTGATTGGAATGGAAACATATGCATATAAGTGTTTTTATAATCTTATTATTAAAGTATTTCTTATAAATTGATGTGCCGAAATTAAGCTCATGGAATTATTTATGAAATTACCATTGATAAGTGTGTGCCTTAAAGGTCCTGGAGCGCCTATCTCGATTTTGCAGTGGGAGATTAGTGATGGTTAAATCCATCTGTCTCTCCCTCCTTTCTTTTTACATAAAACTCATGTCTATGGTTTGCCATGGATCATGATACTTGCCTAATAACCCTTGGCCAGGCAGGGTCCTGTAAGAAGCAAATTGAATTATTTTTTGGTAGTGCTGAAGCTGCAATGTTCTATTGGCCCATTGCCATAGGGTAAAGGATTTCTACACAATGCAAAGCAGGAATTATCAAAGTTCAGACTTTTAAAATATCAGACCTTAGAAATGGAATGGCGTTGCTTAGTATCTTTACGGTACTGGTATGTTAAAGATCCAGCTGTCATATGAACTATTTGGCCATTATAAATTGTCATTAGTGACAAAAAACGCATTTAGATAACAGATGGACATTTTCCCTCAAAAGGGTTAATGAGCTGTGTGTTGTTGAATATCACCTCCTACTTTACCATGTTGGTTTTCATTGCCTTGTGTCCTGATAATCTCCTGGAAGGCTTTTACATATTTAGATATGAATATTTCTAAAACTTCCTTTACACAAAGCAGTTTATGAAAATCATGTATTTTGTATATGGTGGCTATTTGAGTTTTGCTCCAAGCTAGATCCGGTGACACATTTCTGCAATGTCAACTTGTCATAATATCATTTAAACATATACAATTGCTGTTATATAATGTGATTTGTATATAGTAGCTACATATTGAGATTTGTATATAATGGTTTTATAGCAAGATTTGTAAAAAGTGGCTATTTGAGTTTTGATCAAAGCTAGATCTGGTGTCTTGTATATAGTGTGAATTGAAAAGTATATAGTGGCTGTATGGTAAGATTTGTATATAGTGGCTAAATAATAGTCATTTGTGTATATAGAGGCTATATAGTGTTATATGTGTATAGTGGCTATGTTGTGTGATGTATATATAGTGACTTTATAGTGTAATATATAGTATATAGTGTATAGTGTATATATAGTGAGGGATTTGTATATAGTGGCTATATAGTCTGATTTATATATAGTAGCTATATATGGCAATTTGCATATTGCTAGATCATGTGGTTTGTGTATAGAGGTTAAATAGTGGGATTTTTATATAGTGGCTATATAGTGGAATTGTACATATTGCGGATATATAGTGGGATTTGTACATAGGGGCTTTATAGTGGGATTTGTATATAGTGGCTATATAGTGGGATTTATATCTAGTAGCTATAAATGGTAATTTGCATGTAGTGGCTTGATATCCTGATTTGTGTATATAGAGGCTATATAGTGTAATATGCATATAATAGCTATGTAGTGTGATTTATTTATAGTGGCGATATGTGGTGTATGTGTCTAGTGACTATATAGTGTGATTTATATATGGTAATTGCCCATAGTGGCTTGATAATGGGATTTGTGTATATAGAGGCTATATAGTGTAATATGTATATAGTAACTATATGTGGGGTATGTGTATAGTGGCTATATGGTGTGATTTATATAAGGTAATTTGCATATAGTGGCTTCATAATGTGATTTGTGCATATAGAGGCTTTATAGTGTAATATGTTTATCCCAGGTGCCCAACCTGCGTCCCTGGGGCGGCATGCGGCCCTTTGGGTGTTCTTTGGTGGCCCCCTCAGTCCTCCACTTGAGACCCCTGAAACCTAATTGTTAATGCATAGGGCATAGGAACTCACCTGTCTGCCGAATCGAAGGTTATGTGCTCCATCAATATTATGAATGGCTTTGGTTATATGTATGAGGCACATAACCTTTGATGACATATATGACACAAAATGCATTACCATACTACAGTGTTCCCTAATGGTTGAAGTATAATATTAAACAAATTCTGTTTTTAAAAAAAATGAAAAATAATGTCTTCTAGCTTGGCCTGCTGTAATTTTTTCACTACAAATGCTTCTATAAGTCAGTATAGATTGAAAAATTTTTGTGCGGACCTTAAGTGATGCT
Organism: Ptychadena robeensis; assembly: GCA_036250615.1. Taxonomy (NCBI): domain Eukaryota; kingdom Metazoa; phylum Chordata; class Amphibia; order Anura; family Ptychadenidae; genus Ptychadena; species Ptychadena robeensis. The sequence continues at coordinate 42,721,512 of CM070037.1, read as the reverse complement.
GAGGGCACTTGTGGCCCTCCATATCAACTCAGTTGGCCAACACTGATGTATATAGTGGCTATGTAGTGTGATTTATATATAGTGGCTATATGTGGGGTATGTATACAGTGGCTATATAGTGTGATTTATATATAGTCTCTATATGTAGGATATGTATATAGTGGCTATAAAGTGTATTTTGTATATTGAGTCCAAGCTGTGTCACATTTCTGCCGTGTCATCTGCATTGACTTAATAACATAGAAAATATATACCATTGCTGTAAATCTGTTTTCTCCTTAACACACCATTGCAGTAATAATATAATAGCTTAGTGGGTATTTGTGGGGTGTTTTTATACTCTTTATTTTATGACATTAGATGACACCTTTTGACGAAGGTGGCTGACTGGCCGATGGAGACTTCATCCACAGTATACATACTGTTGTCTCCAGTACTGTTACGTTTTTGATAGAGACTAGTGTACAAATATATTGTCTTGCTTGTACCATCCCTGTGAAGCTCTATCATCCAGAACATTTACTAGTGCTCTCTGCAATCTGTGCTCTGTCCTACTGGGCAAAAAATAAAGGGCTAGTTTAGGTGGGGCAGACATTTTCTTCTTCCCCCTCATGTCTGGTTTTTGGCCCTAAGTCTAAGATCCACTTTTGGAGCCCCATGTCATGTAATTTATTATACAAAATGTTTTTCTCACCTTGTTCTTGACATAAAAATGTTTATTCACTTCAGATGTCTGCAGGCTGCACTGCAGAATAACGTGTACTGTGCCACTCCTGGTTTGTGTTGTTACAAGCAGATCAATGTAGAGCTGCAGACTTCTTGTATATTGTGTAGAGTGGCCCACCGCTATTACTTATAGACTGTTATATATATAGCCTGTCACAGAGAGCCAGCCTTTATATCTGCTGCTGTTCTCTGAATATAAGACATGGCTGGAATTGGAGGTTTAGCTTGTGTAATGATGTAACAAATGAGCTTTGGATCAATCTGCCCAGCTATCCATCATTTGAACCTTGAACTGATAATGGGAAGTGTATGTAAATCAGGGCATTGTAGTGCTCAGATACTGACTTCATTTTATTCCCAGGATGATTCCTAGGCCAGCAGGGGTGTAATCTTGCTGTAGTGTTTGGTATAGTAGGCTCTCTCAGAAATGTCTCCCATTTAAATATACATCTCAGATAAACTGCAAATAATGGTTTCAGTGTATGGTCCCTAACCCTCTTTTGGGGTCTAGTATTGTGTGTTTCTCCTTATCAGCCAAACTCCTCACCACTCACTTCATCATCATTCAGGGCCCTGTTACCCCAAAGGCTCTGTTCTAGAGATTTTTGTAGATATGGAGTTTTCCTTCTTATTTGAAGCCCTAAATGGTTAGTCAATGAACATATTTTTAGTTGGAGGGTGACAATTTGTAACTACAATCAGTGTAGTTTGCAACTTGTTGTCTAGATCCCCCTATCAGGGGGGTGACTGATATTGGAGAAAAAGAAAAGGTACAAACTGCTCCTCCTTCCTGTTCTTCTTCTGCACACACACACACCGCGTCCCATAACAATCTGCCCACACACACCCCAGCCCCCTGCGGGACAGGGAGCTCTATGAACATGCATATTCAGCGTAGTGGGGGAAATGACCCTGCCTACAATTTACCAGCTTTAGTAGCCCCTAATGGCATCTATACATTTACTGCAGCACATTGTGAGAGCAGAGAGGCCACATTCAAAATATTTATTTACTGAGGAAAGAAAATAACACTGAAAAAATGGTACATGCGCACTATTTTTATTTATAATTGTTTACTGTAAATGCACTCTATGTGTCATCAGTATAAGCCTGGTATATATGTTTAAAAGTATTACACACCAACAAATTGTGGACTTTCATAGAATAGTATTGTAGACAGCTGGAGAAGTAGCTACAATGTCCCTAGAGAATAATTATGGTGGCTTTGTATTTGCTTCATTTGTCTGGTACAATGTTGCTGGTGTGATATGACCCTTGGCAGTCAGTTGCTAAGAATAAATGATAACTGGCGTTATTAAAAGTTTTGTGTTGCAGGAAGGTATGTCATTTAGGGCCCTTTCACACTACAGCCGATGTGGCTGCAGTTTGATTTTAGGCATCTAACGGACGAGCTTTCCATTAAGCTACTGCGGCCGTTGACCATGGCTGTTAACTGCATCCATTTACAGCTGAAAACCCAGTGTTTTTTACTGCACTGCTCTTATGCCTCCCATACAAGTGTATGGGAGATGCTTGCACTGCGCCCTCAAAACTGCATGCAGCAGAACATTTTCCTAAAGAAACATGTGTACCTTGCATTAACACTAGTCGGGGTAAATCTACATCAGGCACACAGAAAGCAAAACCATGCTGTCATTGTCCATTAAACATTCATGCAGTAGTCATAACTGCTACAGGGAGTGCAGAATTATTAGGCAAGTGGTATTTTTGAAGAATAATTTTATTATTGTTATTGCAACACCTTGTGCTTTTGGGCCACTCCAGGATGTT
>CM070037.1:42687168-42711515 GCA_036250615.1 Ptychadena robeensis | reverse complement strand
GAAACATCTACACCACTTGAGGGGTTCACATACTTTCAAGCAGCACTGTATATATATACTTATGCCTATTAAGTACACACATACAGAACTGCAGTGAATATATTACCTGCTGCTCCCACAGTCACTTGGCAGGTGCTGGACATCACTTGGTGATGTTTTAAAGACAAGGACATCCATTGCATATGCAGGGACTGTGGGAACAGCGGGCAATATATTAACTGCATTTGCAATTTTACATGCACGTAAAGCTCATTAGTATGCAGTATGAGGAGAAGAGATGGCCATACAGTTCACCCAGAGGTTCCCACAGTTACTGTGCACATGCTCGATGTTCTTTTTGAATCTTTAGAAATGTTATTAAAACAATTTTCTCTTTCTGGTCTCTTAGTTCTAGGAAATCACTCACACCCCCTGTGCATAGGTAAGAGGTTCTTGGGACCCTGCACTTATTTAATATGGTGGGATCCAGGGGTCCTCTTGTTAAAAGGGAACCCCAGATACCCAATGATCCACCACCTGCACCCCACAATGCCTGGCCCATGTTGTGGGGAAAATACCCCCTTCCCCTAATGAGAGGTCTTCCTCTTGTTAAGGTGTGGCATAGGGGCCTGAGTGTCCCCCCTTCCTTTACTTCCAGACTTGCCAAAAGGGGACTGGTATGCTCATGTCGTTCATGGGCCCCCATTTTCCAGAACTTATCAGACCCTATGCCAGCATGGGACCTGGTATGCTTTGGAGGGGACGCCATGCTGTTGGTGGTCCCCCTTTACCAGGACATACCAGACCCTATGCTTAACCTATGATTTCTGGCTCTAAAAATTTAAGAAAAAAAACTTAAAACAAAATGTATTTTTTTTGTGTGAATGTTTTGTAACACCACAGCAGCCCTGACAACATTTCTCTTTAGCTCATAAGCAATGTAAATGAAATGTTTCCTTTAGTTTTGAATAGAAAGGGGAAGGGGGAGAACTCCTGCCACTGGATGCGTCCAAACATTCTGGGTATGAGAGAGCTTGGATCCATGGCATGGTACAGTCACTGTCACATGACCATGGAAAGTAATGTAACAACTACATTGGTTACTGAAAACATTCATTTCAATGCTTAAGAATAGGGTAAATAGTTCCAAGGTGATAAGTAAGTTTGATGTGTATAAGTTATAAGAGGGGGGGGGGGGGGGGGGGGGTGGAAACACTGTCCCTTTGGCCTGCATAAACAAGCTGACCATCACTCTCATATCTCATTGAAATCCAATGTGTGGTCACTATAAAAGTAAGAGGCAAAGGCAAACAATGTAAAAAGCTCATAACATTTCCTGCAACCCTGCATCCTCTTTTACCTCAAAAATATTCGTTGTACATTAAATTTTTTAGGAATGTCATTGTTTTTACCATTTTACAACAACTCTAATGTTTAGCAAATAGCTTATACAAATGTTTGTTGTTCATATCATAGCATTTGTTTTGTTTCTTGCTGTTTGTTAATAAACTTGTTTTTGTATATAGCCTGACCTAGTTGATGCTTTACCAGTTGGTAAAATCAATTTTTCATCTGGATTAGAAGTATTTAGATAAACCCGTTACCGCTACATGCATATTAGGAGGTTTTATTGGTCAACTGTTACGTATACGCCGACATCTGGATCAACCAAGCAGAGATTAACCAGGCTCAGCGCTGACATGATGGTATGCCCAATCTTGATGAAATGTGGAATGGTCTGAGCTCTGTTGATCCTGTGTGTCTGATAAATGAAACAAAAACAATAAAAACAAAAATCAAACCTGTTCTTTAAAAACACGATGATTTACATGGTACCATCATCATCTGGCGTATTGCCAAAACTAGATTTTAAGTATGTTTATATGGTTATTGACATGTATTTTTCTTTTTTATAATTTGAACCTCTGTATACATTTCATTAACAGCAGCAGCACCACGACTAGCATGCTGCTATTTTAGTTCACGTGATGAATATTCAAAAGCTGCAGATACTGAAGAAGTAAATAGATATGGAGATGATAGGAGATCTCACAGCAATTTATCAATCTAAAGACATCAAATTCTTCAATGAAAAGTCAAAGTTTTTTTTTCTTTTCAATATACTATATGGTACCTGTTTTATTATTAACATCATATCATCACTGAAATTCCTTTGATGTCATTGGTGCTTTACTTTGTATTATTTTTTGTTTTTGTATTGCTATGCTATTATTGGTCCTATTTATTTCTGTTTTCTTGAAATGGCAAACTGTAAGGCACATGCATGCTTTTGTATGAGAAAGGAACCTAATTCCACCATCATTTATGAATGTGTTTTCATTTTGAAGCGAGGCAGCGTGCTATGCACATACTGTGTTAATAAAAACCTCCTCTCACATTGTGCTCTGCATAATGCAGCTTGGGGGCTGTGTAGCTCTTTTTCCCCCTTATTTGCCTTTTCTCCCATCCAGTTTTATTTATTTATTTTGTCTTCCTCATCAGCATCAGTAGCAGCTATTTTCAAAGTGGGAGCCTGTACTGTGTCTTGGGTGCAAAGGAGACACTGTGGTCTGATGCTGATGACACACTGCTTGTATCATCTGCCCCCAATGCCTGGGCTGGCAGGCAGATTGTAAAGCTGTGTGTTTGCATGTGCGGCTCCACATGACTGTTTTTCTGCATAGAAGCATCATCAGGAGCAATCCCCCTTTACTGGGATCACTTAGACACTTCCAGCTGGTGGCAGGGGGATAGTGCCGTCAAGCAGCTCACACTGCTTCAGCTGTTTTTTTCCTCCCTCTCTCTCTCTCCCATTGTACTGATACATAACAATGACTGAGAAAGCTTCAGGTACTGGAAGGTGAAGGAGGATATGTAAGCATTGGATCTGTACATGGTTCCTGTCCTCATCCTGAGCCTGCGTACTGGCTTCCCTTCTCCATCTCTCCATTTGTTGGGAGTCCTCACTGTGAATCTGGATAGAAGGTGCACCAGGGTTATAATACCTTCTTCAAGAGTGCTTTTCATGGGATATTCTCTCTCACAATGGCTCATGCAGCATCCCAGTTAAAGAAGAACCGGGATCTAGAAATAAATGCAGAGGAGGAAGCTAAGGAGAAAAGAAGGCACAGGAAGCGCTCTAGGGATCGAAAGAAAAAGGTATCCTTTCTGCCTATGCCAAGTGGGAAGATGTATTATTATTTCACAGGTGCACAACCAGGCTGAAGCTGCAGGGAATCCTGGACCACATTTCACTGATACCGACTGCTGCAGTAATGGTGCAGGGGGTGTCTGTCCTCTATACACGTCAGTCTTCTTCATGGGATATACAATTTTCTATCCCCACTTTTATCTAGCTTCAGCTACCATGTTTATTTCACAAATTTTACCCAACATGCCTTTCTGGAAAAAATTACACATATGTGTATGGTTGTGTGTAGTCATATTTCATAACATGCATGCTCCACATACACGCACCATATTTACATTCATGTGTGTGCATTTGTATCCCTTGCTTGTATCTATATATATATATACCTACTTTGATTTTCAATTCTGCTTGCGTGACCTATTTTCCCTTTGATCACTGGAATATTTCTGAATTTTCTGGCATAAACATGAAATTATTTATTTCATTCAATTGTTATTAACATCCAGAATTTGCATTGCTCCCTTCTGTTTTGCTTTTTTCGCAGTCACAGCTTGGGACAAAGGGCAATTAAAATGCATGTTCCTATAGGGAATTAAGTATATCCACCCTCTACTTGTATAGATAAGGCCCAGAAGCAGTTTCACTCTCATCAGTAGCAATTAATAATTATTGACCAAAGGGGCCGAATACTAAGCAAAGCAGCTTGCTGCTATAGTTTTTTTTGTCCTTCTGTTTTTTATGATCCATTGTGATATTCCCTTAAGGACAGATAATCCTAATTTTCTGTGAGCATTGATGCATGAGCTAGTTCAGTGATTTGCTGCAGTAAAGGAGAATCCTCCTTGTTATATCAGAAAAGCACCAAACTGCTCTGCCTTTTGTTTACACTGTTAGTACCTTATATTCCTTATAGCAGACAATTACCTATTGTTATATGACATAATGAAGAAGTGGCTGTAGGTGTTGACAGTGGATATTGCATTCAGTATGCATCCTTTTGAAGTTAGCTGGCATGCTTTGTTGTGTGTTAAAGGCCAAACGGTTGGATTGCTGTAACTGACATGGTCAGGTATTGCTGGTTAATTGTGGTGGATCATTGTATATTCATGTGTGTGATCCAGATAAAAAATTCGCAGTATCTGATACACATGACTAACTATGCATATATTTCAGTTGTGTAGATTCATCTGTGGTCACAAATTGCAACTTTATACCTTGGACCACTAACGAAACACATACTGTACACATGTTGGTCATGACCACAGAGTAACAATGAGCTTCAGCGATGACATTTTGGACAGCTCCTAGCATGTTATTGAATCCCAGCCAAATCATGTATTAGAGAGATATTTAATTTTTTTATGCTTGTGCCGATCAAGTTTTCATTTTATTTTGCTTGTGTCGATCAAGTTTTTTGTTAAGCAGCATCATGTATGAATTAAACAATTACGTTTGTAATATATTGCTATTCCAAGCTTGTTACCCCAGCTAGAGGTATCTCTGCGGTAAATGTTGACTTGCCTGTTTTAGTTATATTTTTTATACGCACATTTTACTTTCTGGTGCGGCGTATAAATAAAATAACGTTAGCACGGGCTTTTGGAGACGAGATCAAAAGTGTCTGTTTCTATTCTCTAGGAATGTTGTTGATTACCATAAGACCACCTCCTCAATCTTGAGGGGGAGTGAGACTTGAAAGGCTTATACATTGTCCTGTGTATTGCCTTTGTCCTCTGAAAAGAACCTAAATCATGTGTGTCTATGTCAGGCCTAGAAACAATGCACAGTCCAATAAGAGCCTGCGCTGCCTACGTATGAGTATAAATGACAACATACATATGCTGAATAAAAAATATTTCAGCTGATGGTTTCGTCCATTACTGCAGTTATGTTCATGTATACATAGTACTATTACTTCAGTATTGTTAGCTTTAGGAACAAGGTTTTAGAATAACGCATCCATTCAGCATTAAGCCCTATAAAACGAAGGCACTAAAAATGAATTCATGTTGGTTTATACAGGTTCCTGTGTTTCGTGGATGAGAACTTATTTGAATAATAACTTGGTATGATACCATGGGTAATGCATTGTAAAGTGCTTCCAGTAAAGTTGCTTCATTAACAGCAAAGTGTTGTGTTGAAGTATACATATTTGATGTAAAAGTCCATTTATCTGACAGTAAGTTACAGTAAAGTGAAGGGTGTGGTTTTTAGGTCTGCACTTTCTGATCCTAGCTATAAATATAAGAAGGAGTCTATTGTAATGTATTACATGATCTTGGGGTAATTAATGGCCACCATCTACATTTTGACTTATTGTAGATTGTATGTATATGCCTTTTCAGTAACAGGCCTACTGTATTCATAAAGTTCAATTCATGTGATGACTGGTGGGTAGACATTCTGCATCTGTTCACTGGGACTGATGCAGTTTCTTGTGTCCTTCAAACAATGAGATGTGCAATGAGCGGTGACCAGGGAGAAAGCAGTGTTCTATGCTCAGATAAAAATCAACAGTATACTGGGGAACAAGTATATATTGGTTTTAAGTATAAAGCAATTGGGGTGACTAGGGGACAGTATAGTAGCTAGTGATGCAGACCTAACAGAAGAATAGCTAATGGCTCTAATGTTCTTAATTTTGTTTCCTTATGCTGTCACAATAAGTTCTTACACTTCGTCATCTTTAAGCATGTGTTTGGTGCTTGCCATTAAAATGCATTGCTCTCCTTATTACATATTATCATTATCATGTTCTTGATTGTAGATGTACATATCACATTTTCTTACGTGATTACTTTTGAAATGCCGCCAGTTTGTCTATAGGTTTGCCAGAAATATCTAACAATACATCTTTGGAGGAACTTTTAGCCAGATCTGGGTTATGCAAGATTGGCTGTTACTAGATGAAAACAACATTTTGAGATTATTGGAAGGAAAACACACATGCTTTACTAATTTAATTCAGAACTAGAATGTGTTGGTACACATGTATTTAGGTTAATGAGTTATCTCTGGGGCCTTTGGGAAATGTACATTCTATATTGAAGGTTCTCTACGTAGGTATGTGCACTGCAGAGTGGTATTACAGATTTAACAATAAATTACCTAAGGCTGTCATACACCTTAAAATCTTACCATACCATTTCTGTACAATCAACTTTTATTCTACCAAAACCATGTAATATGAGGCCCTTTCTAATCCTTCCAATCACTATATATTCTATCAGGAAGGACCCAGCCCTACATAGTTGTTGTAGATCTAAAGGAAATTGTATGGAGTGATCTAAAGGTCCGCTAATAGTCTTGGGTACTTTACAAATGGTAAAGCTTTTCGGTGTAAATCAGGTACTTTGATCAATCAATATGGTAAACACTGTTCTGCTGTATCATTCATGACTAGGCACTATACATTGGGGACTGCCATGGGGAATACTATTCAGAAAAAAAATCTCTTGGCAGTAGTAGCTAGTTACTTTCAGAATGTCCTTATATACATTTTGCATTTACCTAAAGCATATCTAAAATAAAAAATAAAAATTTAAAACAATTGCAATTTATCCCTACAATGCTGCAGTTTACCAATATTGCAATTTACCACTGACTACATTCATTCCTACTGCAATGGAAGAGCAATGTAGCCGCCCCTAGACAGCAGCATTGTCACCCTGCTCTCATAGATTAAAATGCAGCAAATGTCACCTCTATTGATCCATATTTTTGCAGTTTTTGCCCTGTGTAATCAGTCCATTTACTGCATATTAAATAATTACTGTTCACTCATATGTGCCTACTGATACAATCGTACTGATCATACATTTAGAAGTGAAATTTATTTCAGAACTTGAAAGTGATTATGCAGATGTATTCAGGTCATTCTATTGTAAGGTACCTAAAAACTGCTTCATGGACCTCTATTGCCGCAGACTGTGGAGCAAATGATAACAGTTTTGAAGAAAATCAATCTTAAAGTTTCTTTCTTTGCAGCTCATCTGACCTTGCTTTTCCCAACCAGCCTTTCCCTAACCTAACCTTACAATCTTACCATACAATTTCTGTACAATCAACATTTGTTCTCCCAAAACCATGTAATATGAGGAGCTTTCTATCAGAGAGGATCCGGCACTACATAGTTGTTGGTAGATCTAATGGAAATTGTATAGAGTGATCTAAATGTGTATGGTGGGCTTTGGATGTGAATTTTAGAAATGAATTTCTCTACTGTGGCTGCAGCTACAAATGTCCCTAATGGTGTCGTTAATAGTGATGAGCGACTAGGCAATATTCAAATTCGCGTAATTTCGCGAATATCCGCCATAATATTCGATTCCATATTCGTAATCTCGAATATCCGCACTTATGACATGAATTGCGATCTATAAATCCAATATGCGCAATGCATGCAAGTCAATGATGCTCGGATATTCGACTGGGAGAATATCCGTCATTTCCGTTTTAAAAAATGGCATTGCGATTATATAATCGCGATCCCATTCATTGCAATGGATTGCGATTATAAAATTGTGATTATCAAATCGCGAAGAATCGCGATCGCGTCGGATATCCGATGATATATTCGCGAATATTCGCAAAATGGCGAAATAGCGATATTCGAGCTAAATATTCGAAAATCGAATATTCGAGCTCAACACTAGTCGTTAAGCTATTTTTCTGTTAAGAATGTGCAAATACATATCTATAACCTGGCTGCTTTTTTTTTAGCAGAACAATTTATACAAACTACGGGGTTTACATGTGTAGATTTTTCATTTGATCAACGAAGAATGAACGATTTTTTGGTTGATTAAACAAAAATCTAGAATGGACAATTTGTCCGAAAGGTCAACAATAGTTCGAAAGGTTAGCAAACATTTTGGTAAATTGTAAATTCATTCGATCTCAGCGACGAGTGAACAAAATATCTAATGTTGCATTCAATAAATGAATGAACGATGTGCAACAACGACATCTAAAGCTAGCCATACATTGTCCGATTCCATGGCCGATCAATCACCTATGCGATCGATTCCGGCGATGTCAGCGGGAATCGGAGGTCCGATCGATCGGCCAATTAAGTCCGTCCGATCGCGCAATACCACCTTGGCCCACGGATTCCTGGACGATTCCATGTCCGATCGCTTTCTTCACAAATGACAACTCCCCCTGATGTGTGCTGAATCGGATCAGAAAGACCAACATGTTGGTTCTCTGTCCGATATGATTCTGTGCCCCCGATCAATCGGACGTGATCGATCGGACAAGGTGGGCTTCACGCGATTCCGGGACGATCGTTTTGCATGCACGCGCCCGGAATCGATCGTCCCGGAATCCGTTGGGAATCGGACCAGTGTATGGGGACCTTAACAAAAAATCTTATTGGCAGTTGATTGAAGAAAAAATCTAAACCCACCTTAAGACAATGTATTTAGGGTGGGTCTCAATATTGTGTATGTATTGCTGCTGTAGTTTGTTTCATAAGAAAAATCATGCTATCATTATGCTTACCTTAGTGTATGCTCTATGGTCCTGTATATAGTGTCATTGTCTGGTGTCTGAAACATTAGCTAACAAAGCTAACCTAGGTTTATGTATGTGACATTGGTGGCGACATCTCGCAACTTAAACCAGTAGTCAGTGCCAACTTATTAGGAAAAGTAAAATTCCTTTTCATTTCCTTCACACATGATTGGATAATTTGCCTACCTAGGTTCATATATATTTGGGGGGGGGGGGGTTGTATTTTGTCTGTAAAAGTTTTAATCATAAGAGCTAAATTTGGCTAGATTTTCCTTAAGGGCAAGCATTCATGGGACTAAATCACTCTCATTATTAGTGTCCTGATTTTCTCTCACTTGGTGCATACTACACCACATGTGAATGTCAACTATGTTATTCGCATCATTTTAATCTTGTATGGTCAAAAAGTGGCTGTAACTCTTGTTAATGACCCAAAATAGCTCTACATTATAGCTAAATGTCATTTCCATATAGGATTAAACTCTTATACATTTGTATATACATTTTGGTAATGGTTTCAGGAACCCTTTCAATCAAAATAGTTTTGCAGTGTTTCTATTTCTGTCCAGACATCATTTTGGAAATCCCATTAATATATGTGCCAATTCATTTGTGCATAATAGAAAGATCTCTTTAAATAGTCCTGGGCAATTATATAGACCTGTCATGTTTTACTTGAACTGCTTGGGCCTTCATTATCGCCTGATGGGCTTTGTTGGGTCAGTCTTTTCATATTCTAATGACATATGCCAATAAGGAGATAAAAGGAGGCAGCAATCTTTAACAATGAGTGCTGAATTGATCTTCTACCAGTGCATTCAATTAAAACATGGTCCAGCTGATGCCCAGCCTCTCCTGCACAGAAATCTCAGGTCAAATGACATTAACCTCTATCTGACAGTCTATTGGACAGGCAATTTATATGTCCCCCACTATAGACAGATAAATGTTTATATGCAACTTTTATGGTATGGAAGCCATCAGATACACAGATGTGACCAACAAAGCCTTTGTTGCTGTTGAATTTAATACACACGTTGTAGTGCTGTATATGGGTCCCAGTGTAGCATTACTTGTATTTCTGGAAATTGTCTTCTATGTTATACCAGATTTATGTATTATCCAAGCCTAGTATTTTGTCTCAATGCAAATGATATAGGTCAGGTTTCACTGATGATCAGTTGAGCTGCTTGTATAATAACAAAGCTAAGTGTGGGCCTTGTGGGTCACTCATAGACTTCTCAATGGTTCTGTAACAATTGCGACTTTAATTGATAATTGTTTTTTTTTTATCTGTCTTTTTATGCTAATGACTGGTGAAAAAGTTGTTTTTTTATCCCTGGTGGGTGGTGTAAATACATTACTTTTACATTGTTGGTGAGTGGTTTTCACTTAATGCTATGTTGGTTCCCTAGGCTTATGGTAGGCTCTCAATTGAGGAACAGTCAGAACAGCTGACAGAGTGTTAGGTCACCATACATGTTACAGTTTGGCTGTACAATCAGCTTTGTAGTATGAAGACTTTTCTAAACTGTCCTATCAAATAATGGAGACCCATGGTTCTCTATGAATAAGCCCTATGGGTGAAATGTGTCAGAGAGGAGAAGAATGAGATTGTGACTTGTATGTTTGATTGTGAATTAAGTAGTTTAGTCTTTCTCAGTTGGTACCAGCTAGGCAGCAGTAATAGACATCAAGAGTAAAATAATGTACCGGTAAGTGGGAAAGTTGGTACCCACTATTATGTTGTTTTGCTTACATGATGTGTTGGGTCCTCTTCATCTCTTAATGTTCACCATTATTAGTTAGTCCTTAGAGATGGATGAAGAAAGTATGTGATAATGCCATTGCCAGTCTTTGCATGAATATACAGAAAATGCAGGAGGAAAGAAGAAGCATCCTTAGGAGTGGTACCCCTGACTCCCTATATTTACAATATCTTCCTTCTTGGATGAGTGACCCTTGGCATTATTTAATTCAGTAAACCAAGGATATTTTGTAGCAGAAGCACTGAGGATGAGGGGCATCTCCAGAATAAAATCGAGCACTTCAGCTTAAACAGTTTTTAGAAATGCTGTAAAAAAATTTTGTTTCAAAAGAATTATCCCAGATTTAGTTTTTTAGAGAAGCGCTTACCCTAAAGTCTATTTCTGATGCATTGCTAACAGCTAACCTCCTGAGGAATAACCATAAACATTCAAAACACATCAGGCACAGTCCACGGCTTTCATTTTATAAAAACAGAAAACTGGCAGTGAATCCTGTTTGAAGTCAGTATCCAGCAAAGCTTCATCTAAGGACACTGTTGAGATACCAAGTACTGTGCCTACAAATAAAATGGTTTTATTGTTTCAATAAAGTAAAAATAAGTATTCAGGCTGAGGAAATGCTTTGTTTCTGTGTGGTTTTACAAAGTGGGTATAGGTAAAAAAAATGATCACATGATTTGGATGGCAGCATCTGGAAAGCTTTAAATGTTAAGATGGGAAGAAAGCAGTGTTGTGTGTCATAGGAATATTTCTATATTGGAGATAAGAGTGCTTCTACCCTGTTTCCCCTGAAAATAAGGCATTCACCTGAAAATAAGGCACCCTTACATTTTTGCCTCATGCTGAAATATAAGGCATTCCCCTGAAAATAAGGCACCCCTGAAGATACCGTACTGTAACTCCTGACACAGGAGGATAAGAAGGGGTTACTAAAATGGTAATCCCCCCCCCCTCTGAGTCTCCTGTGCCATTTTAATTCCCCCCTCTGTGTCGTTTTAAGTGATCCCCCCACCCCAATACCCCAGTGCCGTATTATTCTTCATGGAAACAACAAAACCCCCCCGAAAATAAGACGTAGTGCATCTTTAGGAGGAAAAACTAATATCACTGTCTTATTTTCGGGGAAACACTGTAGTAGACCTAACATTAAATGTTTCCTGAGCAAACTGCCATCGCTGACTTCCTTTTCTGCAACTATATCATGCTCATCCTTTAATAGTTTATAAAATATACCAACAATGAACTTTGGGGCTTCATTTATAGTTTTATTGCCCTGGACCTTTGGTAGTCAGCTGTTTATCCATACAGATACAGCATTTGTTTACCGAGCTAGCATTGTCATTAGCAGATTGTATTTATCTATCCCTATGGGCCAGTTTACTGTGTTTCTTTCATGTTAGTGACTGCAGCAGCACATCCTTGTAGAACAAAAATGAAATATTGTATTTTGTCTTTCTGCCCTCAAATGAACTGCCATAACTTGCTAAATCAAAAGAAAAGTCTTCAGCTCCCTGTCACCTTAGGCATTACCCCAAAAGATCCTGGTGCCACTGATTCAGTCATTATTTAGGTACGCCTAAGATATGAGTAACAGCACTGATCATCTTCCCTCTAACGCCATAAGCGAATAAATCTAAAAATAAAATAAACGCATTTAAATATTAAAACGTTTTCCCTCAAGTAGAGTGCTCAGGAAGACAGGACACCTAGGTGATATAAGACCATGAAAATGTTCCTGATGATATGGTAAACAAAGAACTGAGACACAAGGGGTTAGTGAGAACAAGACCGCAGGCAACGCTGACTTTAAATTGGACTTCATACAGTGCAAATTCTTTGAAGTCATCTTCAAAGAACAGATATAGTAAGGAGCTGATGCCGATTTCACAAGAAGACAAGTTTTTCCTTTGAAATGATCTGCAAATGGATACAGCATATTTTGCAAATACAAATATGTTAAGTCCAATCATATAGAAGTTATATATTAATATATAAATTATATATGTATATAAATATATATAATTTTGTGTACCGTAATTATCACATTATTTACAGAAAAGTGACTAGGATTAGACTTAATAAAAAAAATTGTAGAACTAGTAATAAGGAACAAGTAACAGGGCCATTTCTCCCACTTTTGGGAGTATGCAGACACATAGGGCCCCAGGGACGTATACTTCGGATAGCTCTACCCCACACACATTCGCTACTGACAGCACGATCCAGCTGGCCCGGGGGGGGGGGGGGGGGGGGGGGGGGGGCGGATGCACCACTAGTAGCCAATGTGTGTGGGGTAGAGCTATTGAAAGTATACGTCCCTGGGGCCCTATGCGCCTGCATACTCCCGATAGCGAGAAAAACGGCCCTGATACTTGTTCCTTATTACTAGTTCTACAATTTTTTTTACTGAAGTCTCATCCTAGTCACTTTTTTGTAAATAATGCAATAATTACACAAAATTACACCCGCTAAACTTTAGGTTTTACTAAAGTTCTACAATAGTTTGTATTACCTTCCAATGTCTGCTATTGAGAGTACTAAGTAAATTACTGCAAATTTTTACCAGCATTGGTCTTTTTTATGATTATTAGGCAGGAGCCATGGATTTGCAGTATATTTCCAGAGATTCCCAGACACTAAACAGCCAAGGGTGGTTTATTATGGAAATTGCAACCTTGCACTGATCAGGCATAAATAATAAAACACCAGACTTTTATATTTCTGCTCTTATCCATCGAGGCATGGATTCCACAAGACCCATAAAGTTGTCCTGTGGTGGGTGATGCCAAAACATTAGCAGGGGATTGTGAGTTCCAAAGTAGAGTTTCCATGGGTGTTTTCCCAGCACACCAAAGTAAGCAGCAGTGGACAGGGGTCAGCATGGACATTCTGACTTGTACATGGCTACACAGCACAGCATACAAATAGTGAAAAAGGGTGGTATATCATACAGTGTGCAATTAAGAACATTCAACATAAACACATTAGAGAACACCCCCTTCATTAAGCACATTCCTTGACTGGGATGTTGACGTAGCCCATACATATAACATGCCTACTACACTGCCTGTATCCGCGGCGTTGAGCCGGTCCGCCAGCTGGAGGTTGAAAACCAAGCCCAGCCTAACTGTTCACATCTGATTACATCACAGCCATTGACAGATGTTTTTGCAACAAGCTAATCAATGTTATTCACTTGACCTGTCAGTGGTCGGAGATTGGTGTGTATGGACACAGTGTCACAATGTTTTTCATCTGATGTTGTCATTATACATGTGAAGATTTCACAGAAAAAAAGGAAACCCTCATGAAGGCACTTTTTTAATTGGCAATCCCAACTATTAATTAACATAAAGAATCTTAGCAACTTAAGTAAAAATCATACATTTTATTAGGAATGTATTAAAAGAAACACCTGGGTAAGTGTTCATAGAAAACACACTGAGAAAACACAAATATTACATTGTCCTTAGGTCCACATGTTTCACCCTCAATAGGGCTTCTTCAGGACAAAGACAATGTATCTAGAGAACAGATTTTGGCTGTTACATATTATCATACATGAGATGCCATATATCCTGTGTACTCAATTATCATCATTAATATTCATCTACAGCAGCATCAAGGATACAACAGCATCAGGTATAGCATAATGTTAATCTATAGCAGCATTTAGTATACCATTAAAGTTCATAATGTAACATCAAGGTTCATAGTATGTTTTCAGAAACTTAGCAGTCCAGTGTGTGTGCCACTTGTCGAAGTCAGAGGAGCCCACCAAAGCTTGACCACTGAGGGCATGTGGTGGGGACCACAGTGCACCAAAGAACCTTATTCCCAAAAGGATGGACCCATTTAGCGGCTTTCGTAAATTCACATGAATCAAGCATAAGTGAGTTTCTGAGTGTCTGCCCTGGTCTGTCACTCTGCTATTCAGGTACATCCAGTTGGGTTCTTTGGTGCATGGTGGTCTCGCTATGTAATAATCATATCCTATGTAACAATCAGAGATAGGCATCCCAACTATAAGGTTGTTTATTGGTTCCCATCTTGTACATGTGAAGATATCAAAAGTTGCCATTATCTATTTTACTGGCATCAAAATAAATCAGCTTACACCACTCCGCCTGTTTCATTTAGACTCCTAAAGAAAACCAGTACAATAATGAATGTAAAGTCTCTCGGATTCTAGCTGCTTGCCTGTCATGCTCACCCTTTTATTAATTTTTTTGTGTTACTGACCTGGAACACAAATCATATTAATCCTTCTCGCTCCACCTTTGCGCTCTACCTTTGGATTCACATATGAGCCAAGGAAGAGGTATTTTTAGAGAAAGGCAGCTGAGTGGCCTGAGTCAAGTGACCACAGCATTGTCAATCCTTGACATTTCTGTGCAATGTTGGTAATATACTACACAGTTTGTAAAACATGCTGTTGTATTGATTGGGAGTGATCGTGCAACTAAAGTAGACACCACGTAATGTGACGTCATACAGTCTTAGTGCAAGAACACTTGTTCAAAGTGCTGACAAGGCTTTTGGGTGTTTTATACAAATTAGCATTAAGAGGAGAGCAGAGCCCTGCCATTCATGTGCTCAGCAAGGTCAGCTTTGCTTTCTCTACATCTCTTCTAATTGGCTCTCTATAATAAGGAAGAATCCAGCCTTTAGATTAACCAACGTGTGTGATGTCCACATATGAACCCCTAATCAGATTGTTGGTGAGCTCTCTCTCAGGGCATTGAGACACCATTTATATAATAATAATCTCTGCTTACTAGGGTTGTAAATGTTAACTGTATGATCAATTAAAAACATTCCTGAGCAGTGGACAACATTCACCTGTACTGAACCATTATAAAGTATTATATTGAAGCTCATCACCCCTTAGATGTGGTGGTTGCAATCATTTTCTTTTTTCAGTTTCCCCCTTTACATTCACCCATTGATCCTAGGAGTAATACAGTTTGTGTCCTTGGATAAGATAAGGCTCATTAAGCTGGCTATACATAGAAGTTTTTTTCCGTTCAATCATTGTAAATTGAATCGATTCCTTTTTTTCCTGAACTGACCAAAAGATTGATTGAAATCAAACATAAAATCAATCGATACATTTTAGCTGATCAATGTTAGCTGTACAAGTATCTGACATATTTCTGGGTATTTTGATCGGATTTGTATCCAATGATACTATGGAGCATATGCATAGGGCTTAGGAAAGGAATCAAGCGGTTTTGAATAGGTCACACTGTATGGTGGTACAATAGATTGTTGTGAGACTCTGACAGTCGATATTTTATTCACATAAATCGATTGAATCTAAGGGTCCCCATACACCTTTAGATTTTTTTCTGTCAGATTTTCTTTAGATCTCCTTTTGTTTTACCAAAACCATGTAATATGAGGGACTTTCTAAACCATCAAGTCTACCTGTGTTCAATCGCAGAGGACCCGACACTACATAGTTGTTGGTAGATCTATAGGATATCTGAAGCTGTATGGCCAGCTTAAGGTCGGTCATGCAAAAGTCAGTGTGTAGCTAGCTTTACTTGTTCTGTATAACATTCAGTAGAGGCAAATAACACTGGAAGTTTTCATAAGATTTCTGACAGGATTGACAAGCAATTTTGGGATATATTTCAGACTATGACAGCAGTCTAATGTTAGCATTTATATACATTTAACTTATTGCATATGTGGACTATAGGATCTTTTGTGGTAAAAAATATTTCATTCTTCAGTAGAATACTGTACCTATAGCAGCCTCCTTCAATCAGAATTCATGATAATGTTGAGCAGAGCTGGGGAGGTGTGTTGTGTGTGTTGGGAGTAACCTGTGTGATGTTTGTTACAGCTCAGAATAGAGTATGAACACCGGGGAATTGGCCTGTGTTCTCTTTGTAGTGGGTGTTCTTGTGGGATGAAATGAAGCACTTGGAAATTCAGCCAAACATTATTATTATTATGAAGGTGGATGTAAATGGCTGGTTATGTTTTGCAATAATAGATCGGGTTCTCTAGATCAAGTAGACATTTTATTTATTATTTTTGTTGCCAAATACATTACCACTACATTGGTTTATTGTTTAATTCTGAATTTCAGAAAAGAAAAAATTTCATCTAAATACAAGAGTCTCTGTATTGGTCGCTAAATGTTGTGTGTTTTCTTCCCATCTGTGCTGCAATACAGCATTGCACTTTGTATATGTTTAGATTTTTATATAAGAAATACGAGTGATAAATACGCTACTCTTCTTTACTTTTCTTGTATCTATCTCCTATTAGTTTTCCATAGATGACCCTGTCAGATATTGGCAGAGCTGGGGAGGCAGCTCTGTTCTCTCCCCAGCTCAGCCGAAGCTTTGCCTGGAGACCCGCAGTTTCCATGTAAAGCAATGGACATCGGCCGTATTTAACGGTCATGTCGGATATGGCTGTTTTTGAGCGGGATTGATTGGTCCCGCTCCAAAACAGCGATGGCTGTATATTATATACTGCCATCGATCTGGCCCATATCTTCATGTCTGTACCCTGCTTAAATAAAAGTTTTTTTACAATTCAAGTTTTTATTAAATCCAACAAAAATCATACAAACAACAAACAGTAGGCATATACAGACGTGCCTTAGAGTAAAGTGCGTACATAAGCTCCAGAGCATAACAACATAACTCAGCATCACCTAAAGACGGGCCTTGGGACCCAAGGGCACTACAGCTTGCCTACAACTTAAACCCAACCACCACACCCAATATTATCAAATATTATCATAATATTTTCAAAATACCATTAGTAAACTATTTAAATGAAAGTTTTGTGCTTAAAGTTCATCTTTAAAGTAGCAGGTTTGTTGAATAGAAAACCTTTCCAGCTGCTTGTTATTTCATTCCTCCACATACGGCACTTCCAGATTTGGGGGACAATAGGATGCCCCCAAAACATATTGCTTGGTAGCTCTGAGGATAGCAGTGGAGCAACTGGAAGGTAAATATAATTGTATACTGGTGTCTGTGTTTCAGATTCTTGCCCTGACTCCAAGTTGACTGGTTGTATTTTCCTGTAGTACTTACAGGTAATAAACATACAGAAATATAAATTGGTTATAAGTTAGAATTCCTTTTTTCCAGTTCAGGAATATCTGTTACTAGTCACTATTAAACTATGATTTGTATTGATAACAACGTATGGCGTATTGATCCAGACATTTGTTTATCTTACTCTTTAGGTCCCAGGGGGCGAACATTGATGGCTCAGCATATTTTTTCAAATACTTTAGTTTGAACTCATGTATATGTGTCTATGGCTGTACACACTCCCTTTGTGTATTGGCTGATCAGATTTACTGTGTATCTCTATGGAATTCAATACCTGTCTGCTTCTACATATCTCATGTGCTTATTGCTGCTGCTTTTCATAAAATGCTTAGCACATATGAAGAATGTAGTGATAGTCAGCCTGTATTTATGGCTTATGACTGCATGGCTTTTGAATACAATGTGTCCTTTTGTCACAATAGAGCTGGCAATATGGGGCAGCTGTGAGATTGTAGGGCCAGTGGTGAGAAATTGACATTTCTAGTAATCTGCAGTACAAGCATAATTAATGTAGTAGTAAGCAGATTGGCTCTGGAAATATTGTCCCAGGGGTGTAACCTATAAGGCTGTGTTAGATACATTTTAGATAAATGTGTCATATACTACACATTGTGTCTGTAACATTTAAATAATGAATGCTGTCTCTAAAATGTATAGAGATTAAAGGGTTAAGCAGCACTGCGGCCGTCAGTACGTCAGTACGAAGTGGTGAAGTGCTGTCTCTATCCTTCTGTGCCTCTGCAGTACAACTGAGCATTACTTGTGTGTTACATAAACATGCATCGTGCGGGATACATCTGCAGTGCTCACTCCTGGCCACGTGCCATACTACAGATATATTCCAATATTGTCTGCATGCCGTCCACTACATAAAACCGCCACTGCCAGCTACATATACTTGATTTATATTCGATCTAGGTTAAAATGCTGAACCAATCGGACATAGCAAAATGGTTCATTTCTAAGCCTTGTGGCATGTGTAAAAGCTTTTAAAGTGATCCTGTTGTATTTCACTTAGGCGCTGTCAGTGTTTTTCATGACAGTAATGGAGATAGTATGGTATGATAAGTCGTGGTATGAGTATGGTAGCCAGGCAAAAAGCTTTTTTTAACATATCAATAGCAAGCTGGCAGCTTATCTCTGCTGTGCCAATCTTCCCCTCAGGGCAAGCGTGTTAGATTCCATTCTGATTCATTTGTACGCATCTTTTCAGTATAGAAGGTCAATGAAATGATGACATGTCTAGATTAGTATGCAAATTGTATGCAGACTAAAACTGATCCAATCACAGCAGCTGTTGTACCTGAATGCCTCAGTTTCAGTCTGCATACAATTTGCATGCTAATGTTGAAACATTGGCATCTCATTGACAAATTCTTCCTCTGTTCCTACCTCTTCCACAATTCTGGACATCTAGTGCTTGCAGACATAGGGGGAAATGCCACCTACTGTGGTCTAGCCAGCAATCACTATGCTTGAGTACTGTCCCATGACTGTGGAGTCTTCTTATAGGAGTTGACACTGACACCAATGTATTTGCTGGTTGTGATGTAGAAGACAGTGGTGGGGGATCATTGGGAAACTGAGTATCCTAAAGGTGGCCTTTACCCATGCTGCCTCTTGGTCCTAAATGGGCAATGTGACAATATGTGCATAATAATAATAATAATAATAATAACAACACATAATAACACAACAGTCTTCCCAAAATAAAACCCCACTATTTTGCATCTAATAGGAGCCTTTAACACATATGAACTCCCTCTTCCCAAATGCCAGATTTGTTTTTGTAATGAAGCTGTGTTTTGCCTGCAGAACATGATAGGTAGTCTTCCAGACTCCTGTTAATTCACAATACATTTACAATGGTTTGGCCATTGTTGGCATTTCTGGAAATCCACACAATCCTCTACCTAATGAATATGTCTAAATCTGCCAAAATTGGTCCATGAAATAACCTTGTGTTTTCCTGGCATAATAAGAATGTTTATCCCGTCAGTTTGCAAATATTTAGAATATAATTTAATGTGAGCAGCTGCCTGAGTTCTAAATATGTATGCCAAAAATACAGCTGCATTTACATTTTAGACATCTTTGACTGTAATTGTTTCAGAAGGTAAACTTCTGGTGTGCTCCTTAAACCTCCATTTGCAAGGGTCCAATTAGACCTAAACCCACTGAACACGTACAATAAATCCTGCTTGAAAGTACACATGCACAATGTGCCTTGGGTTAGGAAGGCAGGGGATGCTGTAATGAAACAAGCCTCAAATATGAGCTATTCAGATGATGCTGTCAGCTAGAAGTCGCATGCCAGCACAAGGAGAAGAAATGCCCCACTTTCCCAGGAAAAATGCTAATTCATCAACAAGTAAATGCTGGAAATAAAATACCGATAGCTGAGACAAGAGCAGCACCAGCATAACAATACCGCACTTCACTTTTCACTGGTTATTCAAAGATGTTACTCAAGATATTGCAACATATTGGACATTGTATCTTCCTAAAGTTGGCCATACACAGGTCGACTTTGCCGCAATCAATCTTCGATCATCTTGTGCAATTTAAAAATCGGTTGTCAGTCCAACATCAATCGATTGTGACACCACACAGTATGGTCGATTCAAAACCAATTGTTTCCTTTCCTTAGTTCTGTGCACATGCTTCATAGCACCATTGGATACAAATTAATCAAAATACCTAGAAAACCCATCAGATAATTGTACGATCGGCTGAAATTTACAAACAAGTTCAATCGATTTTATGTTCGTTTTTGGTGTAGGCACCAGGTGGACTTAAAACGCTTGTGGCTACCTTAACTTCACAAATGTTTTAATGTAACCCACTGAATTGTTTTTCATATTTTCTAACATTTAGCATGTTTCTTATATTCTGATCAGCTGACCTAATCCAGGAGCCCTAAATATCATGTCTGTATCTACCCTTCTTAAAATTGAGAAATACTTAGCAGGCAGTTTGTTCACAACATTTTGGAGAACTTTACAGATTTTCTGTGTACCCCCACCATGCTTCTTTGTTTCAGAATCCATTGCTATACTGCTCTCCAGTTCTTTAGTTAATAGCTTTCTGCTACAGCTGAATGTTCAAACGTTTGACTCAACCATGTAGAGCACCCCAAGTTATTTGGAAAGTGTGTATTGTTGAGTACTTTGGTCTCAATTCATTATTGAAGACTCTTCTGGCCAGACCTGACCGAACAGTAGTTAGGTGTACCTGGGTCCCACTTGCTTTGCCCAGTTGCTTTGCCCAGTTCAGCTTAAGATTTCAAGTAAGCATTATGTGTCTTTCATATGCCTAATTTAGTTTGCTTGGCCGACTGTTGCACCTCGAAACAACTTGAAAAGCACACCTTGAAACCCAAGTCTGCTTTGATATCTTTGGCTTGGAAAGACCTTGGCTATGTATTTTAAAAACCTTGAGCCTTGGTTGTATCAACTTCTTACACCTTGGTAGCAGAGTTTGACTTGACCTTTATCCAGTGTTAAGCCTCCCACACAGCTCTTTTTATTTTCGGTAATAAATATGCTTCAGACCAAATCCAAAAAAGTTATCATTAGCAGATGTCTGGAATAATTGGTTAACCATATATATGACTATTATACTACAACATCTCGGTGTATAAGGGATAATTTTTCTTTTTTAAGGCAAAGGGTAATAACACCAAATATTAATGCAAGTTAGATATTTATTCTGTTGTCTCACTTTGTAAATATATAGGAAGAACCTATTAGAATTTACATTTATTAACGCATTCTTACTCAACAGTACATTCTCTACTAGACCTACCTGAAACTGGGATTCGGTTTAGTTAGAAATGCCTTCATCTCACTTCCTGTGTAATGTGTGCTAAGTGGTTGGGTCTGTTTACTGAGTACAGAATTCAGAATGCTAGGCTCTGTGATTACATTTTTGTGTTAAGTCTTTTTTAGGGTGCTGTCACTTTACCTATTTACAGTGTTAGTATTTACTGATTTCCTTAATGATCCTTACAATTCACTTCCTACATCACCTCTACATCAGCTACAATAAAGAAATGTTGCCTTTCTTTAGAGAAGTAGTGACATCATCAGTGATGTTGGGGCACCATTTAGAATAAATAGCAAAACAGCACCTGTCATATAGAAGATAGGAATATGGAAGAGGGAAAGGGTAAGAGATCTGTGAATATATTGTGTAGTATAAGTGGTTGGGTGCTAACAATATTTGGCTTATGTGACCGTCTGTATGTAAAATTGAGAGAGAAAGTGGGCTTTCTGGTCCTCTACATTCACTATAGAAGCAGGGAATACTGTGTTCATATTGTACCTTGTTCTTCTGTGGGCCCTTTCACTAGTGATGGCCAAACATCGCCACGTCCATTCACAAACAGGCGGGTCAGACTTTTGGAAAAGTCTAACTTGGTAAAAATACCGAAATTTGGAACACACATTTCCTTACTCCAAATATCATAAGTGACATCACGGATGTCCCTTTCTGTATGTTTATCGAGTGATAGACAGGAGACCGGAGTCTCTAGTGAGACTAAAAAGTTCTGCCGGCCAGATCTGTGCGCATACTTCTCGCCGGCGATGGAGGCGGGTTGAACGGCCGCAATGTTCGCAGGCATGGCAAATTTCTGTCCGCCATGCAAACATTTCGCCCATCACTACCTTTAACACTAGTGATGCTGCAGCCACATTTTTCCTGCCAAGGTCTGTGTTATCTGCAAAACATCTGTTGCAGGTAAGAAACCATACCCTAACGCATTGCACTGTGCTACACACTGTCCTTAGCAATGCAATGCAACGTGGGACCAGTGCAAAAGGTACAACAGGTTGCCTTAAAGCTAGCCACTCTACATTACTATACTGCAACACAAACACAGCTAATGTAAAAGGACCCACAAACATACAACACTCAGGAAGGATCATCACCTATCACCTCTACATAATGGAAACTCTTGGTTTCACAGCTTTCATAGCACATCAGGATATATTCTACTAAAAAATCTTACTTATAAATAAAATAACTTTTTTTATTATTTAAATTGTTGTCACTGTTTTGTGGTATTATTGTAATATCTGTAGATTTATTATGCTCAATAAGTTTTACTTAATAAAATAGTCCTGGCACAAGGGCAGTAACAAAAAAAGTTACCTTATTTTTCAGTGATATAGCTGTCAGAATGAGGATTTCACAAATCATTGTTTTTCCTTATTTTTACAGTTGATACTACTGTAGTCACCTCTAGTGATGAGCAGTATAGGCAATATTCACATTCGCAAAATAACACAAATTGTTCACTTACTATTCACAAAGAAATTTGGAAATTGGTAATTTCCAGAAATTTTTACCTTTATTGCGCAAATAAGTACTTGTACTTGTGCATATTGCAAGTGCAATGCACAGTAGTTTCTAGTACTGATATAAGAAATCTAGAATATTAATGATTACGAATATATAGCACTATATTTTAGATCAATAATTCGCAATTTAAATATTTGCAATCAACACTAGTCACCTCTTCACATATTAATACTTACATACAGCTCTTCCAATGTATTTTACTGGATGTTGTTCATATCCATGTTGTATGTATATTTATATATTATAGGAAGATTCATGTAACTATAAATTACCAGTTGCATTTTGTTTTCTATTAACTGTCACATAAATAGGAAAGCAATGATTTCGGTAACCACCTAACAATGCTTTAATTGATAACTTGATTAGCTTGGATTGGATGCTTTAATCAGCCCATATCATTATTATTATTATCATCATCATTATTACTGCAGCCTCAGCAGAGGAGAGGGAATACCTTCTATAGACCTTCCCTATATTTTGGTAAAAATCACTTAATCTGTTGAGAAGGAAAATTGTTTCGTTATCATGGCAACCAGAGAAAGCGCTCGGCACGCTCCTCATTGTGCCTGATGTCTGTGGGGGAAGGGAACAGGGCAGGCTGTCAAAATTACTAAATTAATGTAAAACCCTACTACAGCTAAGGGGGATGTAAGGCATAGCTGGCACCGAGATGATTAATTACTATTGTTTGAATTTTATATAGCCATGCTTACAAATTTACTGTATTTTAAGCACACAACAAAATAAGCAACAGTGGATGGGCGATAAGTTGTAGTAGGTTTGGATGGGTAGCAAAACACCATTTTTTATTAACAGATTGTCTAAATATGTGATGAACATTGCTGACGAGACAACAGCTGATGGCTGGATGATGATGATACTTAATTGTTATCATTAATAATAAATTATTGTGTAAATACATGGTAGCCCATTATTATGGACCACAAGTATATAACATTTTCTTACCAATATTACCATTGAATAATTTCAGTTCATGCAACAAACCTGTACAAAACAGTTACCTCAGCCACAAGAATACCCCTTCAAGTAGCTATTCTACTTTCCCGCTTCCCATGCTGTACAAATTGTACCAATCTAATAAATATATTACTTTATTTTTTCTTTGTGGCAATATTGTAGCGTTAGGGTAATGTAAAAACAATGAATTCATATTTAAAAGGACATTTTCAAATTGCAAGTCACCTATCTGGTACCTCCAATGTAACACATGTACCCTAGCTATAAAGAAAATCCTCTTAAATGTATAGGTGACGAATATAATTAGGCAAGAAATGTGTGCCTCCTCGTCTGAGAGTTGTCACCAAATGAAAAAAGGGAAAAAGCTTCTCCAGAGTGATCCATTATAACATCAGTCACTTAATGTTTGATATATAAATATAGTCTATGGGTTGGTCTAGTCTCATTAGTTCCAATTAAGGGAATTCTTTATACTTCAACATAGTAAAGCCCCCC
>CM070037.1:42626566-42671987 GCA_036250615.1 Ptychadena robeensis | reverse complement strand
AGCTTTCCGGGGAGGCATAGGGTTTCACCGCCGCCGGCTTCCCCTGCGGTTGAGAGGACCTTATTCGGTGAACGAACAGGGTTCGTCTCAACCGCTAGGGAGGATAAGTTCAAATTTCAACTTTGAATATTCCCACAACCCTTCTCTACATCTCCAGCAAGTTTGGTGATGATGCCATTTTCAGAGGCTTTGCAATCGGCTCACAAAGCCAGCTATCCGAGAAATTTGACCATCTCTATAGAGCAGAAGCTCATCATGGACCACGTGCAAATAATAATATAAAAAAGTCTTCAATAACGCGATCTGAGTAAATGATAATGTGGCAAGGTTCAGAAAGGACTGCAATAGTGCTTTAGGGCATGAGGATAACATAGTCAGTACAATTATAAAGTCCAATTTGTTAGATGGTTTCCACTTTAATTAAAACCATCATTAAGGATCTGTCACTTTTGTTAAATCAGTGTGTTGGAGATTCTACTTTTGTAATAAACTTTAGTTTTGAAGTATTTTTTGCAGCTGCTCTTTCCCGGAAGATCACTTGGCATGACTTGTGGCTGACCTGGGATTAGGCACTGGGATGATGTGATATATCTGTGTAGTGAATTAAGATTTAAAATGGTGAAATCTATACACCCACAGACCCTGCTCTGAATTTTACAGATGAATAAATCAGGTATATAATGAGGTTGTGTTCTCAGTGAACTGTAGAGCAGGTCCTCTCCTTGCCTTTCATTAATTTTATGTTCATGTCTCTTAGCTCAGAGACGTCTTTTTTTCTGTGATGTCCAAGGCAATTAGATTCCGGAAAATCCAAGCCCCCTCCACTTATATTTTATTGAACTGACTGTTTCTGCTATCAACAGAGCTGAAAGAATTCTGTAAGAGCCTATAAGTGCAAAATCCTTCATTGGCTTAAAACAGCCCAGCAATTGGCTGGAGCTCAAAATATACATTTAAATGACATAAACAATCAACATTATATAATTACAGAATGAGTATTATATAACTTTGTCTTTTTCTGCTCTCACACACATATTTCTATGTATGTTGTATGTGTGTGATATATGTGTTTTGTGTGATAAATGTGTGTTTACATGTTTGTGCAATGTTTGTGTATACAGTATATGAGGCCATTTGAGAATGTTGACCCAGCAAAACCATAGTAGTCACGTCTTTGGCACACCCCATTAATTTCCAACAGGCACATACACATATTTTGCTCATGACGAATTGTGTCGTGATTTTTAGAACGTAAAAAAAGTGATGCAACGCATTCTCATGCACTATGCTTTGTGCATATTGTGCAATAAATGGTGGGGGGGGGGGCAAAGATGAAACCACTACTGTTTTGTTGTGTTTTAGCAATGCTAAGGGCTCATTTACATGAGCAATTATATCAAACAATTAGCAAATGCAACATAAGGTGTCCGCCGGTTGGCTTTCGTGCTTTCACCTGATAGAACTAGCAAGGGGTCCTTTTCTAGACAACCTGTGCAAACTTGTGCAGGCGCTCGCAGACAGTTGTTTCCCGGGCTGCTGTGGGAGCGCCCAGTCGTTTCCTGGGCTGCTGCGGACTGACTGCAGCCTGGGAAATGGCCGTGTAAATTTAGTCTTAGAGGAGTTTTAACCCCAAAGATAGAAGTGATTCTCTGTAGGATGTGTAAGGTGTGAAGGGCTTAATATGCTTAGCTTTGTTTTTTCAGAGCCAACAAGTAAAGCATCAAGCCTGTTTTGTTTTTACTAATGGACATTAAAGTCAGAACATTTGATATACATATAGTACCTATTGAGGCGTAGCGTCTTAGCAGGGAATATATATTCTCATGGAATCCAGTCATCTAGTATTTTTAAAAGCATTTGTAATTTGTGATTTGTAACCTAGCCTTCTTGGTAACCTAGCCTTCTTGGTAATTTTGTGCAGGTTTACTTTATGTTAAATGTCATCAATCTGTGTAGAACCTGAAGGACAATAAATGTGTGGTGTATATGTTAAGCCCTCCATACACCATTAGATCACTTCATACAATTTCCATTAGATCTACCAACAACAATGTAGTCCCAGGTCCTCCTTGATAGAATAACTAGGGATTGGAAGGTTTAGAAAGGTCCTCATATTACATGGTTTTGGTAGAACAATGTTGATTGTACAGAAATTGTATGGTAAGATTGTAAGGTGTATGGGGGACTTGACTGTCTGAGGTTTCATTTCTGGGGACATGTGTTGTGATTTTGCCTTCTTCTTTGGAAGATACTGAACCATGAAAGTGTGTTATAAGGATAACAGAAGTAAAGGATGGCCAAAACCATGTAATATGAGGACTTTTCTAAACCTTTCAATCACTATGTATTCCATAGGGGGGCAGCACTACATAGTTGTTGGTAGATCTAAAGTAAATTGTATAGAGTGATCTAAAGGTGTATGGGGGGGGGGGGGGGCTTAAGAAGTTTGATGTTTCTTAAAGCTTGGCCCAAAAACCTTTATTAGCTTATTCTCCCAGACTTTATTCCGCCTTTCTAATTATGACTAATGACATTTAAGCAACCCTTCCCTATAATTAATTCATTAAGCACAAACTAGAATTTCTAATTGTATGTTGTCACCTCTGATTTTGGCTTCTTTTGATGATGATACTTAATTTACCTTTTATAATTCTTCAACTATAACTACAGCTAAAACATAGTTTTTTGTTGTTTTGAATATACTGTACTAGGGGACTAGTATACTGTGTTTCTTTATATGCTGTCTATTTTTCGATGTTGATTTTATCCTTATACTAGATTTGAACATAAGGGTAGAAGGAATTTACTTCAACTGGAAAATGATATCTAGGAAAGGGGAGTCACTTTAAAATCACTTCATTTTTCATGTGTCTGAGGAACAGAAGGTGAAGGAAATGCCCCTAATAATGGGACATAGACAGAAAAAAAGCTCCATTATCCCTTCTGTCTCATTTATTGAGTTTAGCTGCATATTTGATTGTCCTTTGTGTAACTTTTGTATTATAACTACTTCAATTTTAGAGAGATCACAGAGCTGTTTGGCACTAATGGGTGCACCTTACAATGGTAATCTCAAACATGTATTTTTCAGGGTTAGCACCTAATTTGTTCATTTTGGGTCGTAGTTACTAAAAGTGTACTGATGAACTAGCTATCTTGTGTTGCTAGCAACCAATCATGGTTGCTAGAAACCTTTCTGGGTTTCAGTGCTAGAAGCTGATTGGTCGTTCTGGCCAATGTTATGGATCATAAAGCCATCTGTGTTTTCTCTGCTATAGTCTATTCTATGCTCTATTCTGCTGTAGTGAATGGCACCTCTGTGACAAATCCAGACAATCCATAATCAGGGTTCAGTCTGATATGCTACCAAGTAAGAATATTATACAGTTTCATTAATCTTACTAGGTACATCCAGATTAGCATTTCAGAAGATTATTTTACATGCTAATAGTGTATTTAGCTAATCCAATAAAGATATTAGACAGACATTAATTTTGCTATCTTTTATGGGATTTAACATGAAAGAATTATGGAAAAAAGGATTTGCTGCAACTCTGCATGTAAAGTTGTATTTAAATCATTAGTGAACGGTCTTTTGAATACAAGGAAAAAACTTCATATTTGGTTTCTTAATAAAGTTCCCCCCATATATAGCTATGCAAAGTGTTGCCCAGGGTAACTCACTGGAGCAACCAGATCCTAATCGGGTGCCTATGTTCAAAATCACTGTCACACACCGCTGTCACACAGTAAGTGAATTTCCACGCAAGCTGGTAGGGGTTTACTTTTTGCTACAGGGAGTACATACAGTGCCATAGAGAAGGGATGGGGTTCAAACATAGGGACTAACAGTCTACTAATTGCTGAGAAATGGAAGGGGACTGATTGCTCTTACCCAGGATCAGTAGAATAGGCAGGACAGTTGAGGAAGAGAGGGGAAGTATGCTTCGTCTCACCATGGCTGATATAGAACCTCCATAAAATCCATTTCACCCACTCAGGCAAGAAGAGTGAGAGACTGCCCTGGTCCAAAGGGGATCACAGTCATTCGCCGTGGATGGTAGGTCACCCTGCAGCACTGGTTAAGTGGACCCAGAGAGAAGGGAGCCCCTTGCTCCAAGGTAAGCTTTCGCAAACAGCTCAGGAAAAAAACCTGGAAAAATAATATAACCTCTGCTCAGGTGGGGTTTAGGAGTTGCTGGGCAGATCAAAAGAGAGGGAAAAGAGAGAGCCATGACCTTACCTCTGGAATTCTCAGCAGCTGCTATACAGAAAATATACACAAAGATACATATATATATATATATATATATATATATATATATAAAGATGCAATACAATACAAAATATACTATGCAAAGAAATTTACAGCATGTCATGGTCATATACAAATACATATTTCCCCCCCCACCTATTGTATACCTTGTTCCCCAACCTATTAGATTGTAAGCCCGTCCGGGCAGGGTCCTCTACTCCTCCTGTGTCATTACCTGTACCTGTGTGTTATACTGTGTTGTATGCCTACTCTAATGTATTGTACAGCGCTGCGTAATATGCTGGCGCTATATAAATAAATGTTAATAATAATATATAGATTAGCTATATACACTAAGAAGTGTAAAACCACTTCACCACAGTTTTAGTGGACCCTTTAGTTTTGTTACCTCATGTGAAGAAGGTACAGGTCAGTACAGATGGGCACCTGCCTTCTGAATGTTGTAGGACATCGTAAAAGTAGATCACAGAGCACTGCCTTTTTCATCTTTATTAACACACAGCCAAAATGGCAAAATCAAATCAAAATTGTATTGTGCCATACATGTTTATACTGTTATGCAAGGTAAACCATATATATTTCTAATATAAAGTGTATATGTGTGTGTGTATATGTATATATATATATATATATATATATATAGCTGAGCATAGACATTCCAATTCCTGCACGATCCTACCGCCGTTCCGTTGCCGTGCGCGCTCCCGCGTCCCTTAAGGATCGGGTCGTGCAGGAATTGGATGCAGCAACTAACGAGGATTGGGCTAAAATCAGCCGTCCTGTCGGATCGCACAGAGATCCGACAGGATGGTAAATTTGAACCCGATCCCATTAGTTCGGCTGGGGACGGCCGAAGTAATGAGCTGCACATAAAGAGTGCCATCCGATTCTTGACACTAGCAGGGGGGGAGGGGCCTGATTACGTCATCACGCTGCCTGCTACTGCATAGGATCGGATAAGGAGTAGATGGTAAATGGTACCGTCTATTCCCAGCTTAAGGGTTTTATTGTTGCTAGATCAGTTTGACTTCATTTTAAAAGTAGCTTACAAGCCAAACAATTATGGGCACTCCTGCTGAAAAATCATAGTAAGCTTGGAGTTGGGCTCATACAACTTACATGCCTTACGATTCTTAGACATTCCAAGGAGTATCTAAAAAAAAAAGAAAACACAATGTCTGCAAACACAGACACAAGATGGCTAGTAATTCGTAATTTTATTAATGTTTGTTGTATTTTGCTGTCCATGTGGTCATAATGCAGTTGTTGATTTATTTATATGGTTCACCACCTGTCCTAACAGCCTTAAATTGACCATAAACGGTCCAGATCCACCACTGACACTTCGCTAGGACAAGGACTAGGCCATTTCTGGCTTCTCCTGGGGGTGTCTACAATCCCTTTTATCTTCTCATTGAGAAGGGTGCTATCTTATCTCATGCACTAGAAATACCAGTAGGTAGCAATGCTGCAGAAGACAGACAGATGTCTTCCTTTTCTCTGAAAAAATGTCTATTCCTTTATAACAACCTTCAGTATATCTATGGGAAACATCTGGTGTGGCACACAGTGCACAGACCTCTGAGGACTTGGAGATGTACCTATAGAATTAATCATCCAGGCTTTAACATTATTTGGCAGATACATTTAGACAGAATGTATTACCCAGCTGGTGTACTGGCGTGGCAGGTGGTTAAAGAATAAGATTGTAATAGTCGAGCAACGCTACAACACATGTTCCCGGCCTGTGATACATGTGTTGGATCTGAAATGTTTGTGTAAAAGTTAGAGATTGCCAACTTACTAAGAAGGATCTTTACTTTGTGAAATGGATTCATTGTAACATTTGTAAAACAATCAGATAATAAATCTTACAGTAAGCAGATTTTTGAGTAAATGTTTCTTTTTGAGGCCATGCATCCATTGCGGATTCCGTGCGCTGGATGTACATACTACATGGTTGAGGTCGCCCTATTTATGCAGCAGAGGAAAGACTTGCATGAACAGCACCGGGCGCTGTTTTTCTATCTTCAATGGAGGTGTCTCCGCGGGCAAAGTGCAGTGCTACTATGAAGACGCGGCTATGAAGACACCAGTGGACACAAGCCCTGAACAATAACGCATTCTATAAATAGTATAAATAGTATATATATATATATATATATATACATAAATAGTATATATATAAGTGTGGGCATACTGTAAATACTGTAAATAAGATAGCACAATTGAAAGGAAAGCATTAGCTGCTATGCTTTACACTGTGCCATTCATTAGAATTGGAAGTGTCCTCTCTGCGTCTTGCAGGGAAAAAGCAGCAGTGGACACAAGCCATGAAGCATAAAGCATTCTATAAATAGTTTTTATATAATGGGCATACTGTAAATAAGATAGTACACATCAAAGGAAAGCCCTAATACAGTGTTTGTAGTTAATTGGTAACAACAGCATAAGCAGAAGTTACTTAAAAGTTTAAAACAGTTTGTGGTTATTAGATAAAGTAAGTGGATGCATTTTTTTAACAAACGATGAACACTTCATGAAAGCTGTTACACATTAAATATTTTATTGGTACAATTTTCTTCTGTCTTTGGGTTGAGCCTTGATGCGAATTTATATTGCTGAGAAAAGTAAAGTAAAAGTTTTACGGCCTGATCATAGTTAAGGAAGTTATGACCAACAATGAGTCAGATAGCTCTTAAATCACTCTGGCCTATGAATACAGATTTCCAGGAATAGCTATTTAAGTTTTGTTTGGCCTAGAAATTGTTCCTCCTTTAATCATGTTCCAGTTGTCCTTTTCAGTTTTTTTTTTACACTGTAATAGTGTTACTTAACTAATGTGCGTATTCACAGCCAAATATATGATACTACCTGTACAGTTCTCTTTAAGCCTTTGCTCTGTCCGTGGCTTCGAATCGATTTCCTCCTTTGGATCATTTTTCCCAGCAGACAGATTTCCATCCTTTGGGACTGATAAGCCAAATGACAAAAGCCTGCTCTGAGCCCTTCCTAGCAAGTGTGGAGAAGTAGCCAGCTGATTCTGCTGCTATTTTTGGTATTCTACATATCATGGTTACATATACAGAGAGTGATTGGAGCTTACAAATATGGTAAGCCAGCCAGGAATTCTCATGCAGTGTGATGGGAGTAGTGTTGGAGTGTTGTGGAGTGCCTGGTGGAGACTTTAGGACGTCACCTGCCATTGTAGCCTTTGCTGTGTCGGAATTACGTGTGGCCTTTTTTTTTCCCCCCCTTCCTCCTGGGATGCGGAGTCTACGCTTTTAATCATATTATCAAGTTTCATTGTGAGCCAGAGAAAATGGCGGTGGAAGAAGGAGAGAGCGTTTTTGAGCAAGTAAGCTTACCTCCACCATTTCCATAGATTTGTGTATGTGCGACGTAAGGGCTTGTATGATTTCCTTTATTTTTAACTTATCTCGTCAGCAAGGAACAGATGTAAATGTTTACACGCAGCTGCACAGGACTCTGGAATTTGCCCTTGCCTTCAGGTTAAATGTGATCACTGACTATATTCGCATGGACTCATTTACTCGTCATAGACAAGATGGATTTATTATGAATCTTTATTTTTAATGTGCAAGCTAAATGTGAAAATTATATTTATTGATTGCCTAGGTCAAACCTTTATCAATTTTTAAAGGGGTTTGTGCATTTTTTTCTGAAATGAATTCCTTTGATGTATTGCAGTAATTAGATTAGTGGAGATTATTATTAGTATATGGAAATATTGCAGTCATTATATATAGAATCTGTTTACACCTATGCGTATAAACGGATGTTTACATGCATTTTATTATGCTGACATTGACCATAGTGAAACATGAAATGCAATGCGTAGATATCAACTAGCCCATTACATATGATGTAACACATCTTTAAACGGGTAGGTGTGAAAGGGGCTTTGGCAAAATCAGATAAAATTCTCACTTTTAACCCTCAAACCCTTTAACCCAGGGTGTCTGGTAAAAGAAATGAATGAATAAATAAATTATATATATATATATATATATATATATATATATATATATATATATATATATACGGTATATATCATTTATTTATTTGTATGTTGGGGTGTGTAAGGGGAGAATTTCTTACACTGGTGTTTTATTGTTTTATGTATGCTGGGACATATAAAGAATACATCATCGTGGCCTCTAGATGACATCTACCATGCGGTGGCCACAGCTAAACTAGTCCCTTATTCTTTTCAGATTATAATAATGTGAATTGTAAAAGACTACAAGGTCAGAAACCTGACCATCCTAAATGTCAGTTTAGCCACATCTATGATGCTAAATACATGTAGATAATTCTGCAACTATTGAAATGATAGTAAATAACTGCTATCCCATGGGAGCCATATTGGCACATTATTATGTAGAAAACCTTGGTATTCTAGCGCATTTACCAATGTGTGTCTAAGCATGCTGTGACCTGCCCGGAGAGAAAGGTGCCATAGCACCTATAGCCATACTAGACTAGTCAGTTGTCATAGATAGAAAACTGACAGCTGTTTACTGAGCAGGCATGCACTGTAACCTTCAAGGGGACATACACATTCATGTGTCACTGCTGCACAGAAGTTCTATTTAGAGGGGAGAGAGATGGACGCATTTCACCTCGCGCCTGCACACAGAGTATGTGTGTTTTGACTAATTACATATATCTACATGTGTTAGGTATTGTGTCACTTGATGATAAATGTACTGCAGGGTGTCCACAGTGATACAAGAATGTGCAAGTTTTCCCTTCCCAGTAAACTGTGTTCATAATGACGGAGTAAGTGGGCAATCGTTGTTGCTCCAGAATAAGCAATTCTAAGGTAGTTTCACAGAGAGGAAATATTAGGTATGTTCCCTAAGCATACATTTATAGTTATTCTTTCAGTGGTTACTTCAAAACAGAACTATAATATGACTATTTAAAAATGTGTTTTTTTTCCATTCAACTATTTCGACGATTTTGAGTTAATTCTAAAGCCCCTGAACATGGTATCATCACCAGGGTATCATCACCAAACTTGCTGGAGATGTAGAGAAGGGTTGGGGGTATACTACAAAGAAGTATTGCTCTAACACAAATAGTTTTTGCATCAATTAAGTTCAAAGTCAGTTCAACATTTTGAACCTAATGCATCTTCCAAAAAAAATCTGCGGTTGGCCTGTAGTCCCTATAGATCTAAGCATGGAGTGAAAGATCAGTTTTATCTCCTTGGTAGCGAAGTCCTCATACATATGTAATACTAAACATTGGGAAGACGTTTTTCCCTGTGGAGTATAGGTCACAAGAGTTTTTAGAGACGTATGGTAAGTGGGTACCCTCGGACCTGGGACTTTCAAAGGAGCCGGAGAATAAGGATCCTTTTGACAATTAAATAAAAAATAAATAGTTTATATAAAAACATATAGTGTACATATAAGATATGGATTAGGTTGATAGACAAAACCAACTCCCTGCACATATAAAAAAAAGTTGTGTACAGAATTCAAACAAACACTTATTCTTTTCGACATTAAAAACCTTAAATTCAACGCGTTTTCGCCCTTCTTTGTTTGACGGGTTCTTAGGAGTATAATTGTTTGGGGTATGCGATGTCAATTCTGATTTGGGGTAAAAGAGAATTTCCTCTAGATGTTTAGGAGTGGCACATCTAGGGGGTAAACACGGATATATTAGTATTAGGTCAAGTATTGAAATGTTACAGGGGATAATCCCCCTAATACTGTCTTTCAATAGAGATATACATTCCCATCATACTTATACTTTAATTCTATCTCGATTTTATAGTTATTCTGGTCATGAACATAACATATCTATATGTACACTATATGTTTAATAAAACTATTAAATTTTTTATATATAATTGTCAAAAGGACTCTTATTCTCCGGCTCCTTTGAAAGTCCCAGGGTCCGAGGGTACCCACTACCAGACGTCTCTAAAAAAACTCTGTGGACCTATACTCCACAAGGGAAAGAACGTCGTCCCAATTGTTTACTAATGCATCTTCCTGTGATTGACAACAGAGAGTTCCAATCTCTTAAGTCATCACGCTGCTGTCAGATATCGGCGGAGCTGGAGAGGTAGCTCTGTTCTCTCCAGCTCAGCCGATGTCTTGCATTGAGACCCGCGGTTTCCATGCAAAGCAACGGACATCGGCCTTGATTAACAGTCATATCCGATATCCCAGTTTTCGAGTGGGATTGATTGGTCCCGCTCGAAAACTGGCATGGCCGCATATGATATGCACGGTGCTCGAATCGGCCATCGACCTGGCTCACATCTTCATGTGTGTACCCTGCTTAACACAGATTCTTTGTTATGGTAGATGCACTTTCTAGCCATGGCTTAGCAGTGTAGCCACCCTTGGGCAGCATCATAAGCATAACCTATGGTAGTTGGTAAATATTTAAAAAAAAAATTTATTACAAAATTTAATAGTTGAAGGTTTTATTATTAAAATTGTTTTATATAAATAAATCCTAAACAAATGAATGATATAAAAGCTTATATTTGTAACCAGCCCTCCCCCTTGTATTTAATGGTATGCCTCAACCTCCATCACTTTCACCCTTTGCTGGTTAATAAGCTTTAAGGTTTTTTTTAAACCTTAAAGTCTTATATTTCTGATTATTGCTGGTTATTTTTGTGGTCTGCTCTGTAACCGTAGTGGTTCTTAGCTAGACAGAGTAGAAGTGAAATCATCATTCAGCCACTGCAGTGGATTTAGAAGTGTGCTGACCCTGTGCAAGTCTGATTATACAACAATAGGATGGTATTTACTGTGTTGTCCGGAGGGTTTGTTAGCACTCATTTGGGTCCTCTGCCTATCGATGGTTTTATCTGCGGCTTGTCGGCTTCAATGGGCTAAAGTATGGAAAAGAACATCACTTTGTGGGTACTGTATCTTCATGTTTTAAAGGTTTTCAGTATTTAAGTATGCTTTATATTTGGCCACTACTGGGTGTTTGTTATTTGTTGATGGAGAGCCTTTCATGATAATTCTGCGGGGACCTTATGGGGTCATCTATATTGCTGAATGAGTTTGTCATAAGCTACTTGATAACAGCGGGTAAAGCAACTGAAAATGCAAATACTTCTGGAATAGTTCAGTTATTTATTTAGACGGTCTTGTTCTTCACTCATGTTTTATTTGCTGCATACTATTGAAATTAATTATCTGAATACACACACATGTTTAATATAAAGTCAAACTTAACTTTGTAATTAGTTCATGCGAAAATTATATGAATTAGAGCAATAATTTTTATAAATGTTCCTACAACTCTTTTCTACATCTCCAACAAATGTGGTGATTATGTCCTGTTCAGGAGCCTAGCAATTCACTCATAAAGTCAACTAGTTGAAGTAATGGCATCCTGTAACTAAAGCACATTTGCTGTGTGTTCCTTGTCTTATCTGCTGAATTCCTCTCCTTTGGCTTATAATGGAGTCATTCAGTTTTTCCAGGCTTTTTTGGTAAAATAAGGTACATTGGCTTATATTATTTTTGTGTATATGTGTGTTGGCAATCGTT
Source organism: Ptychadena robeensis (assembly GCA_036250615.1). Taxonomy (NCBI): domain Eukaryota; kingdom Metazoa; phylum Chordata; class Amphibia; order Anura; family Ptychadenidae; genus Ptychadena; species Ptychadena robeensis. The sequence continues at coordinate 42,660,149 of CM070037.1, read as the reverse complement.
TGATACAATAAGTCATGCTTTCCATTTACTCTTATGTATACAGCATCTTTTTTAGGTTTCTCTTCTCCTTTTCCTTATAGAAGTATTTAGTAATAGTGATATTCCAGAAATAAAGGCCTGGTATGGCTTGTTCCAGGGAATGTCACTTATGGCATTTATGTTGACTGAAACTTCATTGCTGTAGCTACCAAGTCGTACATTAAAGGACAGTTTCCTGGAGTTGTATAAAGGCATCTAAGATGTGAGAGCTGGGAACACAGTGGTGAGAGGACAAGTCAAACTGCATCACAACTTTTACTCTCCTGTTTTACTTAACTGTTTAACTTTTACTACATTCAGAAATAAACCTGTAAATCCAGATAATAATCTGGTACCATTTATTCTACAACATCCCTGCCCATACCCTCTATAATACTCTAGCAGTCATGATGGGTCATATTTATCATCCAATGCTCATTAGCATAGGAAATATGCCTGTGGCTGATGTTCCCTTATTTCCATACACCACTCCTATTGTTGTATGACTGTAATGGCTTGTAATAGCTTAGTATCAGTTTGCAGTGGTGTCATATTGTGCATTTGGAATACTATGTGTGTCTGGCCAGTATCATCAAACACCATGCTTTTACACTGCCAGTGTTCTGGAATTTACGCGATTAGCTATCAGATGTTAATTCTACTAAATAGTATGCATGCTGCTATGTCCAACAAAGGGATATTGTACTGCTTGCTAATCTAGTATCTGCAAATGAGGCACCAGTGAAGTAAGAGGTCCTCCTCCAGAATTTGGTATATACATAATACATAGAAAGCCCTTCCATGGACACATTTTAAATGTCATTTTAAATAATTTTAAATAATACAAACACAGTGTTAAATAAAAGTTTATTATTAAGATAAAATGCAGTAAAAAGAATATCTTAGTTCCCCATCCCAAATATTCAATATGAATTTACCTTATTATGGGACATTGATAACCAAGGTATGTATGTATCAAGAATACCAGGGATTTAACCAAGGCATACACACTCCTTTTAAAAATATTTGCAACATTTTAATATATTTCTAGGAAAGTGTGACATAAAGCACAAATACAGACACATATATATTGCTAAAACCTTAACATGTTTCGCCCTCACTAGGGCTTCTTCAGGACACAAGCAACAAGCTGCCAAATCTAAAACATGTGAAAACAAAATTCATGTATCAAATAGTTTAATTTTCTCTTCTCAATTCCCCCTTTTTTCCTCTATTTTCATTTGTGATTTTGTGGTTTTACCTGCCACAGATAGAGGGATGAATTCCTCATTCAGTTGTATAATAAAGGATTCAAGCAGGGTGTTTAATTCCTACAGATAAGACATAACAATGGAGGGTATTTTGCTCTCTATTATGTTAAAAAATATTAGTTCCATAAATCCTATACAATACTAGTAAATCCTATACAAACATTATAAACCATAGAGGTGCCTAACTTCCTTCTAAAAATGCTGCCCCTAGCTACCACACTGTCAGAGAGCCTTATCCAGAGTAAACGTGCAGCTAGGAAAAGTCAAATGTCTGATATGCATATATCTTCCAAGTCAACGAGCGATACAGTAATACAGCCACTGGACCCCCATCATAAACAGGAGATAGCATTTTTAGACAGATGGTTACCAATGTTTAGGATTTTTTTTGTGTGCATATATGAAGGAGCGCTGGAGGAAGTGAAGGTATACTTCATCCCTAGATCGCAAATCATGTGTACTGTGTTTAACCTGGGATTGGAATTCTCACCCTACTAAAAGAAACTAGAGAACACTTATAGGCAAGGTCAGCATAAGTGAGCGTCCTTGTCTTGTAGCCATAGATATCACTGGTATGTCTTTATCATTAGTCACACTGCTATTATCATTTCTTAAAAGTATACATTCTCACCACTCCATTGGTTGTAAAAGCCCAATAGCTTTCTGCTAATATTAATATAGGGGTGCCTAATGAAAATATTTATATAAAAGATATTCAAATCTGAAATATTGCATCATATAGGAATGAATAACCTTATGAGCATTACATTTCAGTCTGTATCTATAGCTATTCCCAAGCTCATTTTATTGCTATTGGTCGAAAAGCCTTTGTAATTTGATCTCCTAGAAATTCCATTAGCCCGTAGCACAGTCCAGCCTTCTTAAAACACAAGGTATTTACATGTTCCAGTCTATCACAAATCCCAAAAGTTAAGGAAAAACCCTTACTTCAAGACAGTGGGTGGAGCCATGCAATCATTCCTTACGCACATCAGCCAAATCATACCTTTACGCACATCAGCTTTACTCATCAGCCAAATGCACATCCAGAAGCGCTGGTGTACAGTGCAAATATAGCCTTTATGGCACAGAGCCATTTATTCAAAACTGCATACAGATTTATTTATTTTTTTGAGCCTTGGAGAGTGCAAGCACCCATACGATAATTCGTGTGCAACCAGTGCAAAACTCAAAAGTGAGTGCACAAACGTGAAAACACTCCAAGCAAGCACGGATTGCTTGTGATGTCCCCGCTCCAAAAGGAGCTGTAGGACCGATACCCCCGGGGGGGGGGGGGGGGGGGGTGGCAAGTGGGACAGCAGCCGAAGCCACACGTCCCTCGAATGATCTTTTCCCCAGGGGACCTCGACTGGAAAGCCAAGTCCCCCGGGTACTCAAATCCGGGTACCCCTTTCCGGGCCGAAGGCGTAAGCAGTCTCTCCCCACCACTTTCCGGGGCAATCCAAAAGGACTAGTCAACCGTACTAGTAAACAAACAAAACGTGCAAAGGGGAGTGGGGGGACAGACGTACATAAAAAGAACTAAATAAATAAATAAATAAGTGCCCGTGCTCAAAAGCAGTGGGGCTGGCCTAGCGGCCGGCTATAAGAATTCCTCCGGTCAAAGCCAAAAGGCCGCCCCCAGGAGGTGGTTGCTCAAAAAGTCGTGCTGTGGAAACTCAGTGTCAATGTGCCATAAAAGGTGGTCCCCCACTGGTGATTATATGGCACCTCTGGGTCCCAGTCAGAGGCACTAAATCTCAGAGGCTCAACCTCGGCCCCAGGCCAATCACAAATGCAGCAGAGCTGCTCAGAAGGCCCGGTGGGCGGTACTGACATGCATCCTCCGAAGAGGACACGGTTTCCCACTCCCACCACCAATTACTCCACATGGCGGCAGTGGTTCTGGATGTGCATTTGGCTGATGGGGTGTAAAGGAATGATTTGCATGGCTCCACCTACCTTCCTAAAGTGATTTACTAGATGTCATCTCTCCCAACTGGACAAAGAGTCAAAATCTGTGGTCATCTGTTCAGGAAGAGGGGGATGCTGTAATAGCCCAATGTTATGTTTCCGCTTCATCAAAATGTATAAGTGCGCGATGCACTACTTTTAATCAAGTTCTTTTCATGTTGCATTAGTGGCCCTTTAAACGCAGGACACAACGATTAAAAAAACGCAACAGAACACTAACACAATGTGGACGCGTTAAGGTATCAATATGGAATGCATGGGCTCATAAAAAAACCCACATGGACAACACATGGTATCAGACGCAGTGGCGGTAAAGCCTTATAGGGTTTGTTTACAAAGGTGATCTTAGCTCTGTAGACTTGGTCTACACTTGGCAGCCCCAAAAAACGCAGGTTGCATCACACCATCTGCAATTTACCCTCTATTCAGGTGCTGTTTCTGTCAGTTTGGTGTTGTCAGTTCGGTTGTGGGTGCGTTAAGTTAGCAGCGATACCTCTGACGCGGGTCATGACACATCAGTATAGACGCGTCTATTTCACACTAGCCACACTGCAGCTGCAGTAAGCACAGTAAAGCAGCACGGCTACCATTAATGCAAGGTACACAGGTTTCCACATTGGCCTTGCATTTACTGCAGGGTTTAGCCAGTAACAGATGTTGTTAGTGGACCCTACAATGTGATGTGAAATTAGTGTAGGGGGTGGGGGGCATTGAATTCTGAAGAGGTGAGTATGCAGACTTCTGTATTGAACTACTTCTGCCTGATGCAGCAACAGAGTTGCCTTAAGCTAGCCACACACGGCTTGATGAAGTAACAGATTAGAGGAACATCGGGTGCCATGTGCGCTCACGGCTCCTGATTTTCCTCTAATCTTTTGGCTGACAGCTAGCCAAACACAGGCAGCGGAGCCACACACACAAGCTCTGTGTGTTCAGCTAGCTTCTCTGTTTGTGTGTAAAGGGGGTGTGGCCAGCACTGACCCAGCTCTGGCAGAAGAGGAGCTGGCTGGCTGCAGACGGACTGCTCTCCTGAGCTGGAGAAGCTGTCTGCCTCTCAGGCTGTGGAGAGACCTGGGGGACCGGAAAACCATCGTACAGTAATTGATGTGCCCATGTGGTGCACATTGATTACTGTCCGATTGATCGGCGATCAATTACAGCATGGTGACGTCACCACGCTGTAATTGATCGCCGGTCGATTGCACGGGAATCTACCGGTGTGTGGCCAGCTTTAAGGAGTTTCCATCACTGTGTTTTCCCTCTCATTTTCCCTCTAGCGCTGTAAAAAATGGGGGTCCGGCCAATCATATAACCAGACTGTATTTTTAGTTCATGGTGTGCTATAAGATTTTAGCAGTAGAACCTGATTGTGATGCTATCTCATGTATTCCAATTATAAATCAGTACAGCTCTCAAGCTGCTTTGATTGGTTTGCAGTAGCTTTAAATAATCAGGCAATGTTGGTCATTTATTATTGTTTGAGAATATTATGTTACCAGCTGGAAACCCCTTATCTTCCATTGCCTCCTGACTTGGAAGCAACCACTGTTTAGGCCAAAATTATTATGAGAAAAGCCAGACAGAAATCTGATCCAAGAAGAGCAGTGCCAACTCTGAAACTGTTGGATCTGGACATTTCTTCTTCTCAACATGTATCTAAAGTCAGAAGTTTCACCCTGTAAAACAGCTGCTATGAAGTTTTGTGCTTGGGCCAGGTAAAGGGCAGCACACCAGGACTTCTCATAGCATATCATCCGAATTCTTTATACAGGCCATTCCTAAACTATCTTATACACATTGATTCTTGACAGTGGAGATGGTTTAGAAGGCGCTATACAGACTTTCCTTTGGAATCTAAATCCTCTTAATCCTCTTACTTTTCATATGTTCCCCCTTGCTGGTTTAACTTACAAGTAATTATCTGCTGGTAGTCCTTCTGCTTCACAAAAAAAACCCACTATGTTTTTGTAAACATTCTCACTTTTACAAGACGGTCCTTTTTTCCTTAGCAACAGAAGGAGGTGTGAATTTCCTAGGAGATTGTGCAATAGTAATAACTATAAATGTTCATTTCTATTTCTCTATAAGTATACAATCCTTTGTACAGCACTCAGGGAATTTGTTGGCAGTTCATATGAGCCTGAAGAATAAAGAGGACTGGATTAGCCAAGGCTTGTTTTGGCCATGTTGGTTCACGTTAGAAGCAAAGAGGATGGCGAAATATCCACAACACAGTGGAACAAAAAGCTTTAGCTAAGCTGCTTTATCATTCTTGCAACCTTGATAAGTGCTGTATGTTTACACAGATAAGTGATCATTTATAACTTAGATTATATCACTGTATTTTTCGCTCAAGATATGTGCGTCTTACAGAGCAAATGTGTACAAAAAGATGTATGTGCATACCTAATGAGCTGCTCATTCCACATAGGAAATGCAAGTGCACTAAATATATTACCTGTTGTGACAGCTGGAGACTTACCCTTTCTCCTGACTGAATATGTAAATATAGCAGTTCCAGGGTGTGCTACCAGTGTAAAGTAAGTCTCCATAGTCCCAGGGTTAGCAGTGGTTCTCAGTGGTAGTGAATATCAAAATACAGCCATGCTGACTCTACTGGAACATAATTTAGCCCTTCCCTTGTCAGAACTAGTCAGGAATAGTTAGGACTATTTGTTGATCACGAATATTCTAATCACAAATTTTTATTGCAAATATCGACACTTCGAGAATTCACGTTTCAAGATTCAAGATCTTGAACATAGTGCTATATCTGTGTAATATTCTTCTTTTTTTTTTCTTTATATTTTTACTTCAATATGGAAACTACCGTGCATTGTGTACGCAATATGAACATGTACAAGTACTGATTTGCGCAATGAAGATCATAATGACTGAAGATCACAAATTTTTGAATTTACGAATCTATTGTGAATATTAGGTGAAAAATGTATGCTATTTTGCGAATACGAATATTGCATATATTGCTCATCACTAGTCAGTAGTGATGGCCGAACATCAGCTGGGGCTGTTCGCGAACAGGCGAATCGAACTTCTGCAAATACCCGCCGTTAGCATGTTCGCAGCAAACCTCAATTGACTTTAATGGAGGGCGAACTTCTCAAACCTTCAGGTCATATTTGTAGCCACAATACCAATAAAAAATTGTCAAAAGGGTGCAAATCACTGGGACAGTGTCATGCCAGAGGGGGATCAATTCCTCCCAAAAATACAGGTCTTTAAATATGCTGTTTTTTTTCAGGTCTAATGGCCACAAATCACATCTAGATTACAGATTTTGCCAAAAGTTAGCTGGAGTGGACTGTCACCCTGACAGTACCTTCTCCAGCATCACATTTTGACAGATAACTCTGCAATGTCCTGTTTTAGTTTGTGATGGAGAACTACAACTACCAGCACACCTCAGCTCAGGATTATAACACAGTGCGCAGGTCCCACAATACAGTATACCCCACCCCCAGAAAAGGACTTTTGTTGCTTAGTAACTGCATGTAACTGCAGTATCTACTGCAGATACATGATAAATATAAAAATGGGGGCTGGGTTGCTTTTTTAATAGAGAGGGGTGTCCTCAGAAGGGAAGAATGTGTTATTGGCTGTACTGTCCCACCTGGGATGAGAGGTCGCACTTTGTCTCCATGTTAAGGTAGAGGGCGTGGGTAGAACACCCATAATGTTCGCTGGCCTTGCGAACTGCGAACATGCTATGTTCACAGCGACCTGTCCGCCAGGCGAACTTTTCGGCCATCATTACTAGTCAGAATCCTGCAGCCTTGTAGAGTTCAGGGTAATGGTGTACAGTTATTTGGAGCTGATGACCTCCTGCGTGGCTTAGCCCAGCACACTTTGATGAAACATGCTGTATATTACATTTATGTAAATCAGTCTTCCCCCTCCCCATTTTTAAACCATTGGTGCTTCCTATGGTGCTCTGTGTCTTGTCATGTACAAAACATGGTACCTTTATTGATAAAAAAAATAACTAAAAGATAGAACGGTTTTACGATGAAGCCATAATTTGTTAATTTTACATTTGCATGCATTTCGTAAGCATTTCAAGGCATATACAATAATATCACCAATCTGAGATCAGAGGTATGTTAGCACATGACCATGCTAACCATTGTATAAAAGTTGATCGAAGGCCAGAAAAAAATAAAATTTAGGACAACAGTTTATACATATGAATATAGTTTTGTAGTTTAGGCTAAATCATCTAATCTTTCAGTGAGAACAAAGCAAACTTCATATGGAAACTCCTTTATGGAAGATCTTCATATGGAAACTGCTTTATTTTTTTCAGAAGCTACTATATTTAACATGATTCTAGTGCAGAGAGGCTACAGACTTGAAGAAAATTAAATGCTGAATAAGTCAAGTGGTATAAAAGATAGTTCAATGGGCAGTTGTGATTCTATCAATCTAGTAAGGTTGTCTATCACTTTTCTAAAAACAAAGATTTGGGGCAGACTATTAATCTATTAAACTTGCTCACCTTAGATCTATGTCAGTGACACGAGTGCCAAAGGTGGAACTCAGAGCCCTCTCTGTGGACACAGGAGAACAGTCAGCTAGTGATGGCCCGAACTGTTCGCCGGCGAACTATCCGCGGCGAACATCGCATGTTCGCGTTCGCGCATTTTCATGAACATATGGCGAGTTCGGTTCGCCCCCTATGTTTTTACATTAGTTAAACTTTGACCCTGTGAGTCACAGTCAGCAGACATAATCCAGCCAATCAGCACCTCCCACCTCACGGACCATCCCACCCCCTATAGCATAGCAAGGAGAGGACGCCATTTCACATGTTGCTGAGAAGGAGAGAGTTAGATCAGAGAGCTGCTAGGGCAGTGTTCTGTGTCATCTGCAGTCTTCACTGAATATCCCATCCATCCATCCATGGGAATATCCATCTCCACCAGTGTCCTCCAAACTGACCATCTCCCCCAGTGTCCTCCACACTGACCATCTCCCCCAGTGTCCTCCATACTGACCATCACCACCAGTGTCCTCCACACTGACCATCACCACCAGTGTCCTCCAAACTGACCATCACCACCAGTGTCCTCCACACTGACCATCACCACCAGTGTCCGTCATACTGACCATCTCCACCAGTGTCCTCCACACTGTCCATCTCCACCAGTGTCCTCCACACTGACCATCTCCCCCAGTGTCCAACCATGTTGTTCTCCAGCTCAAATCCCATTGACTATCATTGTAGAATTCCTTGGTGTGGATTTAATGGGTAAAAACATTTTTCTTGGGAGTTTTGCCATGGATCCCCCTCTGTCATGTCATTGTCCAGGTGTTAGACCCCTTGAAACAACTTTCCCAACACTATTGTGGCCAGAAAGGGTCCCTTTGTTTTTTCAAATTCGCCTCCCATTGAAGTCAATGGCGGGTTCGCCGGGTTCGCAAACTTTTGGGCTAGTTCACGTTCGCCGTTCGCGAACGGCAAAATCCGGGTTCGCGCCATCACTACTGTCAGCCAGCACAAAGGAAGGAATGCAGCCTATTGGCTCTCAGTGCTATCAGTTCTCTTCCCCTTCTCTTCACAGCACCCCATACCCCCACTTATTCTATCTTAAAGGAAAGTAGAGTGTGTGTTTATATGAGTTGTGTGTGTATATGAGTTGTGTAATTCTGGTTAAATTGCCATGCCGGCACTTTGAGATAAAAAAAAGTGGGGTTTGGGGTTCAGTCTGGGCCCTCTGCCTCTAAAAGGTTCACCATCACTGATCTATGTTCATTAGACTTCAGGATGTTTTTTATACTTATCACCCTTTCTATCTATTGTTTCTAAGCACTTTTATTGAGATGCAATCTTGAATCATACTCATTGGGTACCTCATTAGAACAATAATTTGGTATTTCAAAACTGAAAATATGAGTCATACTCTCTTGTCTTCTGAGTCATCTACCCTACATAGAAAGGACACCAGAGACAGCTGACAGCAGAAACCACACTGGAGTTATTTTGGATCACTTGATGGCCTTAAGGGGAATATTATATATTTTACCCTACCTGTCCCCCCCATCAACATGCCAGTCAAAATGTTAAATAAAATCATTTTTTTCCATACGTTATTTTACACCCAAAGATGTAATATCTGGATCTCTTTGTTTCCCCATGCATTGCAGTAGATATTGAATGGTAGGGTGTGGCAGGATGCTGTATAATGCATCTTGATAACATTGCAGCACCCTGTCTTGATACCTCATGCAGGCACTTGCATGGGCTGGCACTTAGTAGAAAGTTTAGGAATGCCAAAATTACACTGAAGGTGTAGGCTTCTATAGGCAGGCTGTATTTGAATGTTGGGTGCCCTTGGTATGCTCACTTGTGATGCTAAGCCTTTAGAACACCTGTTCTTAGTTCTCAACCTGTGGGTCCGGACCCCCTGGGGGTTGAATGACCATTTCACAGGGGTCAGCTAGTTCTCTGGAAGCATCAGAGCTGCTCCTAACAAGCAGCAGTGCGGATGCCCACATGCGGGTGGTAAGTTAGGAGGAAGAGTAATGCCCCATGTCTCCTAACTTAGTGCAGTGTGTCACTTTTGCATTCCAAATACCGAAAGTCACAATCCTTTATGTCATTTCAGGCACATAAGTCCCCTCCCTTATATTTTCCCACCCCGCTTGTTCAAATGATGGGGTGAGAAAATATAAGGAAGGGGACATTACACTTACCTGAATGTGTGGAGTGTGACTTCCAGTATTTAGAATGGGGAAGTGACACTCGGCGCATCCACATTCCAAATACAGGAAGTGACACTTTGTGACACCACCTCCAGGGTTGTGGACAAAATGAACCACTGCTCTAGAAGAAAAAAAATATTATAAATGAAGGGGGTAAGCCAGTAATAGTAGACTAGCTAAGAAATGAGGCTACAACTTCTAATAAGTGCAGTAAATTTGGGCTAACCAGTAACCAGTTTACATATTGGAGAGGAGCGGGTACAGCTCTACAAATCTAGATGTACTGTGAGGCTAAAGTTCATACTAACAAAGAACAATAACAATAGTTATTCTTAAATATTTCATGATTTGATATGTTCTAGATAAATATTCTGTATATTTGTGCATTATTTACCGATCTCTTTGTCCAGTAATTGTTTTTGTTGTAAGAAGAACCTCTAGCAGCTTCTGTCTGTGCTGAGTAAGAAAATGCATTGGCCTGTGTCCTGAAACAGGATGCGGGCAATGCTGAACACTTGTTTTTGGAACAATTGCCTTATTTAGATGGCGTGAACTTGTGTTACCCTAGAGCGTGACGTCTATGAGGGCATGGATGATGTTTACAAAAACAGCCATGTGAGGGGCAGCAGCAATACTGTATAAAATATAACGATATTATACAGGAACTGGGACATAACTGGAATAATGTCAGGAAGAGCTGGCGTGGGTGGATGTGTAGAACCTAGTGTAAGAGTGAGATTCTATGTCATTATCACTTGTTATAATACCTTTTTGTCAGAAATGTAAAATCACTTGGCAGCAATGCACAAAAAATGTGGTTATTATTTTGGATGGATCTTCAAAATGGAGAGATATAAGATACCCAAAACAGCAATTTGGGATCAATAGTGAATTTTTATTTTAAATCAAAAATATCTGCTCCAATTGTGTATGTGGGTGAATGTTTATAATAGACCAGTGTTCCCTGCCTTTAGCCTTCAAGCATCCTAAACAGGTCACATTAAAATGTCTATTATTAGCAGCTAGTAGATGATGAGATACAGATGTTGATGTGATACAGATTAACCATTTCATGTCTGTACCATTGCTGCCTGCATGCTGGTGACTTTGAATGCTTTTAAACATTTTGAATAGACAAAAAAGTGAGGTCTGTAATGGCCTATATGCACATCTTCAATAATTAAATTCATCCATATCTGTTTAATTGAAAACATACTGTACATTGTATTGCATAGATTACATTAAAAACACACCTAGAACACAAGTAGAACTTCAACATTAAGAATAGTATACTAGAGTTCCAGGGGTAGCCTAATAAGGCTAATAATGTCAATAAGGCTACCGACCTCAAATTTCAAGTGAAGATGTTAGTACAAAAGATACTAATGTACAATCGGCTTATGTACAAAGAAATGTTGTGTTATTGCAATAGGAGCAACCCTGTGGAAAGTTTGTTTACTTCCAGTCCATAACCTTGGTCCCAATTTGTGTCACTCCTGGTCCACTGGTTGGTGTGTGTCGCTCTCCTGGAGCTTCCTCAGGACACTATGAGTCAGGACGATCAAAAATCTCTGGGTTTACTAGAAAGAGAACGTAAGTGATTCATTGACATTGAACACATAAACTTATTTTCTTATAGTTATCTCATATTGACTTTCTATTCCTTAACCTCATTTTGAAAGCTGACTACCTTCACACAGACAATTATCATCATTTGATTATATTGATAAAGCTTGTCTTTGTCTTCCGTTATTAAGAAGTATATGCATATACTTACAGTCCTCCTGGTGTGGCTATGTGGGTGGTCTCTGCTGACACACCCTAGAAGAAGCACAACGTCCTTCCTTCCTACGTAGCATAACACGCCTCAATCTGGAATACTTTTACCCAAACAAACCCAGCGTCATAGTTCAACTGTGGATCTCATTTGAGTACTACCAATGTCTTCTCCTTAATGTGTACATTTGAACTGTCTCCACAAACACAATATTACCCAGTGATCTCAGTACTAAATATATTTCTGTCTTGTGAATGTTTATTTTAATGGAAGGTGAAGATTGTATGGCATATGGGAGCATAGCTGCCTTTTGCAATAGTAACTAGGCAAAACAGAAATATACAAATCTAAGTAAATAATGAAAAGAAAAAAAAATACATCAATACACATGTGCATATTACACTGTCATACTCAAAGAGAGCAATTTAAACTCCTTTAAGGCAAATGTAGGTTTGTCAAACCTTTTAGGTATCACATACAGGTGAAAGATATATATGGTTTATAATTCTGTATATGGTGTATGTATGGTGCACACATCTGCTTGTATGAAGTATATGGCTAGTTTAATCACATTGCATGCGTGGCAGAGGCTTTGTTCTCACAGTAGGCTGAATTATCAACCAATCTGAAGGTGCCACAAATAGTGTCCGAGAACACAAAATGTACTACAAACCCCTGACAAATCTGCCATCGATGTCATTGAAACATTTTTATTTATTTTAGTACTGGAGAGCTGCTATCAGATGCTATCAGATAAATGTCAACTGCCATTGTCCATGGTCGTAGGATATTCCTTAATAATACGTGGTTGGGCTCCCTTTACTGATATGGAACCCCTTGATATATACTTTATGTGTGCAGCCTTAAGCAGATGCATTGATTATGCAGATACATTTGTATTATATGAAGTCTATTTCTGCTTCTGGAAGGATTTCAAAACCTTCTATCTTGGCTGCCTTCTCTTTCAAAAATAAATCCTTCATCCAGCTCGCTTGCCACATTGAAACTGGTTAATTATCAGAGATCCAATGTGGTGTTAAAGTAGAATACACTTCAAAGGTTGTTACGGTTGTCCTAGATTTCAGAACCTCCCCAGTGATTGTTATGACATTGAATATCACTTTGTAGCGTACTCCTATATATAATGAATGTCTAGTGAATGTACAAAGTAGTTTATTGCAGGGGATAGATTGGAAGACATAATAATTAATAAACAATTTGTGGTACTCTGCAGAAGACTTCCATTCCAGCCTGCAGCAGTGTCAGAGAGACATTCAAAATGCGTAAAGAAGCATCTGTAGTTTGTACAGAGAAAACAGTGACAGATACACTAACCAGTATAATGTGCGCATCAGCATAGCAGTTCCTGCATATCGCCCTTCATCCGTTCAATGTTATTCCCAGAGTGAAGGTCACTGGAAAATTATATACTAAAAAATTAGCACTGTTTTAGATAATTACCTCCCGGTACACTGACTACTCCTCATTTCTATAAAAAAGTTTTACTATATTGATATTCAACACCAAAATAAATACATTTAGTAAAATTTGTTCTCATTATCTGCTTTGTTCTGGACTTTTATTGTTTCATCTGTGCTCATACAATTGGAGATGTGCTGATTTGACTAGCATGATGACATCACCACGCTGCACTTGAGCGTTTGTCAATTGGATAGCATATAGATGTGCACTACTTTGCGGAATCGATTCCCGTTCGATAATTTGAATGGGGACCCAACCTGTTTGGTCCCCATCCTTTGAGCAGGATGGATTGATCCCGCTCAAAGAAAGGGTGGCCATGCTCAATTTGAAAACAATCACTGCGCACAGCAGTCTATTGGTTGGGAATTGATTGGAAATCGACCCATGTATGGCCTTTTACACTATCTCAGTAGTGTTGGTTACCTGCAACAACCTCATTATTGTTTACGCTAATGCGCAAGTGGCCAGTAAACAAAACACTGTTTTACGGTAATGTTCTGTATTATACCTTTTATACTAGTGTATCAAGACCCTTAGGCAGTGCCATGCTACAGTTTGTTATGCGTTTAATCACTGCGTTGTGTGATATTGCATAATGCAACTCACTTAAATGTAAAAGGTACCTTTCCTATGGAAGCCTGTGTACCCGGCAGTAGTGCATTATGGTAACTGTAATTCAGCTAGTGTGAAAGGACCCTAATACTTACATATCATTTCCCCTTCTGGTTCTGTTCTATAGACTGCAGTGGATAGGGGGTGGGTTGGGTGATGGTGGGATCTGGGTTGTGGTGCTTGCTTGCAATTGGGGGATAAGTACTAAAAATTAAGTTATACGCTAGGGTATGTATTAGTAGCTTTGAAGTAGACACTATTTAATATTGTTTTATTACTGTTCAGTTATTCTTTTTAGTTAAAAACATTTAACTACTTTTGCCTTTTGCAAAGTGATAGTTTAATTTTAGTACATAAAAATGTTTTATAATGATTAAAAAAAAAAAAAAAAATTTAAAATTCATTTGTTGATTTTTTTTTTATATATAAGTGCCCTTGTAACTGATGATATATTTGCTTCTTCTCTTACAGCAGTCTGACACAAGTGCAAGTTACCTGAGAGCTGCCCGGGCCGGTAACCTAGAAAAGGCCCTTGATTATTTGAAAAATGGAGTGGACATAAACGTCTGCAATCAGGTAAGGATATAGAAATGAAAAAAAACTATACATTTGTATACTAACATACATATACGCTGTCCAACCCCATAGAGCTATATGTTGTCTATTGCCTCCCTTCCATATACATATACGCTGTCGAAAGCATATCCTTGTATCCTGATTTCACAAATATTCATAAGAGACAAACTGAATGAGTCCGTAGAGAACTACCTCATCTGTCATGGAGACTACACAAGGAGACCAATCTGGGCTTGTACGTAAAGGAAGTCAACAAATGAAATAGACAATGAGGGGCTTAGTATGCCAGTATGCAAATATTTCTAAAGCCCCCCATACATGCTTCAAATTCCCATTGATTTTGCGGCAGATCGGCCACGTACCCTTTGTGTGCCGGCATTTACTCATGGAGATCGATCTAAAAATTACAGACATGTCCCTTATGTATAAGATCGATTTGTGGACCACTTTATGACCCAAATTAAGGAGGGTGCTTTGATTTGAAGCGCAAATTGAAGCGTGTATAGGGGGCAATAGCACCTTGTGCTATTTGTTTATTTGCAAACTAATTATTGTAATTAAGCAAAATAATATAATTCAACTATATTATACAAGTGTTTTAGAAACATATAAACTTTTAAATAACAATCATACAAAGATAACCTACTGACTTACCTTGCATGTGTCATTATACTGTTATCAATTCGTCATTATAATCTTCTGTTACATTTTGATTTATTATAAGTATTTATGGCTAATGTTCGTGTTATTTGTAGAATGGGCTGAATGCTCTCCATCTTGCATCCAAAGAAGGCCATGTAGAAATAGTTTCGGAGCTTATTCAACGAGGCGCTGATGTGGACGCGTCTACAAAGGTTTGTGCTTCTCTTTCATTTTATATCACTGACCATATAATTTCTGTATTCTCTACATTATGAGAAATATTGCAATCAATGTGTAGTGTTAACGCAGTTCACAGTTCTTTTCCTTCCCTTATCCATTTTTTAAAGTGAGTTTACTATTATGTTGGTTACTGTATATTACTTACAGTTTAAATTGCCTATTGCTTTGGCACCTGTCATCTTGTTTTCAGACAAGTAACTATTCTTCCACTTGGAGACCAGAGACCCTGCTAATTTTGCTCACTTATAGCTGATGATTTGTGTAATATCTGAAAAGCTAGAACTCCATTTAAAAAGAATCACATATGCCCCTTTCCTACACACAGGTGTAGGAGAACCATATCGTTGTACAGCAGCTTGTATGTAATAATTCACAGAGCTAAATAGGGGACTCCCCCTTGGACTACACACATGCGCACACACACTAGTACGTAGAGTTTTACATTTTACACATGTATGTTTGTGTCTTTATATAAATGAGTTGTGTAGTACTTAAGTTACAATTATCCTCAATACAGGGAGTGCAGAATTATTAGTTTTTGATTTATGAGTATTTTGACCACATCATCCTCTTTATGCATGTTTGTTATACCAATTAAGCATATTAGGTGGTGCTGTGCATCTCTGTAATGAGAAGGGGTGTGTCTAATGACAATCAACAACCCTATATTAGGTGTGCATAATTTCTAAGGCCAACTTCCTCCTTTGGCAAAATGAGTCAAAAGAAGGATTGACAGGCTTAGAAAAGTCCAAAAATAGTGAGATAGTTGCAGAGGGATGCAGCACTCTTAAATTGCAAAGCTTCTGAAGCGTGATCATCGAACAATCAAGCGTTTATTCAAAATAGTCAACGTGTCGACAAGAGCGGTGGAACAACAAAGGCGCAAAATAACTGCCATGAACTGAGAAAAGTCAAGCGTGCAGCTGCCAAGATGCCACTTGGAACCAGTTTGGCCATATTTCAGAGCTGCAACATCCTGGAGTGCCCAAAGCACAAGGTGTGCAATACTCAGAGACAGAAAGGCTGAAAGACCGACCACCCCAAGTGATCAACGACACAGCTGAAAAGTCAAGACTGGGCAAGAAATATCTCAAGACTTTTTAAGGTTTTGTAGACTGATGAAATGAGAGTGAGTCTTGATGGGACAGATGGATGGGCACGTGGGCTGGATTGGTAAGAGGCAGAGAGGCTCCAGTCCGACTCGCGATGCCAGCAAGGTGGAGGTGGAGTTACTGGTTTGGGCTGGTATCATCAAAGATGAGTGTGGGGCCTTTTCGGCTTGAGGATGGAGTCAAGCTCAACTCCCAGTCCTACTGCCAGTTCTGGAAGACACCTTCTTCAAAGCAGTGGTACAGGAAGAAGGACAATGCTCATCACACACGTCCAAGTACTCCACAGCGTGGCTGGCAAGAAAGGGATATAAAAGAAGAAAAACTAATGACATGGCATCCTTGTTCACTGATCTGAACCCCATTGAGAACCTGTGGTCCATCATCAAATGTGTGATTTACAAGGAGGGAAAACAGTACACCTATTCTGCACAGTGTCTGGGAGGCTTGTGGTTTGCTTTGCACGCAATGTTGATGGTTAAACAGATCAAAACCCACTGACAGAATCCATGGATGGCAGGCTTTTGAGTGCTTGCAAAGAAAGGTGGCTATATTGGTCCACTGATTTGTTTTTGTTTTGTTTTGAATGTCAGAAATGTATAGTTGTGAATGTTGAGATGTTATATTGGTTTCACTGGTAAAAATAAATAATTGAAAGGGTTATAAATTGTTTTTTGTTAAGTGCCTAATAATTATGCACAGTAAATAGTCACCTGCACACACAGATATCCCCCTAAAAGCTATTAAAACTAAAAACCACCCTAAAACCTTCCAAAAATATTCAGCTTGATTAAATGAGTTTTTGGGTCATGTGAGGAACATGGTGGTTTGTTAATAAAATTATTCCTCAAAAATACCACTTGCCTAATAATTCTGCACTCCCTGTACAGCAGATTTTGTGGACGTCGATCTACTGTGTAAATAACCTAGACCAGTGATTCTCAACCTGTGGGTCCAATGACCATTTCACAGGTGTCACCCGCTTTCATTGAAAGCATCACAAGCAGCAGCTCTGTTTCCCACAAGTTGGATGGGAAGTTAGCAGGAAAAGTAACTCCCCCTCCTTACTAATTTTGGAGTAACCTACTAACCTCCCACATCATTTGCACAAGTGGGGTGGGAAGTTAGCAGGGAAAGTAGCACCCTCTACCTACTAAATTTGAAGGGATGGGGCGATACTCTCCTTCCTAACTTCCCACCCCACACATCATTTACAGCAGGGTGGGAAAATAGTAGGGAGGGGACATTACACTTACCTGATCATGCCGGAAGTGATGCCACAGAGTGCCCTGCTATTTGGAGCAAAGAAGTGACACTTCGCACCGGCACTTTCTCATTCCATATACAGGAAGTGACAATTCACGACGTCACGTGTGGGGTCGCGAATTGAAAAAGGTTGAGAACCATTGACTTAAATCTTTCAACATGAAATTAAATTCCCGATTCTATTCAAAGAGAAAATTCAAAGAGAAAATCTGTGTTAAAACTCAACTTTCCATATACTGGTCTATATTTTTTCCTAAATTTTAATTAATCCTTATATTTGTCATTCCCAAATTGCTACTTGCCAGACTCATAAAAAGCTGCCCATTCTTCACAGGGTGAGTCTGCAACATATTATAGATTGCAAGTATAAAGAATATGAAGGGTATGTTATTCCTCCCACAAGAGCAGACACACATCATTGTCTACAAAGTTTTAGCAACGTGTGTGCTTCATTGCCCACTTGTAAAACAGAAGAAACAGTAGAGGTTTATGCAGCTTGGCAATGTGTTAGGGTTGACTGAGAAGATTACATAGGCTATGAATCCATGCTTACTTTTGCAAACTTTTTGGTTGGTTACATATACTGCTGGTACTGGTGGACTTTTTTACAAAGTGACAAACTTTTTTTATTTTTGAGCTTTACAAGTAGAGCTTGATATGCATTTTGCCCAAATGTAATATACATGTAATTAATAATGTAATGATGTAATTAATTTTGTGTTTTATTTTTCTTTTACAGAAAGGCAACACTGCCCTTCACATAGCATCCTTGGCAGGACAAGTAGAAGTTGTGAAAGTTTTAGTAACGAATGGTGCTAATGTTAATGCACAGTCCCAGGTACCAATATCATTACTTACTTATATGTAAAATAATGATTTGAGGAAATGCAAGTGAAACCAGTTTCTCAGCTCAGATCCATACAGTTGCAGATTTGGAAGTTGGTAGAGAAGATACAAACTTAAAGTGTAAACTATTTCTATTCAGAACAGTGGCTAATAAAGCCATCAACCTTAGTACATATGCATATGTAAATGTAGCACACACCCATATTCTATAATCAGAATGTAAAAGCTGTGACATAGTCTTATAATAACGTGGGGTAATTCAGATTATAATTTGAAGCTTACACGCCATAAAAGAAAAGAAAAATCCTTCATGTCAGCATTTCAATGTCAGTCAGTATGAAAGCAAATTATAGAGGAGCTATAGCTATGTGAAGTCTCAATCAGTGTGTGGGTATTCTGTGTACATTTTGATTGTCTCGCTTCTTTAGTGTGTTTTACTATTGATGTGTAATATGGATGTGTATTGCATTAGCTGGCTATTTTGAAATCATTCCACTTCTTTTGTTATCTATGATGGTTGTGCTAATTATTGCACGCTTTAAAGGAGGAGCTGTACACAGAGAGAGTGAAGGCATTTATGCAGCGACGCCTGAAATGGCAAGTTATGCACAGATAAATCAGAGCCCGAACCTATGTATGTTCTTTATAGTTGTGCAAACTGCATTGTTACATGGTCAGAATAGATAATGAGACGTGCCCAGTCAGCCTCATGTCTCCTCCTGGTTTATGATGTAAGGCTTATGGCCATGAATAATGGTAATACGTAAATATTATCAATGATAACTGCACCATTACATGCACATTCTACCAACCATTGTTAGTGTTAACTTTAAATACTATGGTCTATTTTATGAAGTAGGCAATTGCATAAAGTTGTAGTCAGGACATCCGAACCCTCAACATACTGATTTTAGTGCTTTCCATTATCATAAGCTCTAATACCTGCTATTTAAGGTCCCCATACACAGATCTATACCAAGGTCACCACACTGTGCCCAAGCATTCGTCCCTGTCCAAAGTAATGGTGATGGAACAAGGATTTACCAACATGTAGGTTCCCTGTTCGATCGAGGTGGCCAGGTTTGACTCACAGTGATCTATTGTTCGAGAATCAAACTAAAATTGGTATATGGGGACCCTAAAACACCTTGCATTACCATAGAAGTTATAATCTGACTATACCATAATCATACAGTTTTTGTACGAATAGCTTTTGGATTTACAAAGACCATTTTCGAGTGATCCCGCTCTAAGTTTGATTGCCATTACAAAGTATCGAACAGGAACCGATTGCGCACAATGGTGTGCATTGATTCACTGTTCGATGGGCGAACACTCGAGTGCAGCATGGTGACGTTACCACATCCCACTCTTTCTTTAATCGATCGAGCGGGTATCAACCCGTGTGTCTGCAACATGAATATTGAGATTTGAGGAAGGAGATTTGAGTACAAACAGGTATGACTCAGACTGCAAACTGCTTCTCTTGCACACTCCTGTTGTTTTACCATCATTCTGTAATTAATAAGACATGTCTTGCTTTATTTGCATAATTAAAAAATTTCCCACTAATGTGAGCTTGCTTTCACTTGTTAATATATAGAATTATATATTATCTTACTATATTATGCGTTGTTTGCACTTTCAGAATGGCTTTACTCCACTATATATGGCTGCACAGGAGAACCACTTGGATGTTGTGAAGTTCTTGCTGGACAATGGAGCGAGTCAAAGTCTGGCCACAGAAGTAAGAGTTACACACTGCTTTTGCAAAAAAGTCATAAACATCAGATTATCACACGTTAATGTATAATAGGAATATTCTCTTCAGAAGTCAAGATCTAACTGACTTAAGGTTGCCATACGTTTGTCATACGTTTGCTTGCTTGATCTTTGATTTGATCGGCTTGTGCAATTTAAATATGGTCCGTCTAACATCGATGGATCGTACCACCACACAGTGTGAAGGATTTAAAACTGAGTGAATCCTTTACAACTGTCTGTGCTCTTTCTCCATAGTACCATCATATACAAACCATTCTAAGTACCTAGAAAACCCAGTAAAAAGAATTCGATTTGGAAATGATCTATTGTTTTAAGTAAATCCCATGAGACTGTGTATGCCAGTGGTTCCCAAACATTCCTTGCAGGTACCCCCTTTTCTATTTAGGAATATTTTGAGCCCCCCTTCCATTCAAACACAGGCTCCCCCTGGAATATTTTTGCGCTCCCCCAGGGGGGGAACCACTGCTGTCCTTAAGGCCCCCACACGTACCGAGTAGGAGAGCAGGAGAGATCAGCTCTGGTGTGCAGCATGATTACATCATCACGCTGCTCTCCAGAGATGACAGCATCGGCCGTTGGCTTCAATAAAGCTGCCGGCCATGTGGGCACCCCAGATCGGCAGGCAATTTTGCCGATGGCCGTGAGCACGCACACCCATCGGTCGGCGGCAAAATCAACTGCCGCTCGGTGCGTGTATGGCAGGCTTTAGTTGTCAGCTTCTTATTAAAAGTTAGGAGCATGGAAACCAGTGACATTAGATCACACCTGTCTGCTACTTTCAGCAGCCAAAATATTCACCCAATCAGTGATAACTGAGCCATCACCATAATTATTAAGGTTAGGTCAAAAGTGATAACACACAAAGATATTGCATGTTTCTGATGTGTTATGGCTGTGTTACATTGGATGAGTTAAATGGGTTTTTATGTAGTGGAGACTAGGCCTAACAACACAGTAACATGTCGCTATTGCAGTTCCATCTAGGGATTTAAATTGCATTTAAGCAGTACTCAGAAAGAATACCATAAGGAAGAAATCTTGTGTAAAATATCTTGGGTATAGTCCCTGACATGTGACTTTATACTTCTGGGTTTCCAGCCTAATACCAGTAGCTGTGAATCAAAATTGTGACATTATCTAAAGCACTCCTGGTTTGTTCTGGGCCGTATTTAGGAAGGTCCAACAATCATCAAGAGATCTCAAACATGTTTAGATCTGTTCACTTCTTATATACTACTAAATTTATAACAGAGTAGTTTTTATTTTATTACAGTGGAAATCGGTGGTTATTGCCATAAAGCAAATAATCACAATTTTCATAAGCTTATACAAATTAAATAATTATTTTTCTTTGTACTGACTATACACCATTTCACATGTGTTACCTGTGCTTTCTAAAGTGACAATGTATGCAGAAGGGTTTTGAAACAAATGCCACTATATCCTGTTGGTATTTCTCTATTTGAATGGTCAACTCCATAGGCCCTTATCAAGTGTCATTTAGATCTTATCAATACTTTGTGTTGGTAGTAAATGGTAAACATAGATTACTGACAGATTGCAAATTGTAACAGTAAAAATTGTGTCAACCGGTACTTTCATGGTGCATTTCAGTAAAAATAACATTGCTACTCTGTTATCTTATGTAATGTGACCCGTGGCATCACAGGATTCTGCTTCATTTATGCATAGGATTTAACTTTTATGTACCTGAACTAGTAGCCTGATGATTGCAGTAATCCGAGCACCCATTGGCCAAGACATGAGTACCAAGTTGGCCACCTCCACTAAGATGCACAGTGTGGAGCAAACAATAGTCAGTGAGTCAGAATTCATCAGCAGGAAGCCAATAGATATTACTAGAGACCATGTCCTTTTTCCTGAAAGCCATTTTTGGATACAGCTTTCACGGTACTTGCACTTTTTAATTGGCTAAGCTTTGTTGTGAATAATGTTAAAAAGGTTGTTAAATCTGGGACTCTTTCTTGTTACACCTACAGGATGGCTTTACACCTCTGGCAGTTGCTTTGCAGCAGGGCCATGACCAAGTGGTGTCTCTGCTTCTGGAAAATGACACAAAAGGAAAGGTTCGCCTTCCGGCGCTCCACATCGCTGCCAGGAAGGATGACACAAAAGCAGCAGCACTCCTCCTGCAGAATGATCACAATGCAGATGTGGAATCCAAGGTTGGTGAATGGGTCATAAGTGGATGGCACTATATACTGCACTCTAGTAAAAAGTGCAATTTCTTTTAGTAAAGCATATTTCTAATGGCATAGCTAACCTTTCCTATATTTGAATTTTCACTGTCCTTTGCTTTTTCCCCAGTGTACTGTTTTTTTTATTTTATTTATATTTATGGGCACTTTTTTTTCTTCTCAACATTAAGTTCATTAGTTACCTACCTTTAAGCTAAGCATGCGCATATGAATGCATTGCTATGATGCTGTAACTATGTGATAACATATACATCTCAGGTCAATTTCACATAGAGACTTTAGTTGATGGGATAGAAGTCGTATCATTCATCCACACCTAGTTAATTAAGCATACAGTGATGCATTACCATATACTGAAGATCACAAGCTATCCTAAAGATTGTATTTCAGTTTTATCTATGGTTAGTCACAAACTTTACCAGACACCTTCAAATAATTATTATGTTGAGGTGTTCAGGAAGCTTTCCAGACTTTCTTTCTTATAATGTCTGCCTCCATCATACTACTACCCATTTTTAGTTTTCTGGATTAAGTGAATACATGAAAACTATTGCTACTTTTCTTAAATTGTACTTGAACCAGGGGTGAATAGGTAGGGATCGGATGGGTATAAAGGAGAAATGTTCCCAGTGGTCCTGATTCAGGGCAGGTCAGAAGGCAAGGATACTCCAATGTGGTCAAAAAGTCGAGCCAATAGAACCTAACCTTCCAAAAGCACGCCACCAAATGATGTAGAAAATCCAATAGGTCTTCCATGGATCGCATATTATTCACTACTTTTATTGTTTATTCTTACAATACTAGTATTTTTCTAACACAGTGGGATACATGCATGACTTTTGATGACCAGTGACCACAGCTCAGTGAACATTGCTGCTGATCTTTTTTAGAGTCCCTCTAAAGTCATGAGCTTTGCAATTACAGCATGCTCAGAATCTGAAGGGAGCAAACATATTGCAGGCTGGTCCAAAGGTTTAAAGCTAGGCATACACGGCTCGATTTCACATTCTATTCAAAATTATCGCTTTAAAAGGATTGTTTGGAAGCTTTGTACACATGCTCCACAGTGCGATCGTATACAAATCGATTAAGATACCTAGAAAACCTGTCAGATACTTGAGCGATCAATTAAAATTTAGCAACATGTCTGATCAAAAAACTATTGTTTTCTTTTTGATTTGGATCACTTTTGGACGATCGATTTTAGCTATAAATGATTGACTTAAACAAAAGTTTTTTAAGTCAATCCAACAGAAAAATCTAACAGTATCCTATGGCCACCTTTACTCCAGGGACACTGTGCAGCTGTAAAAGAATGTTTTTTGGTATCAAAAAATTAAAGAGATGAGAGAGTGAAGCATATTTAAGGTTTTCTTTTAAAGTAAAGTCCAAGTAAAACAATATATAACATTGTGGGATGTATTGTTTTCCAAGTTTAGAGGAAATCTCATACATTCAGAATTGGTTTTGGCACTCTTAAAGCTGCCATACACAGGTCGATGCCTGTGAGATAGATAAGCCATTGTGCAAAAGATACAAAGCTGATGTCATCGCGCAGAGCCCGAAATCGAAGGAGCTCTAGACACCGTCATCGAGCTCAGCCCATGCCTAAAGCAATGGAGATCAACTGATTTACAGTCATGTCCGATAACCCTGTCTTCGAGTGGGATTGATTGATCCCGCTCGAAGGCAGGGGTGGCCGCATTAGATAGATGGCCGTGAGCGCGCATGGTGCTCGAAGCGGCCATTGATCTAGAGCATATCTATGCGTGTGTGGGCATCTTTGCTAAGGATTTTCCAGTGCTAAAAATCAGCTTTGCATCTTGTCCCTGGATGACAGAAATATACAGCTTTACTCAGATGTGATACATTGGCAACATTAACACTGGCACACAAGAAATTGAGTGATTAACCATTTTGTGAGGTAGAATCCCGCTCTTAAACTCTAACACAAATGTATAAGGACTGTTACCCATCTAATAATGGATTAGGAATGCCCATCCGTTTCCTGACCACATGTAACTTTTTTCACATTTATTCATGTCCCTATTAAACAACAAGTTCTATATTACTATAGTTTATTTATATGACTTCTTGATGAATCTTCACTGTGGCATCATGTCTGCACCTAGCTAATTTGGGAAATAAATACTAAGCACAATTCCACATTCCCATACACTATTATATTTGTGATCAGACAAATCTTCCTCTTTTTTGCATTATTGGCCAAACTTTGTATCATCTATTCCAAATGACTGCAGATTCTCTTCTTCAATCCTGTGTGACATTATAATTGTTACAGCTCAGTAGGAGCTAATAAGAACTAACAACACACTATAAATAATAAATAAATAAATAATTCTAAAGAGTTTAATATTGTTTGCCATTTATAGACTTAATGTATTGCAATGTGTGTATTTGTCTAGGTAGTAGAAATTCACACCAACGACTGTAATGTAAACTGCATTATACAGCATGCAGAATCACCTGCTAATACTGTGTGATATTGAACCGTCAGACTCTGATCTCCCCTTCTGTGCCTGCCTTGTGGTCATCCTATGTCCCATACAGTTATCATGATCCTTTGTCATCCATATCATTAGTGGTGGACTAACCATTCATTCTTTTTCCCCCTCTTTGCTTCCCAATGTGTAAACGTAGATGGTGGTGAATAGGACAACCGAGGTATATTTATATATACACACAGTCACTTGCTCTTATCTTAGCACTGCTGCTGCATTCTCTTTCCTTGTGTTGCCTCCTATGTAGTTATTGTTTTGCTTAGAAATTGAGATAGCATGTGCATTAGGAGGCTATCCTGTACCTGGGCTGTCTGCGGCTGAGCACCATAAAATGCAGCAGACTTGACAGCATGTCACATAATCTCTGCCATGTTCCTGTAAATGTTTGATCGGAATGTGTTCAGTATTGCAGACAGTCCTGACACCCTGCTTCCTAAACTGGTTCCTCTTAGGCTTCTCTGCATGACACACACACTTACCTGGTGTCAGCAAACTGATGACCAGAACCTGGGTCCTCTAGAACTTCAACAATGAAGCATCTATCAGCTGGCATGGCTCATGTTTCTGCTCTTTACAGATTGCTTTTAGTTCAGCTGAGAAATGGAGTAAAGTCTCACTGCATGATTTGTACTGAAAGTTACTGATTCAATAACAGTCCATGTAACAGCTAGATCCAATTAAAAGTAAAATCATTAACTGAGTTTGCATTAGAATTAATTTATTAGGAATTTTTATTCTTCTATACATGGTATTGAGCTCATCTCATACAGTACATGAGGCCCACTCTGGAGCGCCCATTATAACCCTATGTAGAATAGTATAGCCTTGCTCAGGGACAGCAACGTTTTGATTGGTGGGCCACAATGGGTTTTCACAATTAACAGCCGGAAAATTACCTGTAAGGGCCTCCCGATCCCAAGTCCTCCGAGGCTGAGTTGCAAATTTAAACAGATAACACTGATACATTTTCTTTGGGAAGGTTAAATAAAGAAAAAAAAATTAAAATTAAAATAAATAAATATTTAATGGGCCTGATTCCTTCTCCCTAATGTGAGGTCTCACATACATAGTAGTCTTTATATTTCTTTTGCTCTAAGAAATTCAGTACTGTTAACAAAATCTCCACGCAACATATTTATACAAAGGAACACAAATTAAAAGCTCAAACATGAGGTCTTAAGACAAAATATTGTTTTTTATTGAACCCTATAATGCGAAATTGGCAAGGTAGGCTAACCCATATAAATGGCCCACAAAAGAATGTTATGTGGGGTTCATTTCTCTTCCTCTTGCTTATGACATCAGCCAACATTGGTGAAAATGATGAAGAGCAAGGGGAGGGAAAGCGGTAGTTTTACAGGCTCTTTGAAAAACCACTGTACTTCAAAAGGCTAGCTGACCCGATCTATTTGAAATATGGAGACTGCCATTGCTAGTGAAAATACTAGTTGTCTGTCTGCCTCTGGCTTAAGTACTTTCTAATACATAGAACCAGAACAAATCTGATATTGTGCAAATATTTTTTTGCTTACTTCCCTTGTATATCTGTGCAAGGTGGTTAACTTAAAAGCAACAAATTCACTCCTGCAAAAGTCCCCTTGTTGGGCTATTATTTTGAATATTCTGTTTTTACTTATTAAGTTCTACAATGACTTACAGCCTCTCTATGGGAATGTATATTGTATAGTTTTGTATGTTGGGGGCTGTAGAGCTGTCCTTCTTTTACCTAGCAAGCCATACAGTAATGTGGTCAGGTATGTAATTATAATTTTGGAAATTCTATTCTGGGTCGTCAACATAGTAAGCAAAATGCCCGACCATTTAATGACCCACTACACATACTCCTGAAAATACATTAATGGGGGGTGGGTTGGTAAATTTGTTTAATTCCTCTATAGATATTTCATGGCATCATTCTTGTTTAAATGGGCCCTAAAATATTTAGAAATATAAACACTTCACTTGTAGTTTCATGAAGGATTGTGGCTAATATAGAACATTATACAACAAGCCCAGTTATATGCGGATTCAGCAGCCTTACATGATAAGTGGGTTATAGTCCGTCTATGTAGAACTTCCCTAAGTGATCAAAATGTGTCCTGCCTAACATATTAAGTAATTAGTTTGGCAACGCTTATGTGTTATGGGTACTGGCTCTTTTATTTAAGTAATGGAAACATGTAACTGTGTTTCTCGGCTTTACAGTGTAGTTTGAAGGACATCACATCAGGTTCAAAGACAATCGGGTGTGACATTGCTTGCCTTTCTTATCAAGACATTCCTGTGTGATCACACGCAGCATTCATTCACAAGAGCACATAACTGACATTTGGGCTTTTGCGTAGATGTATCTGACACAGATATACCTTTAATATAAAGGAGTCAATGGATTAACAAAGATATAGCTCATACAATTCTGCCTACTGTTTAAGCACAGCACCAGTAAAATATTCCCGTGAATGTGCAGTTATAGGATCACTTTTTCTTTAGAGAAATGGGACTGATTGGTGAGTGATGCATTTTTAGCATGATAAAAAATATCTTTGCATTGACATTATGCCTGCAATGTCCATTCATACTTGCTGATCACTTGTCAGCGCCTATACCTAAAAATTCCCTGGAAAGCTTACAGTAGTTTACGATAATGCCACATAAAAGATATGGTTAGTGCAGGGCTGCCGTCAGAAATCATGGGGCCCGGTACAGCAAAAATGTCCGGGCCCCATGGCAAGATTTGCAGAGCGCAAAAGAATTAACTAGCAGCGGCCCTGGGTTAGTGTACTGTATGTTAAGAGCTCTTCTTTGATGGGGGTTAGTAGAGGTTGTTTGGACATTTTGATGAACTTACTAGACTTGTGAGTTAATTGCAAAACCCCTGAACATAATATCATCGCCAACATTTCTGGAGATTTTTGCATAAATTAAGTTAAAAGTAAAGTTGGAATGTTTTAAACTACATGTGCCAGAGCAATATTTTAATTTTCTTTGGACTGTTCCCACTACCCTTCTCTACTTCTCCAGCAATTTTGATGATGACACCATATTCATCATGGGCTTTTCAATTAACTCCCGAACAAACCAGTTGACATTTTCACCTATCTTTATGGTTAAAGCCCCCCATACACTCCATACAATTTCAAACTACCTACAACCATGTAGTGCCAGGCCATCCCTGATAAAATACATAGTCATTGGAAGGTTTAGAAAGGTCCTCATACTACATGGTTTTGGTAGAAAAAAGATGATTGTACAGAAATTGTATGGTAAGTATGTAAGGTGTATGGGGGCCTTTAGGCTAATCATAACCATAAGATGATGACATTATGCAATGTGTTGCTCATAGTCTTTAGTGAAATAATTGTTCACAGGAACCAGAATGATACACATTTCTCTTCTGGTGCACATTGTCTTATGTCTGTGATCAACCTAACTCATCACCTTGTCCTGTTACAGAAACGAAATCTATTTTTTCTTAACTGCAAAGAGGACTCACCAGGAAAAGCATGCTGAGAATGTCCTGTTTCCTACAACAGGCTGCATGTAATATGACCTCAGGATCTAAGCATAGCTCTGCAGAAATAAAACCACGTAAATGAGCAGAAGAATGATGATTCTGTAGTCAGCTACTAAAATAAAGAACAGAGAATGATGACGTTTATATAGATAAATGAATGTGAAAGTAAAGCCAAAACCTTTTTGGTTAGTTTTAGAATAGAGTAGGGAAGAATTAAAACCCATACGAAGCTGTTTTTCCTGCTTGTGTACTGTTGGGGAGATTTCACTTTTCTTCCTGTCTTCCTGCAACATGAAGTGAATTCTTAAGCCAGCCATAGATGGGCCGATTCCCAGCCATAGGTGTGGGCGATCGATTGCCGTGCGTGCTCCGGCAGGTGGGATCGCACGTGGATCCGTCCTGGCGTTTCTTTTTGTGGCCGATCCTGTTGTAGTCAGTACTGTGGATGGGGAGTCTCCTCCCCCTCCAAGTTAATTGGCTACAATCTGACAGGAATCCCTGTGTTAGTGGAGCACACAGGATTCCTGTCAGTTCTCTAGCCAACTCCTCACAGCGTGGTGACAACACTACAAGGAGTCTGCTACAAGCCGGCCATGGATCAAGACGTCTATGGCCGGTTTTACCTTTGAGAGATGTTATAGGAAGTGGAGATACCATTGGAACATTTCCTCTAAATTCAACTCAAAATGTTTAAGGAATTCTCTTTATGATCACTCTTAAGTCAGTAGAACAAATACAGGAGCAAATTTCCCCAGCACAGACAGCAATGAAAACTTAACCGCTCTATCTAAACCTATTAAAAAAAAACTACAATTATTTTCAAACAAAACAGCCATTACAATAAACTACAGACTTGGCAATTACATAGACTTTTAGCTTTTCCTATAGGCAGTCAAGTATTTTCACAATAGTCCCTTGTGATTTAGATTGTCCATACACAGCAAGAATAGCTAGTTGTCTGTAAGGTTAAGTTCTAAAGTAAGGTCAAAGTAGAAGAGAGGAATATCGACCAGTTAATGCTAAGGATTGGTGTGTATGTGAATATTTTATTATTTTTGGAATGTGAATGCATTTTGCTTGTAATGCTGCTTACCTTAATGCCATTTCTATAATATTCATAAACATGACCTTTGTCTTCTTTGGTCTTTCCAGAGTGGCTTTACGCCCCTGCACATAGCTGCACATTATGGAAACATTAACGTGGCCACCCTACTCCTAAGTCGGGGTGCAGCTGTGGATTTCACTGCCAGAGTAAGTCACCGCTTTACTAAATGTTTAATGTTATGGCTATTCCTGTAGAGAAATACTGTAAATCGGGTAATCGGGGTGTTTATAGAACTTTTACTGAAAATGGAGGATGGTCTGTATATCACTATCCTGACTCTGTTTCTTCCAGATACATGAAGGTGGCCATACACACTTCAACTTTTACTCAATTGATCTTCAGTTTTATAAACTTGTACAATTTAGCTATTGACTATCATTCATTAGTAGTAGTATTAATTAGTATTAGCTCACAGTGTTTTAGATTCAAAACCGATTGATTCCGTTCCAAAAGCCTGTGCTCATGGTCCATAATACCATTGCAAATCCATCCAAATACCTAGAAAACCCATCAGATACTACTAAATGAAATTTTATAACATGACACAACATTTCATTTTCTGCTCGCTTTTGTAATAATAGAGTTGACCTCAATGATATGGGGTTGATTAAAGAACAACTAGTAGCACCATCCCCCAAGCTCATTAATGATGAGGATTTCCATCAACAAAGAGAAAATAGGAGTGCATTTGCCAATACAGTGCAAGGCCATATAAATAGGCTTTTTTTTAATTTACACATAAAAACATTGATACCAAGAGAGAGAAAAACACAAGTAATAAAATAGGGCCATCCCCCTATGAGGGAAGGAGGGTTCAACAATTCACTTACATAATGTGGGAAAGTGAGTCACACCAATGATGATATTGGATGAACAATTGGGGGGTTTGGTAAGACTTCAAAGCTTTTCGCCTGTGTGAATTTTTCAAGAAGACCCCCAAAACATACCAACACCCTTTAAACATACAGAGCTTCACACAGCTTCACCATTGAAAACATCTTTAGATGTTACCCATGGATTAAAAAAGTCCATATTACCTCTTATGCTTGTATCACACCTACAATCCTACCCTCCCATAGAGTTTGCATTGAATGGGGATTGGTTACTGTGGGTCAGTTTTTCTGTGCAGGTAAATAAAGATGAGTGTAAGGAAAGGATTTAGTATAATGCAGTTGGAATATCCAGTTTTCATTCTAGTTCATCTTATAAATTGGAGAAGCATCTATATATAACTTGTAGGTTTCTGGCAGAGCTCCTCTATTTGTTTTCTATTTTCTTTAATGCAACGTCTCCCTGTATACATGTACTGTTTTACATTCACAAAGAACGAAATCAAATCAATACAGAATGTTAAATTGCTGTTTAAAAGTGTCTACATTGCAAACATGACAAGTAATGAGGAGCTAAAAGGGCCATGCTGGGTATATGGAGTGGTGGACTCATCCCCAGATGAAGACATCTCTCTAATAATAGCACTCCTTGTGATTGACATGTATAGGAAACCGTTTGCATTAAAAATGACCTTGTATATACAGAAGAAGCATCTAAGGAAACTTGGTTATTTATTTATATTATCCTAAACTGTATATGTGTTCCCAGTCATCAAAAAGAATTAGTAATCTTTAGTTTGCAGAAGAAAACATCATCATTAACTACTATCATTTCTCTGCATTATTTACTATAAAAAATAATCATGACTAGGGTATTCTGGGAACTATGGAATGAATGATGACCAGAAAATAATACTGCAGGTTTTAGATAATTAATATCCCCCCAACATAAACTATTTATTTAAAGATGGTTGCAAAATTTCTACTTTCTACTCTAATTGATTTTGGGGATTATTGCAAAACCACTGAAAGGGGTATCCTTACCAAAAAGATATAGAGAAGGGTTGTGGAGACATTAAAAAATGATTGCTCCAGCACATGTAGTTTTTCCATACATACAGTTCAAAGTCATGTCGAAGCTTCAACTCAACACAACCCCTCTTTACATATTATATTATAATATTACATATTAAGCCATTTTGGTGCTGATGCCATGTTTATTGCACTTGACGCACAAAGTAAAGGCCTCAACTTTTCTTCTACCAAAACCATGTAATATAAGGACCTTCCAATCACTATGTGTTCTCTCAGGGAGGCCACTATACTACATAGTTGTTGGTATATCTAAAGGAAATTGTATGGAGTGATCTAAAGGTGTTTGGGGGGCTTTAGTAAGTCAAAATTTTAAATAACAATCGTCTAATTTTCTGTATGTGACAGTGGTGTTGCATAGATAGAAAGTATGTTAAAATCTCTCCATCACGGCCTTGTGTCTTAAAATTTTTTTTATATGTCCTCTAAATAAGGAATTCCCCATATACATTGACTATATTCTGTTGCTCATGTGGAATTATTCATCTGGCTGTATCTTGTCTTTTGTTTTCTTTGTATATGTGAGGGTGTCTGATTTAGTGCAGCACATTTCTATATTATTCTGGTTCAGTGGTTCCTGTCACTTGGTGGCTGCCTCAATTATTTTGACTGACTGATATATATTTACAGCACAGCATCCTAGGAATTCCTGATTTTGAGCTGAATAACAGTTTTGAATGTAAGCAATACACCGCAACAAAACATTTTCCTGAAAGAAGCTGGATAATTATGGTTTTGGTTCATCACCATCCAGCAGCAAAGATGGATGAATATATGGTCCACATTGTGCCACTGTGAGGTGACAGCCAACAAGCAGCTCCTAAATCTAGTTTAAGGTGGTTATCTGCTGAGAAAATGTTTTTCTCATGTTAGAGAGACTGTCCCAAACCCACTTTTCAGTTTTAGAAAATCTGAAGCTGTTTGTTTTGAGTCATTATGACTCTTAGTAGCAACTAATAAAGTCCTACCAACTACCAACCAACGCCATAGACCTCCATGTACTCTGCTGCGATTGCCCATACTGTACCATTAAAACGGCATGGTAAGGGCAGACCGCTAGGGGGGTTCAATCAAAATTCTGCTAGATTGGTCAAAATAGTCAAAGAATCTAATTCTGCAGCCTTTGACCATTTCTACTAATAGCTATACCTGTGTTTAAGATCTGCTCTGGTTATTCCATGAAATAGGTAGTGTTTGAGGCAAACATTTCTCACCCCTTAAATTGTTGCCTGTACCCCAAAAGTGGTCATTTTTTATTTATTTTTTATCTGTTGGTAGAGAAGTAAATAGGCTACCATTTGCTGTTCTTCTGAACATTTTATTGACATATTTGTCTCTTAGGTTAAGATTGGCATAGACAGGCACTTCCTGCCTGACTCTTCAGCCAATTTTCTGCCGACTGATTGCTGGAACGTGCAGCAGAAAATTATGAGCGCCCACCTGGTCAGATTGACCAGGAATCTGCCGCATGTCGGATCGCACGGTGATCTGACATGCCGGTAAATTTCCGGCCGATTCCATTAGTTGCCATCCCCATTCGAAGTAATGCCTAGCACACAAAGGGTGTCAGGCCGATTCTCGGCACTAGTGGTCGTGCGTGATTATGTTATCACGGCCAGACAGTCGGCTGAGCAGTCGACGGGAAAACGACCCGCCTTTGCCCAGCTTTAGAGATTCTGATCTAAGCACTGGACCATCCATATCAGGATTTGGCTACTACATAATTGGGAGATTTATGAGTCTGAACAAAGTATTGCTTTTGAAAACTAGTCTCTGATAAAGATAGATATTTTCTAGCAATTTATATTGTTTATCCAATGCAAAGAATATTTGCACTTGCATTTACCATTTTATGGGCTAAACCATAGCTTTAAAAAAATGGGTTCATGCTATTTTTATTTCCTAAGAGGGAAAGTACCCTATTTTTCGGACCATAAGACGCACTTTTTCACCCCCAAAATTGGGGGGGGGGAGTGCCTG
>CM070037.1:42614813-42626466 GCA_036250615.1 Ptychadena robeensis | reverse complement strand
TTAAGAGTACAAACACCATGCCTAAGCATGTGCTTCTTAGTGTAATCCTTCTTTACTGTGGATTTAAAAGTGAACTCATGTTATACTCTTGTTTTTGTACAGAATGACATTACTCCCTTACACGTGGCTTCCAAGAGAGGAAACAGCAATATGGTGAAACTTCTGCTCGATCGAGGATCTAAAATCGATGCCAAAACTAGAGTGAGTAGACATAGTAAAATAGTCTGGGAGAGATATGAGAGTGGAACCACGGTATACAGTACATGTATTATTTTTTGTGTCTTGTTCCTAACTTTGGGGATGGCAAGTGATTTTACTGGGGTGTGAAGGTGTCATGAATATATAATCTATAATTTGTCTATTATTTCAGTGACAACCTTCTAAGAGGGAATTTCTCCCACTGTAAAAGATTTAAAAAATACAGTCAAGCCAGAACCATTTTTTTGTTGTTGTTGGTAGACTGTAACATGTTTATTACCCCTGTATGGTATATTTTACTATTTATGGCTTTTCTTGGGGAATTTATCCTCATCCTAGCAAATAGGTAATTTAGTAAACCCTGCAAAAGGAGTTACAATAATCTCATAGCAAGGTTTTTTTTTGTCTGTTTTGTACTTTTCCCATTTCATATCTGAGAAAATAACGGTGGAGAAATCACTGTAAGCTCTTTAATGGAGCCCCAGATATCAGTAAAATCAAACTAGTTAGTAAATTCTTTCAATGCTAGAAGAAAAGTAATTTCACTGAATATAAAACTTTAATAGCAGCAAAAATGATAATCTTAATATTACAAACAAAAGCATTGAACAATAACATCTGTAGCATGAACAAGAAATATCAATATTACTCTTTCCTTACACATGGTACCACACCCTAGTTGTATGAGAAAATTGAACACTAGAAACTAAATTATATGGGCAATCTTGCCTCAAATAACCCTGGGGATATTCCCAAACCAAACAACCCATGGTTGCAAGGGATGAATCAAGAACAATTCAGATATTGATTGTAAACAAGTTAATGCAGAATCCATGCAAGGATGTATCTTGCCAAAAGTCCGCCATCTATGTTGGTGCCACCTTACACCAGCAAAGGGTCTTATAAGATACATTTCTAGGATGCCACCATCTCTTTGTGTTGCATTTCAGAGAGTTTCCCCTCTTTTCCTGATAAAACATCAGTAAGACAGAGAATCAGTGTAAGCTCTTTAATAGAGAAGTAATAAAAGACGTTTAAATATTATAAACATAAGCAAATTCTTCTCTACATTACATAAGATTGTGACCATTTATCAGCCTTTTCTACAGTGACACACAAGGGCAATTGTGGATTGAAGTCAGTAAATGGACTGTTGTGTAATTCCTTTTTAGTCTACATGCAGAACTGCATTCATTAAAATGATTGTATATTGTATGGAACATAATGTATGAAACCTGCAAGTCCAGATGTTTAGCGGTAAATCACAGGTGCATGAGAACATAAAACATTAGTAGACACAGAGGCCTGTACCCTTGTTCTTTGCAGCCCACATATTAATCGTTAGGTCAGACTTCAGTGGCAGTGGTACCTGCTGAATGCAGACCAGCTGGAACCTGTTAAAAATAAGTCTTTCTAACTCCCTGCCCACTCTCTTTGGGAAATCCTATACTTCACATTCGGGCCAGTGCTGGCACTTAGCAACACTATTCTGAGCAGAAAAACTTCATGAAAGGTTTGTTTATCAAAAGCAGTTTTCAGATATCATACATTTTAATGAGTGCGTCTGCAAGGCAGAAACATCTTTTGACTGGGATGCTGAGTGTGCATTTAGCTTATAACTCACGCATCATGTCTTACGTAAAGCTGATACTGCAGTATTGATTTTCTGGAGAGCAGCCAGTCCTCTTCTTTCTGAATTATATATAAATGGACCAGGAGGTGAGATATACCTTGTGAGATTGCACTCATTTCCCCACGTCAGCCCTCATATATATGAGGTATGTATGTAAAGGAGCAGTGCAACACAAATTTAAATCCCTGAAATAGATGATTTACCTGCAAAAGAATGTGGTGTTTTTACAGACGATGCTGTGGTACAGAAATGTGCATTACTATACAGCCATACAGGTGACCAACCTTGATTATGCAATTGTTATTTCTGAATCCATGTGTTCCCATGTCACATCTCTACAATAGCTCACTAAATTAGCAATTCTCTATATGCCCTAAATTAGCAATTCTATAGCAACTAAGCCCTATGCTCCACTATACGTTAACACCCTGCGTTGACCGTGCACTGGCCGCCCATTGACGGCAATGGGGCTATGACAGGGATGTCTCCACGGCCTGTCAGAGCCCCGGAACCGCTGGTCCCCACCTCCCTACCATCTGCGTCCACAGTAACATGACGAAGGCTTGTGCTGACATCAGCGGATGCCAGCACATAGTGGAGCCTGGGGGTAAAGAAGCAAACTCTTGAAAGGATTAAGGGTTTTTAACATTCTATGATAAATAGTATTAATAGCATTAATAATTAACTATTGTTATGGTAATGCAAATCATTGGTGGTGGAACCTCTCTTGTATACCTATAACCACAGTAGACCACTGTAGACTACAAGGAAAGAAGAAATTGAATTACAGTATGTCATAAAGGACGGTGCAGGAGCTATCAGTTCTGAAGCTCCTGCAATATGGCCATTTGCCTAAATAGATGTCTTGTATTTCTGAGTAAGCATAAAGAGAGCATCAAACCTGATTTAAATGTAGACATTTGCTGAAATCAAGTGATCTGGTGATGCGGAGTTGTCTGCGCACTACCTCTCAGCATCCCTGAAGCTGGACAGCAGCAGCATCTTCCCAGGTTCAGACATTTTGCCCATTAGTCAACTTAGCCCAAAGTGTTTTCTTTCCCAGATGTTAACTATTTAAATTTAATAAAATATGTCTGCCATAGGGCTCCTTGTAGCTGTCTTACTGTAGTAATGGGAACATGCTACAACGCTGGAAGGTTATAACCACTGACTAGAGACTTAACAAGGTTCATCACTAGAGGGTGACATTAGTCAGAAGCTGTCCTAATAAATATATGTACAAGATAAAACCGCTCTCAGTCGGTAGTAAGGAATAAAAAATGATGGCAAAGCCTGTTAGAATATGTACTGCATCATAAAATTTACCTACTTCATTATTGTATCTGATATTAGTATACTGTGTTTTTAAACACAAAGCAAGGAGACAAAAAAATAAAGAAACATTTTGAAATTAGTACTGATAGTTCTTTTTAGTCCTATATCAATTAACATATTGTGTTAGCACTGCAGTCCTTATGTAAGGCACACCAGAACTGTAAAGCATGAGAATACAGATTTTCATAAATCATTTCGCCCATTTTCTTTCCAGCTTCATGGTTTTCATCTGATCCTGCATCAGACACTTCATAAGCAAATGTTTTCTTCTTGGCTAGGAGCACCACCTTGTGGACAGGCAATGTCTGCCGCACTATTAGGAATATATACAGGGATTGATTTGTTACATTCTTTGACTCTGCATCTATCTTTGAGTAATATGCTTGTGTGTTATAGGCAGACACACAGGGACCTTATTTTTTGCTTGACCTTTTATGCCAGTGAACTACGACATGTCTTTGCCAAGTGTGCATAGAAAACGCCAGTGACAGGTGTTTACTGCCTCCCAGGATGGTTTAGCAGCCACCTGTCTCTGAACAAGAAAGGGTGGTAAAAGTAACAAAGCAAATTGTTTTAGATGCCAACTTGTAATATTTTTTAATGAGAAAAAGCCATTATCACGAAGGTGGCAATGGTAGTGATGCATGAATACTGTAATTGTATCTGTATGATATGACCTGTACTTTGTGATTATGTGATGAATAATTACTGTACAATTTGATTTTCATATCTGCCACACTTATGTTTGACACCTTATTAAATGCATCAGTGACTTTTTAATTTTATCATGAACCCTATGTCTGTCTTAAAGTCCCTCTCTACCCCCTTGGCTTGATGGAGATATGAGAAACTAATGTTGGTGCAACATCACTCTTTAAATGGCGGTGGTACACTTTTTTCATATTTTTTGTTTATTTTCATACTAATTATCCTTTTTGTAAATTTCTTAGAAAACTTGGGCCATGAAAGTTGACTATGATAGACCACCCACATGGCACAAATGTCTCAGAAAAATGTCAACAATGTTTCCATGAACACAACATTGCATTTTTGTACCTTTGGGTCTTGTATTCCAATAACACAGTAGACCTCTGTAGACTACAAGGATGCAAGAAGATAGTGGACTGCAGTATGTCATAAAGCAGTGGTGGGAAACAATGCTATGGAGGGCCACAAGTGCGGCCCTCTGCATCACTAAAGGGCCACACATAACATTTTCAATCTATACTGACTAGTATAAACATTTTATATTGAAAATAAATACAGCATGCATAGGTAGAAGACTTTATTTTTCATTTTTTAAATAACAAAATTTGTTTAATATTATACTTCAACCATTAGGGATTCACTATAGTATGATAATGCAAATTTTTTGTCATGTATATCATCAAAGCTTATGTGCCTCATAGATATAATCAAAGCCATTGATAATATCGACGGAGCACATAACCTTCCATTCGGCAGACAGGTGAGTTCCTATGCCCTATGCCCTATGCATTAACAATTAGGTTTCAGGGGCCGCAAGTGGAAGGCTGAGGGGGGCGCCTAGGAATGCCGGGCAGCAGGTTGGGCACCTGGATCATAAAGGATGGTGCTCACAACAGCAGCAACATTTCTTGCCATTTGCTTAAAATCAAGGCACATGGCATGAATATCTCAATAAAATTTCAACAGTGTTTCCATGAACACAAACAACATTACATTTTTGTACTTGTATCTCTGCTTCCAATCCTGAGTCTAGTGTTAATGTAGAAAAGGGTTAAATGTAAAGTGGTGTTTATTGTTATGGATTGTTTTGGATTTTGACTAGATCTTGACGTGCTTTCTTAATTTACTTTTTCTTTGGATTAGCACACATTAAGTCCCAGGCATGGTTTCCATTTTATGGCTATTTTAATGTATTGTTTTGATTGTTGAAATGCTTTAAAATAATTTTATATTTAGTTATTAATTAATAATTTATTTTAGTTACAGTAGTTTGAACGTTGCAGGGCTTTTTTTACTACTAA
Organism: Ptychadena robeensis; assembly: GCA_036250615.1. NCBI lineage: Eukaryota > Metazoa > Chordata > Amphibia > Anura > Ptychadenidae > Ptychadena > Ptychadena robeensis. The sequence continues at coordinate 42,621,291 of CM070037.1, read as the reverse complement.
TAAGATTATTCCTTCTATATGCATGATAGTATGTTGAACAAGTAAAGCAACATTTTTTAAGAATATTTCATAGCACACATGAATGCTTTTTACTGTAACCACTCTGGTTTTGAGAAAGTTGCTGAAAGTTAATGCTCTGGAGGAAACATGCATCAGTGAGCTCACTGGAAGATGCTTTGCCCTCTTCAAGGTCAGATAAGAGTACATACAGCTAAATCACTCATGGGATTCGGCAGAGATGAAAGCTGGTTCTGACTTGTACATAACTTTTCCATAACTGAACAGTTTTTTTTCTTTTCTAGGATGGTCTAACACCTCTTCATTGTGGGGCAAGAAGCGGCCATGAACAAGTTGTGGAAATGCTACTGGACAGAGGAGCTCCTATTCTTTCCAAAACCAAGGTTTGTGCAACTGTCTACAAAAAAAAAGCAAAAATTAAACTCTGGGAATGCAAAGAGGGTTCAAGCGGTTTTAAACTAAAGCTAAAAAAAAACACATACATGAAATAGGCACATAACTTACCTGTCAGCAGTTCAGATTCAGACTTCTACAAAAGAAAAAAATACAACATACTTACCTTCCTCACGTTTTCACTGATGGTGGGAACATCTTAATTAAGGGCAACAGAAGCCACTTCCGGATCCATTGTTCTCAGGGCAGCTGATAGCAACACCCCCCCTCCCCCCCCCCCCCCCCCCCCCCCCCACTCCTACACAGACAGAGACTCGCTCCTTTGCAGGGAGCTACGGTGGGGGCAGTTGAGGCTGGGTAATAAAAGGTTTCTCTCTCCCCTCTTCACCCATCACAAAGTCTTGCAGATGTGACGCTGACATCACATCTGCGAGACTGGAGATTTCCTTAAACCGCAAGGACATCTGGGAGAGATATCTCAGATATCCTTGCAGCTTGTGACATATTGCTGAGGCGATATGTAACACAGTGGGAGGGGTGGTCTCTAAAAAGACACCCCTCCTGCTGTCAGAAATATTTATATTTTTTTTTTCAATTGGGGATCTCTGCAGTATTGACTGAGTTGCAGCGGATACTACAGAGTGACCTACCAGGTGGTAGGTCCACTTTAAGAGAAATATCAAAGTGTTCTAAATGCAATTGTTGTTATAGATAAAGCAGCCGTAGAAATAATTATGCTCCTTTGTACACATGCTACTTTTTCTTAATCTGACCCCCTACATAAGTTAGTTGTAAAGTATGAGATTTTTGGCATACAGATGCCTACCATTTGGAAGGTAACCAGAGGCAGGTATGCTTTAACACCAGGATTTTGAAAGTCACACAACTATATGGGAATTTTAGCATATCAGATTGGCAACACACTCTTGTTTGTCATTTGTTGAGTAGGTGTATATGTGAGCAGGGTCATCTCTAGCCTTAGCCCTATGCAAGTTCATGCTCCGTTGGTATATGTCATAAAAAATTGACATAAACTTTAGTTTTAGAGCAAGAGTTAAATTGAAACCCCAAGAACGTTTCAGGTTAATGCAAGTAAAGTTGTTTTTGTACACGTTTTGTAGGTTGTTGATTGTTGCACAGTTTTACTATTAATTGAAAGGTCCATGTGGGAAAGTCATATTAATGTAAATCTCAATCAGCCTACATAAGTGGAAAGGAATGTATGCTGTGCTTGCTGCTTATTTTGTCAGTAGATAATTGACTGTATCCCAGGCTTGTATTTCTTTAACATTCCATAGTCGTGTGTATATAGATAAAACCTATTCGTGGGTTACAATAAAATTTCTGTATCTGATACGATAGGATCCAGGCCTGTGTTATTTATGCCCCAGACAAGGAATCACTGCTGCAGTGTGTCATTATCTCATGTGACCATATGACTTGCAGTTTGTCCAAGACAAATGTTTAAATATTTGCAAATTCCTGTTAACCCAGTATAAACTGGTTTGTAATTTGCAAGTATGACATACAATTTAGGAAAACCAGTTAAGCCTGAATTTACTGTAGTGAAATTATGGCAGATGTGCCCTTTAGTGCTGACAGACTGGGCTTTTGCAAAAACTAAAATCAGCCATACTACAATATATAAATACAGCTGGACAATTCTCAGCCAATTGCAGTTCTACTGCTTTACAGAAAGGGTGTCAAATTCAATTACACAGAGGACCAAAATAAAAACATTAACAAAGCCAAGGACCAACCTTGATATTTATTGAAAAAACATCTACAGTTTAGGTTGAAGTTCTTCTCATCAGATATTACGGTGAACCTTTTGATGTGGAAACAAACTTAAAGAGGTTGTAAACTCTAAATAAAAATCACATACATTACCTAGACATATTACTCACCTGTTAGCAATTTACATCAGGGAAAACTGCTACACAAAAAACACACTTACCATCCTTACGTCCTCATTCCCAGAGGCAGCATCCTAAGTACTGGCCAACGGATGCCACTTGCGCCCATTCCATTATGGTCCCATGTTGATCAGTGCCCTGGGCTAAAATGGCTCACCTCTCTCACTGTAACCTCCCGGAATTCATGTGGAGACAAGTGTCATTCTCCACAGCCGGAGACTGGGGGCGGGGGGATTTGTTATTTGTGTGATTGCAGTGAGAGAGGTGAGAGAGAGAAGCTGCTGACAAGTCCCTGCCCGCGGGACTGGACAGGCTCAATTTAATACAGATGTCCCAAGTGCCCTTTTGGCTGTAGGAAGTCAAGCCTAGGTGCAATGCCACACTGTGGAAGGGGCAATCTCGGAAAGAGCTCAAAAGCTGACGATAGTGCAAAGTGACGTACCACATGGCAGGTCTGCTTTAAGTTTTGCATAAACATTGAATCTGGAACAAGCAATGTAAAACAAATGTAAAGTAAAAGGCATATCTTTGGAATGCATTTTTTCAATTAAATGTAACACAAAATAGTGCCAATCCCACGGCCAAACCCCTGGTTCCCATTCAAAGCAATGGACATCGACCTTGATTAACATGATTTACGGTCATGTCCAATAACCCTGTCTTAAGCCCCCCATACACGTTCCGATTTTTCATACGAATTTTGCCCGACCGACCGATCGGGTCGGGAGATTAATCGATCGGGAGATTAATCGGATTCTGAATTATGTACCCGTACCGTTCGGACCTGTCCGTAAATTTTTGGTCGATCTGCTGTTAATAAATAGGGTCGGGCTGATGGATCGGTGATAATTCGAATTCCGATTTTTCGTGCCAGCCGACCGACCGACCATAACATTTTAGGTGAAAATCGGGTGACAGGATCGGACGAAAAATCGGTCGGGAGAATAATCGGAACGTGTATGGGGGGCTTTAGAACAGGATTGATCCCGCTCAAAGACAGGGCTGTTTGCATCAGGTGGCCATGAGCACGCACAGCATGACGTCATTGCTTGAAATGGCCACTAATCAAGTGTCTATCGTCAGGTGTATGGGAACCTTAAGATAGACATTGATTAAAAGTCTAAAATAACTTGGTAGATACTTGTAGAAAAGACAGAAATGTTCCACTTTGTTCTAAATCTGATGACTTCTGGCCAATTGAATTCAGAAAATGGAGTCTGATTAATTAATCAGTGGAAACTTTGTGACATGCTTACATCAGGCCTGCTGTACCTGCATCACCTAGGTCCTAGATGAGGGTAAATTGCTTGTTATTTTCACATTGTGATCTGATAACAGGTCATAAATTTGTCTCTGGAATCTGGTAGGACAGTCTGAACCAGAATATAAATGTATTCCATGTAACGCAGTAAATAAATAAATATATATATTGTTTTTAACTGTATATTTATTTATGACTTGGACTTTACAGTTTAATAATATAACAATTGATTTTATGTTCTACTTAATATTTTGCTCAGGAAATCAAAGTATTAACAAGAAAATAATTTTCAGTATGAGCAGTCCAAGTATGCCTTAAGCTGGCCATACACCTTCAGATTTCTCTGTCAGATTTCCTTCAGATCAGATCAGATCTACCAACAACCATGTAGTATAGTGTCCTCCCTGATAGAATACATAGTGATTGGAAGGTGTAGAAAGGTCCTCATATTACATGGTTTTGGTAAAACAAAATCTGATCTGAAGGAAATCTGACAGAGAAATCTGAAGGTGTATGGCCAGCTTAAGTAAGGGAGCTGCTGTGTGTGTTGATGGGACGGGGTTGGGGAACCTGACACTTCTCAATCTGATCTGCTTATGTCTGTTTGTTTACAGAATGGTCTGTCACCGCTGCACATGGCAACCCAAGGAGATCATTTGAACTGCGTTCAGCTGCTGCTCCTTCATAATGTGCCTGTGGATGATGTCACCAATGACTATTTAACGGCACTTCATGTTGCTGCCCACTGTGGACATTACAAAGTCGCTAAAGTCCTGCTGGATAAGAAAGCCAACCCAAACGCCAAAGCACTGGTATGAGCCTAATACTTATCTTATGATTATTGCTTTTATTCTTGTAAGATGCTTATGTCTCTATTGATATGTACAATGATGTAATGGATGGATATTTGCACAGTGTCTCTCTATAGGGAGTGTATGCCTTTAATAACTATGAGTAAGTAATATTATTGTGTTTAATGGAAGTTTGAGTTGAACTGGGTTGACACCTGTGTTAGTTACAGGGACATAATGCACATACTGCACACTGCCTGGCCAAAAAAAGTCCTGTTCCAGAGTGATGGGCGCATCAGGGTAAGAAGAGAGGCAGATGAAGTGATGCACCCATTATGCCTACTGTACACGCTTGTGGGGGAGAACTACAGTATGGTCTGGGGTTGCTGCAGTTGGTCAGTTTTAGGTTTAGCAACAGGATGTGCTCCAAGAATGAGGTCAACTGACTACCTGACTACACTGAATGACCAGGTTATTCCATCACAGGATTTTTTCTTACCTGATGGCACGGGCATATTCCAAGATGACAATGCCTGGATTCATCTGTGGGATGTGCTGAAGAAGGCTTTGCACAGTGGTCAGATTCTACCATTAGCAATGCAAGCTCTTGGTGAAAAATTAATACAACACTGGATGGAAATAAATCGTGTGACATTGCAGTAAATTAAATGCAGTCTGACTAAAGTTAATGCATAGATTTCAGTGCAATAATTGGATGGACTATAGTGGACATGCCCATCTAGGTAAACACTTGGACCAGGGGAGTGTGTTGGGTGTAAGGGACAATTGTAACAGTTTGCTGAACAACACTGTTATTCAACAAAAACATTACACTTCTCCACTAAGGCCTATTCTAGCATGAACCGGGGCTTATAACATGTTGAAATGTTGTTGTAAAAGCCTCAAACATGCATAACTTATATAAAAAAAAAAAAAATTGGGGGAAATAGTTAAATAACTAGAGTGCACCTAAACTGGTACAAGCAACTTTTGATTACGTGTATGCTGGGAACGGCATGTAATAGACTGGCTGCGTTTCATTGCACTGTAAAACTTCTTTTCACTTTATTAACCTCCTGGGCATTTTGTCCGAGTTAACTGAGGAGAAACTTACCTGTCCACATGTGCAACGCCCAGGAGGTTAAGGCAAATGCCCTTGCTTCTGCTATTCTCATGTTATGGTGGGTGGGGTTTGCAGCAGTGACAGAGGACTTGGGTGGTGAAGAAGGTCAGAATTGTATGGCTGGATCTTCATTGCCACACACAAGATGGCTGGAATTATCATGCTGTGGCTATGCTGGTTTGTGATATCATTCAGACACTTTTATTACCACTGGGGTAGGGACATCTTGAAGCCAAGTAAAGCACCTGCTTTTGTATTTGTCGGGATCAGCACTAGAAGGCAGGAAAAAAAAAGCCCAAACTCACCTGTTATGAGTAAACCCAGAATGTCCCTCCTCTCTCCTTCTCTGTGATGACATAGCACCATGGTGGGCAGAAGCTCAACACCTGAGAGTAGTGACAGCCGGATAAGTACTACACAGAAACTCTTTTACTATTAAAACCATTATATTGTGCCCCCCTGGCCACATGTATATATATATATATTGCACTGAATTAAAACTCTCTGGCCGCTCCAACTCTCTGGAACTCTCTCCCTTACCCCATAGTGCTCCTACCTTCTGCACTTTTAAAAAAGCCCTGAAAATTCATCTCTTCAGCCTCGCCTACCCATCTTCTCATTCCTAACATAAGCACCATGCCAGTCCCATCCTTCCACCTATTGAATGCTTTGTTCTCCAACCTATTAGATTGTCCTCCACTCCTGTGTCATATCATGTACCTGTGTGTTATCTTGTGTTTTGTCTCAACTCTTATTTATTGTACAGCGCTGCATAAGATGTTGGTGCTATATAACTAAATAATAATAATAAGCCCCAGAAGCCTGGCAGATAAATAGGAAATCTTATATGATTCCGCAGAGCAGCAGGTAACTATATTTTTTAGGCTTGTGCTGTGCTATCCCACCATTGTGTCAGCTCAGAAGTAGAGATGTCCCGAACTGTTCGCCGCCGAACTGTTCGCGGCGAATATCGCAT
>CM070037.1:42601599-42614713 GCA_036250615.1 Ptychadena robeensis | reverse complement strand
AAGTTCGCGTTCGCCGTTCGCGAACCCGAAAATTTGGGTTCGCGACATCACTACTCAGAAGGTCATTTTATATGTATATTTTATAATTCACCTGCCTAAAGCCCCCCCATACACCTAACAATCTTACCATATAATTTCTTACCAATCAACTTTTGTTCTACCAAAACCATGTAATATGAGGATCTTTCTAATCCTTCCAATCACTATGTATTCTATCAGGGAGGACTCGGAACTACATAGTTGTTAGAAGATCTAATGGAAATTGTATGGAGTGATCTTAAGGTGCATGGGGGGCTGAAATCATTATATTTACCTAAATTTTAATATAAAGCAGGGAACACACAGCTCGATATTGGAGCCGTCCGAATATTTGAATCCATCTTATGTTTGATGTAACTTTTTTTTAGAAAAAAGTGTAATTAACTGAAGATATCGAACTTTGTTGAAGCTGATATGTCCCGTCAGCATGAGATTTTCTTTCCTCAATGCTTGCACTTCCCTTGTCACTTTCTACAGTGTGTGATTTATTATTTAAGACTGTCTGCTGTGATTTCTTTTTAACTGTGAGACATTACAGCAGATCCTGTACTTTCCTAGTTATATTGCTTTTCATGCCACAGGAAGGAAGTCTGACTTATCCACCATAAAATAAAATCTCTGCATTGGGTTAAACAGGACTTGTCACACTGTATATGCCTTAATACTCTGAGACAAGTCTGGTGGTAAAAACTTTAATGCAACACTTTCTCTGAGTTTCGGTGAGAGCACATTGGTATGTCAGACTAGACAGTTTATCTGGCTGCGGATTTTTTTTTCACTTTGTTTTGTAGTTTGGCAGATATAAGATAATGCACATAATCCCCATTTTCCTCCATTGGCATATAGTTGTATTCAGTGGTGGGCAACTGAATTGATATGGAGGGCCACAAGTGCGGCCCTCGGCATTACTAAAGGGCCGCACATACCATTTTCAATCTATACTAACTTGTATAAGCATTTTTTAAAGAAGAAATTACAGCAGGTAACACTGTAATGTGGTAATGCACATTTTGCGTCATAAAGCCTTTGATGATATCTATGGGGCACATAACCTTTGATTCAAAGGTTATATCCCTCTATTATGAGATTATGTGCCGCAATACATGCTATACAATCATCCCTCGTGAAATAGTGGGAGCATAGGCACTGACAAGGGGGGCCACTGAAGAACACCCAAAGGACCGCAGGTTGGGAACCTGGGCTCTAAGGTTTCAGTAAGGCTTAGAACATCTGAAAGGAAGCAGCTTCTGTTCTGTTTGCATAAAAGTAAAAATAGGTATATAATTGGTATATCCAATTGACATAAAGAAACAAAAAACTGGTCAAAAACATATGAAAGACTTTGATTTGAAACTTTATAAACAAATTAAATAAACTTTATAATTCTAACACTGCTTGTTGCTGTAGAGAAATATGAGGATATGGTGGCGTCTCTATGTTTTTGGTGACAGGATTTAAAATTTTGTATTAGGATTATGTTAAAGCAGTTTTAAACTAAAACTAAAAAAACACACATACATTAAATAGACACATTACTTACCTGTCAGCAGTTCAGATCCTGGAAAACTGCTACACAAAAGCAAATAAAACTTACTAGCCTTCTTCATGTTTTCACTCATGGGGGCATCATGTTAATAAAGGGCAAGAGAAGCCACTTCCGAATAGATTCTTCTCCGGGCAGCCAGCAGCTGACAACAACCCATCCTCCTCCCCCCCTCACTCCTACACAGACAGAGACTCACTGTCTGTGTAGGAGTGGGGGGGGGGGGAGGGGGGCACTCTGCATTGCTGCATCCATCTAGCTGTCGGCTGAGTGAAGAGAGGCTTCCTTCTCTACTCTTTACACTGTCTCACAGATGTGATGCTGACGTTACATCTGGGTGACTGAGCAACAGGGGCTTCTGGGAGAGAATTTGCAGTAACCCCTGCAGCTTGTTATGTCTTTCCTAGGCGAGATGTAACACAGTGGGAGGGGCTGTCTCTAAAAAGAAACCCCTCCTGCTGTCAGAAACAGTTTTTTTTTTTTAGTCGGGGATCTCTGCAGTATCGGCTGGGCTGAACAGGTGGTAGGTCCACTTTAAGGCCAGAGTTAGAATTAAAGTGATTCAGTAGAAATAACAAAAACTGGTTGTTATTGCCCAAAATGTAAATAAAATGTCCTATAGGGAGAACAGGATACCAGATGAAGGATACATCCTGATCAGTAACCAGGTTGCCAATGATATATGGTCACCTTACTCTGGGTGTTGACGTTGTTGGTAAAATGTTTAAAAACATGATTGGTAGTTCTGGGATCTGTACAGAACATTTTTTTTTACCATGCCTGGTTTTGTATGTTTTGCGTGTGAGGGAAAATAATTTCTTTTGTCCAATTTATAATTTTCAGCCAGTTAAAAAGGAAATAAACTTTCCTCCTAATTTGTGAGTGTCACCCCTCTACAGACTGTCATCCAACAACCTGGCATCTTGTTTTATTATGTTCCTTTCCTTTTGTAGCTTGTTAAAATACCAGTTAATGATAGACTGGCTTTTGGAAGATACAAAAGTTCTTTATCAGCAGGTCGCCTGATGGTTCTTTTCATGTCAATTCATCCCAACAAAGGCTGGATATTGAATAAAAGAGACACATTGCTCTTATTAGACCTTAGCAGCTCTTACTGACAGCGAGAACCAAAGAAAATGACTCTTCCAATGTGTCCTTTCTGTGACTTTGCTGGGAGATCTAAAAGTAGTTTTTTCCACTTGGGTTTTATGGTCCAGCATAAAGCCTTAACAAACCCATGGTATATAGTACGTTAAAGCTAACCTGTCACACAGTATTGCAAGGCTTAACATTAACATTTTATGCTGAGCGAAACTTGAACTGCATGTCAGAGCAGATTGCAAAGTCCTGGACTGTTATAGATAATTAAAGCCACTTAGAAAATGCGTCATGTATTTTTAGGCTTAGAATCACATAGTTGTTTTGTGCCTCAGTTTTGTGCTAAAATAATGCATTGATGTCAAGAAAATTATTGAGACCTATTAGGGCATTTTTTGGTAAATTTACAGACACCTTTTTTGGACATTTGCAGCGCTATTATGGTTAGGCACCTCCTTGACTTATAATGACTTCCAAAGACATATCTCACAACATCTATATGACCTCTTAAACCCTTGTGCACATGCATATTACTGCATGTGCATATAACTGCACATGCATTGGGATCTTTACAATAATAATAATAATAATAATTTTTTTACATTTTGTTTAAATGGTGTGGATTTTTCATTTTGGCATAGGGTCTGATATGCCTGGGAAAGGCATACCACACCCCCTAAATGTCATAGGTTAAGGGTTGCATCCCTGCAGTTTCCTGGTGCGCTCTATAGTGTATAGATCCAACGACGAAGTTGGTAACTGGTGGGCAGGGCTTATATAATATGTCTCATCATTGACTTTTGGACAGCTCACTCCATTTACCAACTTCGGAGCTGGAGCGTCCGCAAGGATCACTTGATACAAACACTGCAAATGCAAAACAATTTGTCCATAGGGGTAAATGGGCCGTGTTAAGCATGCCACATTGCATATCCCAGTATATTGCTATTGTTAATCAGATTGGAAGTATTTACCAACTGTAAAGGCCCCCAAACACCTTACAATCTTTCCATACAATTTCTGTACAATCAAATTTTGTTCTACCAAAACCATGTTATATGAGGATCTTTCTAATCCTTCCAATCACTTTGTATTCTATCTGGGAGGACCCAACACTACACAGTTGTTGGTAGATCTAATGGAGATTGTATGGATCAATCTTAAGGTGTATGGGGGGCTTAAGTAAGGATTACATTAAAGTGCTTCTGTTTCTTTCTTTCTACCAAGTTCAGATCAACCAGTAGGCACTATATACATGCACCTCTAGGTTGCAAAGAAAAAAAAAAGAATGTTTTTTCCTTTGATATTACCATTTTATCCACTGTCTAACCCAATTTACATATTGACAGAATCTTAAATATAAAAATAAATAGACCCTGCAAGACACATCAGCAGGTGAACTGATTTTCCTTGCAAAATATGTAATTCTATCCAGCCACGTTTCAGGTGCTCACACATTAGGGTGACACCTTTATCCCACCCAACAGTTTTGAATCTTCCTTTGTTACCTGCTTGCTCAGTGCCATGTTTAGGCTCATTAAATTATTTTAGCTGTCCCTACTGTCTCTTCCAAAAAATGTTCCTCCTCCATCAATGATCCAGCATGACAACTGACATCAATGATGTGCTAGTTTTGAGTGTATGTATGTAGCTTTGTATAACTGCACTAAAATGTATTATGTAGGACATTACAAAACTGCACTCTACATAATGATGCATTAAAAATAAAATTGTCTTGTATCATTGAGGTTATCTTTTAAAAATACTTACAAAGCACTAACAATTGTACCGTCTCATGTCTGGGAAGAGGGCCAAGGTGATGGATATATTTTGTAGCTAATGAGTTTTCTCTTTCACTTGTGGCTGATTTATTGTGGCTGGGAACGAGAACTGAGAGGGCTACAAGTGCAGTCACATTTATCTTCACACTACCTCCTCTCCATCCCAGTACACTTTACCATAAAGCCAGGTGCTAGGACTGTGTTTAGGATAGTGGGACATAAAGCTGTACATGTAGTAGAGTAGAGGATCATTTGCCTTTCTTCTAAATAGGAACTTAGCTAAGGGGAATTGGAGATTTGATATTTTTTTTTTTTTGTGACTGATGCCAGATGGGAGCTCTTGTCTGACTTGTTGTCTTAGCAAGCAAGCATAGATAGCATACAAGTGAGGGAGGCCCTCTTACTCATCTTTCTGGCATGCTTGGCATGCTCAAGGCTTTTGATAAAGCTGCATTTTAAGCTAACCTCTGGAAACATTTCAACTTCCAGAATGGTACAGATAATATATTTCAGGCTAGTATAAGTAGTGACCTATGTCAAAGTGTAATCAGAGTAATACTTTACACTTTCTGTATTTTCCATATTATTTTATATTGAGAGGGCCATGTGTGAATGAAATAGCTTCAGCTGCAGTCCTATGTAGCTCAAAAATCAGTTTATAATCTGCTTTGCATGTTTATAAAAATTATGCTGTATGCTCTCTAAAGCCCTCCATACATGAATAGATCCATGGGCGTTCGACGTGGCAGCATCTATACATCTATAGCCGGCTTTAGTTGTCATATCCATCACCAATCATTATGGTTTTTTAGGCTACATATTTAGCCAACCAAAACAAGTCCTGATCACAAAAAGGCTAGTTACCAGGTTGCCATTACTGTATACAGTTTCAGTTTCGTGGTAATCAGGGGCGTAGCTAGAACTTACTGGGTCCCACAGCAAATAGTTTTTATGGGCCCCCCCCCCCCCCATAAACAATGGGCACGGTTTGTGACGCGCGGGCAGGGTTTGCCAATAGTAAGGGAAAAACTGTGCAGTGCAGTTGCCCCCTGTAAACTCCTATGGGGAATGACGTGCCAGTCTATACTGGTGCGTCATGCCCACGGTTGGGGGTGACGCAGCAGCAGGTGCAGATTCAGAACGCCCAGCCAGACGTTCTGGATCCAGGGGTGCCCCGCGGTGCACAATGTTTACCCAGAAGCTGTGGGCCCCATTGTGGTCACGGGCCCCATAGCTATAATGATCCATACGCCACTGCACTTAATGTTTGCATATTGGACAGGGAAGTGGAGTAGTTGATCCCCCAATAAAACTCTCACTATTTTCTATGAGGCTGCACAGTATCAGATGTCCATACATGCCATGGTTGTTTTTACATCTAACTAAAAAGCCATAGGAAAGCACTGAAACAGTTCACTTAATGAACTCCCCCTAAAAACTACATGTTTCTTATGCTTTATACTGGCATTTATGGTAGTTTTTTTGTTAGAATCCTGAGTGGCGTGGCTGCACCTAAGAATTTTCAAGCATGAAGTTTAACAAATGAAAAAAAAAACACAATTTCCTCTTGAAAGAAATCCAGTGGAGGGAAATTAATTTCGATAACAAAATTTCCCTTAAATCACTCAGCAGTTTGTCAACAATGTCTTTAAATACAGTAATATATGAATGTAACTCCATGAAAAGACCTGGAAACCATGACTTATATGGAAGAAGGGGGAGAGGGGGGCGAGGGCTAGTGTTATCCAAGACTAGTCTCGGACACCAACTTTACCCAGGTACCCGTCTCACAAGATGTTCCCTGAACAACAGGGACAAGGGGACTTTAGAGGTCGAAGGTCTCAAACGTCAATGCAGGTGGGGCACAACATGCAAACGCATCTGGCAATGGGTCAAAGAACGTCTAGTTGCAAAATCAACAGTGAATCCAAATAGCAGATAAACCTCATATGGTAGTATAATGCAGTACGATGATAGCATGGGTGAATCACAATGTATATTTAATGTCCATTTAATCAAAACATGTTTCATGCACTAGCATAAGTCATCGCCTCCGGCCCTTGCGGCAGGTGGACACAGGAGAGATGAAATTCAGACAGGGAGTCCCAGAATAGGCGTGGTGATGTATGACCCCTACATATGTTTCACAACACAACTTCATCAGGGGGTCCACATGGGTATTCCAGGGAGTCCCATCCTTTCATCTCCGATTTCCACAAAGACCCCCGGGTATCCGGGTTACCGGAGAAAATACCTATAGCGGGGGAATGAGGGGCCACCCTCTGAGGCTCGGCGGAAGATCCCACTTGGATTTATAAGTATAACAGTCAAACGTGTCCAAATGTGCTAGGGTTACAATCTAAGATCAGATGATAGCATGGGTGTCAATCTAAGCTGGTGATGAAGATGATGAAGAAATGGAAACACCATCGGAGGCCTCCCCATCAACCAGTGCCTCATTTAATGTACCACAAGTGAGAAACAAATCCACGAATTTCCCACCTCTCCATCAGAGCCCGGCGATACAGATATTCGTAGAGGTCGTATCTAAAGAAATAGAAAAGATGATCAACAAACCACCAAGAAACAATCTATCAAGACCATTGCGGACCGCCTTAAACAACTTAAAAAACGACCATTCGATCACCATCAAACCATCCGATAAGGGTGGAAATGTGGTTCTCATGAACAATCATGATTATGAAAAGATGTGTAAGAAACTTCTCGGGAACAAAGACTGGTATCAACGGTCTACCGTTAACAAAATCCAAACCAGCATTGAAGTCCTAAAACAAATCATCTCCAAGGCATACATGGATAATACCATTGACAGGTCAAGGTTTAAATACCTACAGATCGGCAGCCATAGAATCCCCACATTCTACAGCCTGCCCAAGATCCCTAAGAATACAACAGACCCCCCTGGGAGACCTATTATCTCTGGAAATGAGAGCTTCACAGAGAAGGCAAGTGCTTTGGTGGACATCTTTTTATGACCACATGTAACTGGGCTACCATCCTACATACAGGATACAAAAAACATTCTACAACGTATCGAGAACATGCAGGTGGACGCGGAGGCGCTGTTGGTGGGCCTCGATGTTGAGGCCCTATATAGCTCCTTCCCGCATACAAGAGGCCTTGAGGAGATCAATACTTTCCTTTCGGAAAGAAGTCTTGAACAGAAACCGTACAGCAACTTTATTTTAGACCTCTTGAAATTTATACTTTACCATAACTTTTTCCTGTTTGGAGAGGACATGTACCTCCAGGTACAGGGCGTGGCTATGGGCACCACGTGTGCCCCTAGCTACGCCAATCTGTACCTGGGGGCATGGGAGAGACAGCTCTTTGCATCAGAGGAATTGGAGTCATTTACTGAATTGATTAAAGTATGGTACAGATACATTGACAACATTTTTGTCGTATGGGAGGGTTCGGTGGAGCAGTTGAAGCACTTTGTGGACAAGCTGCATCAGAACAACTTTAATCTAAGGTTCACTTACAACTACGATCGTAACTCCTTAACCTTTCTCGATTTAAACATTAAACGCGCCTTTGACCACAAGCTCACAGCCACCCTATACAGAAAAGAAACCTCCGGGAATACCATACTCCATGCCTCAAGTTCCCACCCTCAACCACTATTACGAAGCATGCTGACAAGGAGCCATTATAGTAGATCAAGAAGAGGGGAACCTTGCAGACGACCAGGGACCTTTAAATGCAATTCGTGGAAATGTGCATGTTGCCCATACATTAACAATGATACAGACGTGAGACTACCGAATGGATCCCAATATAGGCCCAAACACTTTGCCAACTGTAGAACCACAGGTGTAGTGTACATTTTGCTCTGCACCTGTTGTTCATTCTACATTGGCAAGACGAAAAGACAGTTACACCAGAGGGTATACGACCATATTCGATATGGGACCATAGGTGATCTAACCAAACCCATCGGTAGGCACATGGCCCTTCACCACAGATACGACTGTTCTAATCTAACCGTACTGGTGATAGACAGGGTTCACGATCACATTAGAGGCAGGGATTCCAACAAGATCCTCCTCCAAAAGGAGGCCAAGTGGATCCACGACCTAAAAGCACACAAGCCTCCGGGTCTAAACGACGCACAAAACTTTAAATGCTTTCTGTGATCATCGTCTCTTTGTTCTTTTCCCCCCCTATTTTCAGGGTTATGTTTCAGATCATTGGGTTGGACGGCGAGTTTTTCTTGCGGCGAACCTCATAGTTTATGTATATAAGCAGAAGATGTGTAGACACCTGGAGATAATTATTTTATACATTGTTGGATGCATGAGAGTGTTATATACTTTTATTCAAGCTATTACTATGTAACTGTCTAAACTAGCCATGTGAAAGTTGTCGCCGACCCCCTCCAGGGTGTCCAGTAAGGGGAGGTGACGATAACAGAAGCCCACAAAATTGTCCAAGGGAGAGTCTATTTATTTATTTACATTGGATGACCCATTTAAATAGCCATATGTATGTATGGAGTCCTATCCCCCCCCTCCCTTTTTCCCCCCACCAGCTGGTTGACATCCTGGACCCCCTGCTGGGGGGCCTAGGGCGGACGCTCCCTCCGCTGCCTGGAGATCGGGGCACGGATTCCTCCCCACGGTGTCCTGGTTGCCATGGGGAGGTGTTAGCCCCCTTGGCATCCGTATGCCGCGCCGGGCGGCGCGCACCTATGGCGCCATGGCGTCGCGTGCGCGCCGGCGTGGCGGCGGCGGGGGCCACATAAAAGTCCTCCAAGTGAGGACTAGAGGCTATGCGGACATTGGAGGGATCACTTTGTGGACTTTGGACGGTACCCTATTACTCTTACTGACAGTGAGTACCTCTGTATGAGGACTGACCATTTTTTACATATGCTTTTACTCATCTGACGTCAGCCTGATCTTTTATCCCTCCTGCGTTTTTCCCAACAGTACGTATACCACTACAAGTCAGGTACTCCTATTTTATCCTTACTATGCCTATCTCTATATGCTGGCACCAGCACTTTATTTCTTGCACCTTAAATCTATGTAATTTTTGAAAAATATCTCCACCAGCACTCATTTAACTAGCTCGATGGGAGCGTCACTGTATTGGCCATTCACCTTTTAGAAAAAACTTTTATACGTTGAAGTACACGGCACCAGTGTGAAATGTTTGAATTTTTATCTTGGCATACTTGATTCTCACAATGGTACGCTACAGCTTCAGGCGTACTGCAAGCGAAACACTCCAGCACTTTATGCATTTATAATAAATTCTATGATTACGTTTGCACGTCGTCAAGACCATTAAATAATGTTTACAATCACTGCTGCACTTTAATACAGCACATTATAAGCACTTTACCGATGATATGGTGACCAGCTTAGATTGACACCCATGCTATCATCTGATCTTAGATTGGAACCCTAGCACATTTGGACACGTTTGACTGTTATACTTATAAATCCAAGTGGGATCTTCCGCCGAGCCTCAGAGGGTGGCCCCTCGTTCCCCCGCTATAGGTTTTTTCTCCGGTAACCCGGATACCCGGGGGTCTTTGTGGAAATCGGAGATGAAAGGATGGGACTCCCTGGAATACCCATGTGGACCCCCTGATGAAGTTGTGTTGTGAAACATATGTAGGGGTCATACATCACCACGCCTATTCTGGGACTCCCTGTCTGAATTTCATCTCTCCTGTGTCCACCTGCCGCGAGGGCCGGAGGCGATGACTTATGCTGGCGCATGAAACATGTTTTGATTTTATGAACATTAAATATACATTGTGATTCACCCATGCTATCATCGTACTGCATTATACTACCATATGAGGTTTATCTGCTATTTGGATTCACTGTTGATTTTGCAACTAGACGTTCTTTGACCCATTGCCAGATGCGTTTGCATGTTGTGCCCCACCTGCATTGACCTTTGAGACCTTCGACCTCTAAAGTCCCCTTGTCCCTGTTGTTCAGGGAACATCTTGTGAGACGGGTACCTGGGTAAAGTTGGTGTCCGAGACTAGTCTTGGATAACACTAGCCCTCGCCCCCCTCTCCCCCTTCTTCCATATTTATATTTGGGATGTTGGTCGAATATATTTGATATCAGTAATACACTCTGGGATAGCTTTTCTTGTAGCAACCATGACTTATAGTAAATGCCCTGATATAATGAATACTGAGTGCTGACTGGTGACCACAATCCCATATTACATTTGACCATTTTCCAAAACTGGTGCATTCTTCTTATAAAGGTCAGTGGAAAGCACACATCTATCATGCCAATTTATCAGTCCAGTTCGATGGTGTGCAGCCTCACAATTGTCTCTTTTTTGCTGAGGTGAGAAAATTCATAACCTTGAAAAGCTGAAGAGAGACAGGATATGAAAGAAGAAAAAGTGTTGCACCATTTCAGAGGTTATATAGGAAGTACTAAAGGAAATATACTGTATCTTCCTAGTCGCAGAACTGTCCATGAGAGTCTAAAAATATTACTTCTACTTACTTTTTCCGCATACACAAGTCAGTAGTTTGGTCTACTTTTTCATATGGTATTTAATTTTTTTACGAGAACATTCAGAGATTTAAGGAAACGGCAATCATGGTAATCCCATTTTTCTAATTAGGAATACAAATGTGTTTTGATTGGTTTGCTCCTCTTTGGCATGGGTTTACAACCTTCATGGGGTTTATAAAAATGAACTAATTGATTTGATATTCTTAAAATATTAACTTAAGTGGTGTCACCCTCTTAGTGTCCCTGACAGCCAAGCTCAGGCTAAGATGTGTTGAAGCAGCACAAGGAAACAGTAAACATTCAAAAAACATTCAAATCGGAGGCATTGGAGTGACAATGGTACTCTAATGGTACCAGAAATGTATTTTAAAAATCCATTTGTTGAGCCATAATCGTTCATAAGCTCTCATAAAAACATTATTTTACCCAGGGGAGGGCTGGAAAGGGGGGCAGGATGCAGTTGCCCCCCAGGCTGCCCTAAACCAGCGCTAGACAAGCAGCTGTTACCAGCACCAGCTGTTGGCATGGCTCAGATCCCTCTATGCTGGCACACCGCAACTGTCATCCATCACCAACGCACCCCGGCCCCACAGATCTTTTTCAAGTTAGGAAGTGGAAACGGAAGGAGGGAGGGACTTACTGTACACGCCCCTCTTTGTTCCACTCTCGGCAACAGCTTCTGTTCATCTTCACCATGCGTATGAGATGAGAATGAATGACTAAGAGGATGGGGGCTGCTGGGGGGGGGGGGGGGGGGGGGGGGGGGGGGGGGGGGGGCAGATGGAGAGAGGCTGCTGGGGGCAGAAGGAGAGAGGCTGCTAGGGGTTGTGGAGAGAGGCTGAGCCTGCTGGGGGCAGAAGGAGAGAGGCTGCTGGGGGCTGATTGTATCATATTTGTCTTGCTTCATAACGTCAATATCCATTATAAAACAAGGAAAAGGTGGGCTTGGATGATGAGCTGATTCAGTGGTGCAATGGGCCACTTGACTGGATTTGCCCCCCAGGACTAAGGCTGCCAGCCCTCCCCTGATTGTACCCCAAAGAAGAGTGATGAAAGGAAAATGTTTCACTAGTCCAGATCTAAGATTATATCGTTGTTACAAAAAAATCTATACAGTAGATACTATTTTATTTCTATATTGTTATGGATCTTTTGGACATATTTTGCTTACTTTTTATTACTAATGACTTGAATGTTATATATTAATGTTTGTTTTATACACTTGTGGTATCACGTAACAACAACAACAATAGAGAAAAATCAGGCCTGGAAGCACTATAAGGGGCTGTTATGCCAGTGAAAAGAAATAGAGAATATTAGACCTATTTAGATGATAATAATGAAAAATTTAATATTTATTAAATATAAATAGCTGTAAAACTATATTTTGTTCTAAAAAGGGTAGGAGATCCCACATAGGTCCATTGTTTTTCATTTTTGCAAATACCAGAAATGCCCCTTGGGGTAGGGAGCACAGTTCCTGATCTCACCACTATATGTACTGTCAATGTAAATTCAATGTACTGACTTTAGTAAATTCATAGAAAATACACAATTTGTTTGTTTATCTACTTGTATTTAATTTAGACATCCCAAGGCAGTGGAATCCAGTCTGTTGTGGATTTCTCGCTTAATCCTTTATCATGGTGTGTTATTCTTCCCAACAAACAGAGATGCCATCTGTTGTACTTAGTAAGCCCTGAGTAGCTTCTATTTTCTCTTTTATAAGGTCAAGGCTAAAAATAAAAAAATATATGTATATATTACAATTGATTTATGCAGTTACGTTTAAATAATTCATTTTGAAAAGCCATGGCTATTTCCGTGGGATCTAAAGTTAAAATATGAAGTTTAAGCCTAGCTTTGGTCATTGATATGTGAAATCCTTTATGTTTTCCTTATAACAGAATGGCTTCACACCACTTCACATTGCCTGCAAAAAGAACCGGACTAAAGTAATGGAACTTCTCCTAAAACACGGCGCATCTATCCAGGCAGTCACAGAGGTAAATGTTATATCCTAGATGAAATTTAAACAAATAGCATAATGGCCATGGGTTAAATTCTTATGTGCCACACCCCGATAAATATCACGATTGAAACAATTATTTCCCCCCCTAGAGGTT
>CM070037.1:42548278-42601499 GCA_036250615.1 Ptychadena robeensis | reverse complement strand
ACTTGAGTCCAGTGCCTCAAAAGCCCAACCTCTAGGGGGGGAAATAATTGTTTCAATCGTTATATCCTAGATGTCCTAGTGGTGTTGCGCTCATGTCCATTTAACAATGTTGTGAGCTTATTATATTCAACATTTTCTCGAATTACTCAATATGTTGCTTGCTGTAGTTTATGGTGTCAGGTTCTAAAGCAGTTTTGTCTGCTGATATTTTGCCTTCTGTGTTTCCCATTTTACCCCTCTTGCTTGTTTGAATTATAAATAAAAGCTTGTCATTAAAGCAGTGATAACACCCACTTGACATTCTAAAGCTGGCCATACATGGGATGTTTTCGAGTTCGATTACTAAACGATCGATTGCCGCATGCGTTTACATCGATTGTTTAGTAATTGAACGCTGCCCACTTGGAGCAATCAATCCCACTCCAAAAAAATGTCGCTCTAACAGGGACCTGACTTGTTGGTAAATCCCTGTTCGATCACCAATAACCTCAGTCCCCATTCAAAGTATCGGCCATGAATTGATTGCCAAAGGTAATGCACAGCCATTCACTGAATTATAATTCTCCCAATTAGTTGCGTCATGACAGCATGAATCAAATTCATATGAGGGGTGGACTTGCTATAGGATGAATTGTGTCTTGCAACCAGGTTTTTGGGTTATCTGTTCCTGACTTGCTGGAGCTTTTAATGTGCTGCGATCAATGACATCAAACAAATGACTAGCGGCCCACTAGTCAACAAGTTTGCCCACCCCTGGGTTAGATCCATGTGTGCTTTGTTGCCACTTGCTATGGGCTCTGGCTGCTACTCCTTCCCACATCTTGTCCTGTTCCATAATGTGGTTTATTTTCATTGTCATTGTTGATTTTCATCTACCCTAAATTTTTATAATTGTGTGCTTTTGTTTTCTCCATAGTCTGGACTGACGCCAATCCACGTTGCTGCCTTCATGGGACATGTCAATATTGTTTCCCAATTAACGCATCATGGAGCTTCACCTAATACAACTAATGTGGTAAGTGTTCATTGTTTTTAGGAAGACCTGTATTAAGAGAAATAGAAGCAGACATTACTTGGAGAAAAGAGCAATATTCAGAAACAAAAAT
This sequence comes from Ptychadena robeensis, assembly GCA_036250615.1. NCBI lineage: Eukaryota > Metazoa > Chordata > Amphibia > Anura > Ptychadenidae > Ptychadena > Ptychadena robeensis. Next base: position 42,600,393 of record CM070037.1, on the reverse strand, counting down.
GTATGTGGAGGTGAAAACTCTCATTAATATACTCCACTGAATCCATATGAATGGCCAGGTTGTTTGTATAGGTTCAGGGTCAAATAGGTTCAGGGTCATTGAGAGAGGGCAGTAGTAGAAGGTACATTCTCAATATCTGACCTTCATATGTGCTATGGGTTACTGTTTGCTTTCCAGTAACATAATGTATTACTCCAAAGACATAGGGTTCTCTTTTTAATTACATTTGTGATAGTATTCAATCTGAGGATCCCAAAACGTAATAGCATTTTTCTATTTCTACAGCTGTTTTTCCTGGGTATTTGTGGAGGAATGGGTAGCAATAAATAGCAGCCTGGGAACTGATTTCCACTAGTGATTGTGGTCAGTTTCCAGGATATAGAACAGAGGCAAATTTGTAGGTGGGAAAAAATCACTTCTGTTTACAAATCCAGACATTAGTCTCTGACTGCTGCTTCTTTCTGCTTAAATGGAACATATGGTTATTCATATATATTCATAGCTTTGTACAAAATAACATATTTTACTTCACTTGCAATACAAAATATAGCTAATTTTTTTTTTTTATGCTTGTGATAAGGACACACTTTTATAAGTACTTATAACAAGTAAGGAAGAATTGGGTGCAATGACTCTGAAGACTAATATGAGTATTTAATTTCTGAAGAATGTAGTTATAATAGGAAACAAAGACGATTCTGATACTTGATACATGAGGCCGTCTTTTATATGTTCCAGTGGCTAATCTCTATGTTATTAAATGTTACAGAGAGGAGAAACTGCACTGCATATGGCCGCAAGAGCTGGTCAGTCAGAAGTTGTCCGATATCTTTTGCAAAATGGAGCTCAAGCTGAGGCTAAAGCAAAGGTAAGTCAACAAGAGAGATGACTGTATTAAGCACTTATTTAGTGCTGTTTTAAATATGCTTTTGAAACTAAAGAAATTATAAACTACACAATAAAACATTACTGGCCTGTGCATACATTTTGAACAAGAGCTTCATTATCTATAACATCTTATAGAATGGCATTTATGTCACCTAGATCTACTGCAATGTTTGTTCTGTTGTAGTGTTGTCACCAGTGATCAGTACAGAATGTAGACGGCTTAAGTGCAAAGATACCCCTCCTTGACTTTTAATATGGTTGCATATGCCAGCTTTCTGTATCACCATATTGTCTCAATGAGTTTCTGATCTGGGATCATGAAGTGTGTTGATCCTTGAGGACCAACTGTCGATCCAATTCAGCTCATCAATTAAGAGCGACCAGATGGGTGCCACTCTTCTGCACATTCTGAATAGCAGAAAGCGGACATTAAAGGCCAATATAGGCTCTTAGTTTAAGGTACACTTTCTTTTTTTTTTCTTTACTCACATTACAAAGAGCAGACTTTTCTCAGGAAAAAAAAATATTTAATCTTTTATTTTTTTAATTGTCACTTAATCTTTAGAATCATTTTTAGTGTGTAAAGGCATAGGGTGTTTTATTAACTCACAGAATTAGTTTTTTTCTACTAAATGTTTGATACAATTTGGGGATGTTTACCTATCTGTAATTTTCCCATCTCTGGGTACAGGACGATCAGACACCTCTGCACATATCAGCTCGACTTGGAAAGGCAGACATAGTTCAGCAACTACTCAAGCAAGGAGCTTGCCCAGATGCCGCAACAACATCTGGCTATACTCCGCTGCACCTGGCTTCAAGAGAGGGACACGATGACGTGGCTTCTGTTCTACTGGACCATGGCGCTTCCTATGCCATAGTCACCAAGGTCAGTTACTGCTTCTAAATTTCAGTTTTGAGGGATGTACAGTATTTTGCAGGCAATGAGATACACCCCAAAATAAGATGCACCCCTATATACAGCTTTATACAGAGGTGCATGTGGTTTCTCTTCTAACTCAAGATCTGCTGGTAGCACTAAGTTACAGAGATAGAGACGCACATCTTCCCTTTGACAACTTCCCACATCTGCCTCTGCCAGCCAGCTTGGCCCACTGGTCAGAGTGTGATGGCTGTCTTATACACCAGAAAATATGTTACATTTGGCTGGACTTACACTGGAAACTGTCAAAATAATGACTAACAGTAATTAAGGTACATGTATCATATATAACTGAGAAGCACTATTTTAGAGACATGATAAAACCATCATCTAACCATTACCAGTCGCTTTGGTGAACATTTGAAGGTAATTGGGTATCACTAATGCCTAACTGTCTGAGCTTAGTATTGGGAATAGTTGTATCTTTACTGTCAATCACCAGTCAATAAATTACTTTTAAGAAAATTGCCCCCAGTCGAGGTACTAACACAGACAGGTTTATCCAATGTAAGAACATATGTATACAATACTTATAGTATGAGAAATGCTATATGTTCAATGTAATATGTTCTTTGTTTTCCATTGCTGGATTTAAGTGTATTTTGCAATATAAAAAATTGCAGCTGATGCATTATAATGGCTTGATAAGGGTTGAAGCACATTCATAGAGAACTTAATATACAAGTATCTATATAAGCTGCATTTTGCACTTCTATTACACAATATACAGCAGATGGTATATGTCTTGGCTGGGTGCACGATGGCTCTGGCATAATCTTGGCAGAAGGAGCCGTGAACTGGCATTTTCAATACATGTAAGAAGCCAATGAATGAATCAGCCCACCAACATCCATTCATATCTTAACTATCGGTTTTACCTGGCTTAAGTCTTTAATGGAAAAATAATTTATGGATGAATGAAAATGTCAAATAGTGACTAAACCTGCAAACCGGTTAAACCACTGAGAAAATTATTCTTCATATTTACAGAAAGGATTTACTCCTTTACATGTTGCTGCAAAATATGGGAAACTTGAAGTTGCCAAACTCCTGTTACAGAAAAGTGCATCCCCAGATGCTGCAGGAAAGGTGGGTATAGGTTTATATCATTAACTCACTCCATCATCTAGAAATGTCTGTTACTAAATACAAACAGGAGGTGGCAGTTGTGTGTGTAAGATTTCCACCAGTACTGTTGTGACACTTACTGTGGTCGTACATACAAAGACATACTAATTTACAGAACATATATGTATCATTCAGAAATCAATTTTACTAACTATTGATATAATTAATAATAAAAAAATAAAATATATATTTTTTTCATTAAACGATTACGTTTCTGCAGAAAATTTAATAAATTGATCTTTATCTTTCTGTTTATCTATCTGTTGTTGAATAATCATTCATCATTTATTTAGAGTAAAATGGTGTGTGAAATGATCATATGTGTTAAGGCCCCCATACACCTTTAGATCACGCCATACAATTTCCCTTAGATCTACCAACAACTATGTAGCGTGGGGTCCTTCCTGATAGAATACATAGTGATTGGAAGGTTTGAAAAGATCCTCAAATAACCATATTTTTCGCCGTAAAAAATGCACCGGCCCATAAGACGCACCCAGGTTTTAGAGCAAGAAGACCAGAATAAAAAATTATTATGTTTTCACATCAATTGGGTTAATGCAATATATTCAGTGAATGCAATATTCAATTCAGCCAGCAGGTGTCACTAGCAGCAGAACACTTTCAGCTGAACACGTCATCTCTACACTAATCTGCAGGAGGAAGGGGGGGGGGCGGGCTGTCTCCTGCTCTTTTCTTTCTCCGCTCTCAGTCTCTGCCCATGTTGCAGTTACTGTGGAGGAGAGAGGTATAGTTGATCATCTATATCTCTCTCTTCATTGCCTATGACAGCAGAATAGGCAAATACACAGTTCAGATGGGAGAGCCGGACATCGGCCGGCATCTCACATCTGAGAGCTCCTCCAGCACCCTGGCTAATCTCTGTGCCGGGAGAGCTAGCGGAAAGCCGCGGGGGTCGCACATTCGGCCCATAAGACGCAGACACTTTTTGCCCCCAATTTTGGGGGTGAAAAAGTGCGTCTTATACAGCGAAAAATATGGTACATGATTTTGGTAGAAGAAAAGTGGATTGTACATAAATTGTATGTCAAGATCTTAAGGTGTATGTGAGCCTTCACTTTTAATAAGTCAGTTGCTCAATAGGAGTAAAAAAGAGAGGTTAGATCGAGCGCCTGCACAAAGTGTGCAGACACCCACCCCCGGGGGTATGTTAATGTATGCTAAGGTTTCACACACTGTGATAAGTAAATTTGACCTGTTTTTGATAACAACCAGTGGTGGGAATTATGTTCTGATTGTAAAAAGCCTCTGCTTTCCCATTCAGAGCAAAGTGACTGGTTTGCTTGCACTCCCCCCACATCTGGCAACGTAGACATGTATTTTCTTCAGGCTCTATTTACACACTCACTTTTCAGTCTGCTGTCAGTCGACAGTAGTCCAAAAAGCAACCAGGCGCTCCTCTCTGTGAGTGCTTGCACGCCTGTGCAGGCGCTCAAGGGGGCATTTAGATAACACTGCCATAAGAGGTCTATTGAGCAAAAGGCCAAAAATCACCAAAGGAATGCCTTATGTTGCGTATGTTGGGCATCTACCATCTTGTTTTAATTGAGCCCTAACTCTTCTATCACATTATTTAGCAGTAAAAATTTAAACACATGATTTACCCATGTAACAGAGCAAAGGTAGTTTGTGTGGTCACATGTGAAAGAGCAAAGGTAGTTTAGCTTATAAAGGGCTTTGCTTTTTAATTGGTTATGAATAAAAATTTAATACAACACTGTAAGATATTGTAATTGTACATTAAAAGCATGCATGTTATAAAGATATACACTTATTTAGCGCTGTGCAGCCACATTGACTGGTGGTCAAATTAAAAGCAGTCAAAAAAGCTTCAAAATTAAGATGAGGAGAACAGGATACATTCTTTAGTGGAGTCTCAAACTGTCCAAAAAAAGAGTTCATGCCACCAATAATTTAAGCTGTAGGACATCTTCACCTGTTAAGTGTTGTAGTAGGACACTGCAACATTTCTGGGTTTTCCTCTGTTTAATACTTTGGTAAGCAGACATTACTACTAACATCCCTCACAGATCACAGAGATAGTGATAACAGCACCTGTTTCTGCATGTGTTTTTAGACCGGTCTAACGCCACTGCATGTTGCTGCACACTATGATAACCAGAAAGTGGCGTTGCTATTGTTGGATAAAGGAGCATCCCCACATGGAGCTGCAAAGGTAAAAAAAAACTCTGAATGTGATTACTTGTTTGTCATTAAATTAGTGTCTTCTGTGAGCTTTTGCAACTTCTGTCCTCATGGGTCAAATTCTTGCACAGTAAATATGTCACTGACAGATATACAGTTTACAAAGAGTCAGAAAATTACTCTGATATAAAAAAAAGTGGCCTGCACATGGTTGCGAAGGACTGGTGTTGGACTAGTGCACTTTTATGGCTAATGTTTTCATCCATTCAATAGGGTTTCAAGTACCATGGTTCAGGATTGAGTTTACAAACTAAATTCCATTGGAGCATTCCCCATTCCTCGATTTTAAGCTTGGAAAACAATGAAAGCCCTTTGCACAGCCTGACCTTTATTGGCTGGCCTAACCAAATATACACACTCAGTATTCCTTGACCTGGGTAGGGCAGATATGTGTGGAGAGAGGAGAAACCATATAACCCAAAATAATTCTTTACAGTAAGTAAATAATGACACAAGAAATTTAATGGAAAAACTGGAATATAAAATTGGCCACAGCTTTAATGAACAGAAACATATTGCACAAAATATGTCCCTGACAGTGGCCCCAATTTCCAGTAAATCACTAATAGCCCAAACCATTACCAGCCTCAAAACCTTTACCAGCTCGGTGGGTACTCATGAATAACTTCGACTCCTATTTTCCAAAATGAACCAAAATAACTGGGTCATTGATCTTCTTAAGAGTTCGCAGTTGTCGTCCACATGACTACTCATCCACCAGCACGTCACCAAATCGCCTTGACCCATAGATTTTTCTTGCTGTGACAAGTTGGTAGACATAAAATTAAATACAACCTTCCAATACAGCATAGAAATGTGAATTAGAACAAGCTACAAGCTGCGGAGAAATCCAGCCTGCCTCTCACGCAGCTTCTGAGTGAGGAGTGTTGGCACTGCCCCCTTCACACTGTGGAGGCAGGAGACAGCTGTTCCAATACTTTCCATGAAAACTCTTGTCTCCATGCTAAGTAATGGAGATTGAACAGGGTTTTCCAACATGTTGGAACATGTTGGAACCCCGTTCAATCGAGTTTCTTTGAGCGGGCTCTATTGATCTCGCTTGAAGGAAGGCACACATGGGTAGCTTTGTAAAGCTAGCCATACACAGGTAAATTCCCGTGCAATTAACCACACCACACTGTGATTGATCAGGGATCAATTGAACAAGAGTCAATGTGTACCACATGGGCACATCTATTCCCGTTCAATGGAGACCTCCATTTAGACTTTCTCCCTGGCTTCCAGCTTGTGAATCCGAACACGCTAGAAGCTGGGCAGAGAAATCCATCCGGTCCGCTTCTCTCCCCCAGCAGTACAGAGTGCTGACTTCGCCCCCTTCACTGACAGCCGACAGCTGTGTCAGAGGAAGGAAGGCTGGATCTGGCTGTCCCTTTACATTGCGTGAAGATTCTTCTTCACGCAAAGTAATGGAGATTGAACGGGGTTTTCCAACATGTTGGAACCCATTTCGATCGATTTATTTCGAGCGGGCTCTATTGATCCTGCTCAAAGGAAAGCACACACAGGTAGGATTGTAAGCAGATTAGAGTACAATGAATCACCGTGACCACGCATGTTGATTGATTGTACTCAAATTGTTTTACAAATCTAACAGTGTGTGCCTAGCTTAATGATTTTGGAATGCATCTGGTGTCAAGCATTTGTAGTCAGTAGTTAGAACATTCTAATCGGATCTGCTCCAAGGTAGCGAGCATATCCACACTGACCTTTTTAATCATAGGAGCACTAGGTTACATGGTGACTGGTCACGTAGGAAACAACCAAGAATCTATATTACAGTACTCAATAGTCAGTTTTGGATTTTTGATGTCTTCTCTACTCTGTTTTGGTGTAATAAAAATTATAATATTAATATAATTTGATAGTAGTAGCTGATATAGTACTTCAGTTAGCACACAAGATTGATTCTGATTGATACACACACTAAGTAAAGCAGGGTACAGATGTGGAGACCTTATCGGACATGACCGTTAATACGGCGATGTCCGATGCTTTGCCTGGGTCTCCAGGCAAAGCTCGGCTGAGTAAGAGGAGCTGGGGAGATGCAGTTCTGCTCTCCCCAGCTGCTCCGATATCTGACAGCAACGTGATGACGTCATCACGCTGCTGCAGGGTACATCGGACGGCTCAAATATCGAGCCGTCTGTACCCTGCTTAAATTGATTTTGTCCAGTGAACACATTCTCTCTTTATTATTTAGACTTAAGCTGGGAACACATGAATAGATATAAGTCAGATCGATGGCAGCTCTGAGCGCCACGCATGCTCACGGCCATCTATCTGGCCCCTATCTAATGCGGCAATCCCTCTTCTTGAGTGGGACCAATCAATCCCGATTGAAAACAGGGATATCAGACATGACCGTAAACCACGTCCAATGTCCATTGCTTCGGGGGGTCTCCATGCAAAGCATCGGCTGAGCTGGAGACAAAGCAGTGCTGTATCTCCAGCTCTTCCGATATCTGGCAGCAGCGTGATGACATCATTGCACTGCTTCAGGGAACCTTGAACGGCTCCAATATCGAGCCATGTGTTTTTTGCTTTAGTCTACTTTTAGGCAACCAAAATTAGTTTTGTGTATACACTATTAAACCAAGAAGGCCTTAACAAAAATGTGTTTTTATAAATTATATATTATGGGAAACTATAATAATAAAAATTTATTTATAAAAATCTAAGCAACTATGAAAACATTTACTCCTGTAATAAAGTTTCCATAGATTAAATTGAAGCTAAGAATCTAGTACTGCAAGTTCTGGCTACTGACCACTTTTATGAAAGCTTAGCACAAAACTGCAATTCACAAACTACATTCTGGCTTTAAGTCTAACACCATATTCAAGGTTTACAGGTCCTGCTATCAGACGGAATGACTGATAAAGTGCACATGCTTGCTTACACTGCCTAGTAAGTACAGTGTCCTTGTAAATGTTTATGAGTAACATATCTCTCTTTATAGAATGGATACACTCCTCTCCATATTGCTGCAAAGAAAAACCAGATGGAAATAGCCACCACACTACTGGAATATGGGGCAGATGCCAATGCCATGACCAAGCAAGGAATCTCCCCTATACATCTTGCTGCCCAAGAAGGCCATGTGGACATGGTGTCTTTGTTGCTCACAAGAAATGCTAATGTCAATGTTAGCAACAAGGTACAATGTGTACTCTTTAACATGTGTTTGCAAAGCCCTAATTGTAAGGGCAACTATATAATATGTTTTTGTCACAGAAGTGGTCACCTCTGTGCATAACTAAAGGAAACTGTTGTGGTCATAGTACTTTAATTGCTGATCCCGCCCTTTTAATAAAGGTTTGGGAGTGCTAATTGATTATGCAAGGTGACAATCAGCTTGGTGGTCCGTATTATTACAGGCACAAATAATATTTTGTGCAAGGCCTATTTCTATATTCTAACAATTGCCTAGGCCAATTTCCATAAATAGACATTGAGGCCGGGTTCATATCAGTACAGCAGTACCTAGAAGAAAGGCAGCTGTCACCAGGAGGCATGCTGCAGCACCACTCATTATGAATGGCACCCCAACAACATTGCATAACAGTACAGACATACCATGGGTTGCAGTTAGGCGCAATGGATAAAAAAGTTTGTAGTATGTTCGCACATTGCACTTCAGCAGCCAGCGCTGCTGCAGCCAGCGCTGCAATACTGCATGTGGCATAGGCCTCAAACAGAAATTTGATATGACCATTTTGGTTAATGTGGATTTAAAAGTGCATTTTGCTAACAGTAAAACATAAAGTTTAAAATTCACACAGAAAGTACTCTATTTGCCAAATGTTTCTTATTTCATTTAGGCAGCTCTATAATGAACCATCTCTAGTGCACTAAAGTACTTGGTGTTGGTGGAACTCTGATGTTTCATGAGCACAACATTAAATAAAAGATAAAGTGCCATATGTTTTAGGTTAACACTAAGTTGCGCGGGCACCCCTAAGGCAAAGAACCTAAACATCTGGTATTCGGCAGGAAGTCTGAATGAAGTATGTAGTTCACTTTATGAAGATCCCAGTTCACTGGCTTAAGTCCCACCAAGAGAGCTTTCAGCAACTGGTAGTGGCTGACTACAAAAAAACTCACACTAAAGCTTGGCATACACAGCTCGATTTTTTTATAGATTTGAGCACAATCGATTGTTCTTGAATCTATAAAAAATCCAGCCTACAGATTGATCCCAATCTGGAAGAAAGCTCAGTCGAACATGGAACCAACAACTGCGATTGGTGACGCAGAAGTACGGCGCCTTGAAGCTCAAGTGCAGCGCAATGACATGGCTTCTTTTTTGTACAGGCATCGAGCCGTGTATGCCTAGCATTATAAATATATAAATATATATAATTTCCAATATTGTTATTGACCATGTAGATTTTGGCCTTTAATTTAATTTGTAAGTTAACAACATTGTAGAGAGTTGCACTTTTTATGTACTAGTCTGTGAACCCAAATTAAACAAGGTTTTGGAGGAATATAATTGTCTCATATTGTCTTTGAACTGTTGATCAGAGCCCACAAAGATCCAAGTGTCAGAACAAGACACCCTTTCGCTATGAATTTTGCTCCAGGCTCCTAAAATGCCTCCTATCTCTGTAGATATGCAGCTGTGAATGCCAAATTACAGAATAAATCCCTGACCAAGTCATTGCTTCAAGCAGGAGAGTCTAGTTTGAATACATCTTTCGGCCCTGAGGCAAATATCTTCTATTTCTTGGCATAAAAATATTGTAAAAAGAAAACATAAATCAAACCTATTTAAACTTATTTACAGAGGGTGTGGAAAACATTTTCTCTTTTAAGGTAGGGGTTAGGGTATGGAACCGATATGGCCCTGAGGTCTCCCTGCGCTAAGCGCATTCCTTGGCGAGGATCCGGCGGACCCGATCCACATTACCTGCCTGCAACAGCGGCTGTTCCCAGCATATTTTTTATTAATACAGACAGGAAGTTAGTTGCATATTGACCACATGAGTTTAGAAATACAATCTTCCTACCCATAAATTGCTTTTTGGTCAATTAGGAAGTCATGTTTCTGCAACAGCGGCTGTTCCACCGATTCGCTGGCTGGAGGTTGACGTACGGCCAGCGGATTGGCAGAACGCCATGGGAACAGCCGCTGCTTTGTAAATGCTTTTGAACATACTCCATGAGATACTTTCATATTTAAATTTTTAACAGTTTTTAATATTTCACTTATTTCCCCTACTTTCTTTTCTTGTGAACTGCAATAATACCAACTCAGCAAAGATATGGGAAGAAACTAAAAGCCTAAACAATAAAGCCTAAACAATTCCTATATAGGGTATGTTTTAACTGCGCTATCGGCTCCCTCAGGTCCCCCTGCCCTAAGCGCATTTCTTGGCGGGGACCCAACAGAGCCGATAGCGCCGTTGATCAAAATACATATATGGCACTAATTGTGACATTCATCTTCATCCATCATGTTTTATTGGGGTTGTGCAACCAGACACATACATATTCGAAGTAGTGGATGAGTTACTTATCAGCAGCCTTTTCATAGCAGAAGTGGATAAAAGTGGTAACTAATTATATTTAATGGTTTTATCACCTTTTTACTATGTACTGGTTACTAATATTTCTTTATTCTGTGATTTATAGAGTGGGCTTACACCTCTTCACCTGGCAGCTCAGGAAGATAGAGTGGGAGTGGCCCAGGTTCTGACCAATAACGGGACAGTCCCTGACTGTATAACCAAGGTAAAACTTTCTCTAATGCTAGCCATGTATGCGTCAAATTTTGTTCACATTTCAATTAATTTGACCTGTGCAATTTAAACATATATACTTAAACTTTTCTTGTTTATTTCTACCTGCTAATTCAACTTTGTGACATATATCCTGTTTTAATGTCGTCTCTTCAGCATCTATGGATGAGTTAAGCTTATGTCTACATGAGCTTCATCCAAGCTTTAAGCTTTAATGCATGAAAATAATGCATAATTATTATTATTATTATTATGATTATTATTATTATTATAATAATGCATAATGCATGGTTTGAAAATGTTGTAGCAGTGGAGACATGACCAGTACTGTCCTATTGAAAGTAAACACAAAGGCATGAAAAATGTGTCCAATGCTTTAAGGCAGTGGTTCCCAAACTGGGGGCCGGCCCCCCCTAGGGGGGGGGGCGAAGGTATTCCGGGGGGGGGGGGGTTACTAATTTGTATTATTACAAGTTCAAGTTTGTATTTTTTAGCCAGTATATTTCTAATGATCTGTCCCTGTTTGCTAAATTCTCATTATTCAACAGTCATACCCAAGTAATATTCCAAGTAATATTTCCATTAATGTGTTATCGATAAATCAACATATACTGAGTCAGATTATACAACTGTCAGATTGATCTGTTTATCACTGGAAATATTTCTAAGGAATCGGAAATCTCTCTTTATGCTTAATAGTTCGAAATCGAATTGGTTCCTGTTTGCTATGTGTGTAGTTCTCCTCCTGGATCATCCTTATTAAATAGAGATGACTGTTATCTTGTTTTTTCATAGGCAGAATAAGGTGGATCAGAAGATATGTTTCTTATACAGCATATATAGTATAGCTGTGGTTAAAAAGTAATGCCAAATAGTTCCTCATAAATCAGGGACAAATATGTTGGGAAGCAAGTATTCAGGCTTGAATGTATTAGGGCAATGTATAGATCAAAGATAAGCTGCGTAACACAGTGACAAAAAAGAATGCACCTGTTAGCAGTTTAAAGCTGTCATAATAATGAAAATATATAGTTGCTTAAATGCTGCTGGTTACATTCCTGAACAAACTGGCTTTGCTTTCCTTAAGGCACAATGTTGTCAGAATTAAAACTTAAACCTTGAGATGAATACAGGTAGTAATGTTGGCCTGTGACCTAGTAATGTTGGCCTGTGACTGTCCTACAGTCCACCCCAGTCCACCTTTGTCAGTTGTTTGCTTAAGGGCTTGTCCCCACAGGGAAAGTTGGATTGTAGGATTCATTGTGTCTCTTGTGAAAACACAAGTTTATGATTAATATTAATTAAGAAAGTTTTCCCAGCCACCCTTCAGATTCATTGCTGTCCTATTATAAGTTTCTATGCAAGTTTAATTAGAGCTGAAGACACAGAACTCAGGCAAGGAAATATTTTTATTTTGCATCAAATTTAATATTTGCAGTGCAAACCAGGCACCAGAAGCATGTAACTAATAAGCATTAACCATGTACTGTTTCTTATGTGTTACAGATGGGATACACTCCTTTGCATGTGGCGAGCCATTACGGGAACATAAAAATGGTGAATTTCCTGCTGCAGCATGGTGCTAAAGTAAATGCCAAAACCAAGGTATGTTGCACAGATATGTATGGATAATATTACATTAGGACTATTAAACCCAGACCACTACTTTATGTAGAACACCAGCTTGAACTTTTGAATAGTACTGGAATAGTGTGGGAAAGGTCTGGTTAAGTCCTACCATTACATTTAAGAATCTGTTTAAGCTTGATCACCCTTTGCTATTCCTGATACAATGAAAACTGTTGATGGCTTGTAAGGTTCCCTCTATTAATTATGTGTTTGTCCTTTCAGAATGGATATACTGCTCTACATCAGGCTGCTCAGCAGGGACATACCCACATCATTAACGTGTTGCTCCAGCATGGTGCTTCGCCTAATGAAGTCACTGTGGTGAGTAAATATACAACTGATTGATTATATTGTATGTAAAGGTGCATTTTGCTTCATAACTATAAACAATTGCATATGGATTTCTCTTTGAATACCAAGATTCCAAACTTCCAGTTGCATGTTACAAAGTAAAAAGCTAATCTGTGCTGCTGTGGATATCTCCTCTATCCTTCTTTAAATTTAGATTTAGTTGCATAATATGGGAACATATGGCAGCTTATTAACTATATTTTAGTACTCAATTACATATCAAATAAGATTTCTTATTGTTGCCCATACACCATATACCACCCTAGGTATTTGCACAAATATAGCTGGCATATCCTATTTTTGCTGTAAATTTTGGAAGAAAAAAAATGGGGGACATACAGGAAGTGACATTCATTCATAGTGACAGTATACTGATCTTTGTTCTTTCGCGTTCCATGTACCTGAAATGACGTCACTGAGGTTACTTCCAGTGCCAGGCTTACTTCTCAGCTGATCTAGTAGGGAAAGGGCATTACTCTCCCTGCTAATGTCCCACCCCTCTTGTGCTGATAATGCGTGGGGTGGGACATTAGCAGGGAGAGAGTAATGTGCTTTCCCTAGAAAATTATACTAGCTTCCAATTTTTTATTATTAGTCTCTGTGCCACATCCCAAAGTTAAATTTGAAACAAAAGTTGAGGAGTGGTGGGTGAATGCACTCGGCATCGACCACTGCACTTCCCCGCATCGACACTAGGGACTTAGTGGGGGACTTTTAAGGCACTTGTTATGTATATATAGTCATAATCTTGTAAAATATAAACAATTTATTAGGCAAAGTAGTAATTAATCAAGTAATCAATAGTACAGATTCATAGTTCTATACAATCTATATCATAGATTGCATCATAGAGTGCATTCACCCACCACTCTTCAACTTTTGTTTCAAATGTGCTTTCCCTTTTAAGATCAGTGCGATTTCAAGAATCCAGGAAAAATCTGGGATTTCTTGAAATTGGAATTTGGCTGGAAAAGCCACATAAAAAACTTGACTTTCCCGGCCAAAACGTGAAGTCTGCCTTGTGGTTACTACAAAAATCCACTTGTGGTATTCTAGTAGTGGCCTACTTGGGACCAGTAAGGACAATGTAGATACAGCATGTAAAAACTGCAGGATATTGTCTGTCAATCCTTATATGCTCATCCATGGATAACAGCCAAATCCATGTCATCAGGACAGAGCCCACATTGTGTAATGTGTATATAATGCTAGTAGGGAAGTCAAGCAGGAAAGGCATAGAGTAGGATGCATCTCTGTCCATAAACTATTATTATATTATTGTTACAAGAGCTGCTGTTGCTTCATTTCCACTGTATCTTGCCTTTTCAACAGAATGGCAACACTGCTCTGGCAATAGCTCGCCGGCTGGGTTATATCTCGGTGGTTGATACACTGAAAGTCGTGACGGAGGAGACCTTGACTACAGTTGTGAGTTAACCCATCTAATTGTGTCTGTATAGTTTATTAACTTTATTACATGAAAGAATTGCTGCTTGTTATGGATTTAGACTTTTTTTGCAAAATGCAAGATAAAAGCTAAAGTAAATAGCCCCTTTAAACGATAAAATGTATAACAGAATCAACTATTTAGCACTAATCCAGAGATTTCCCCCATCGTACAGCTTTCTTGCAGTTGATACCAGCTCAGTGATAATGCTTTTTCTCTGCCACTGCAACCTCTTCCTATCACCAAGTACAGCTTCAATGATGATGTCCTTTTACATATCAATAGCGATATCTATAGCATATCTGTAAAGACTGCAAGATCTTATATGTACAGACATAAAAGCGTTTAGTACCATAAAGATTTGGATAAGGTTCAGGGGGGGGCAGTATTTTCAAAATTACGTTGAGTTCAAGAACACAGGGACTTGGCCCTAAACTAACAGAAGGAAAGTTTATAATAATTTTAGATATTTAGTAGTATTGAGCAATAGTAGATTGTTGTACCGTGTTATCCATCAATGAATACAGCGTTTGTGGTTCAAGTGATACAGTTTATTGGCTAACTGACGTCATTGAAAAAACAAGCTTTCTGGAAGTCTCAGATGAAGAAGGCATATGAGACATTCCGAAAAATGTGCTTTTTCAATGGCTTCAGTTAGCCAATAAACAATTTTACTTGAAACTCTCTGTAGTATTTACTGAAAGAATAGCTAATGCTTGGTACAGATTTTTAGCACAGGTGGGGTGCAGCCAACAGGAGTTAAACACCTTGGGATGTTTGGAACAAAATGAGTAAAGCAGGGAACAGACATGTAGTTATGGGCCAGATCGATGGACCAATCAATCCCGCTCGAAAACAGCCATATTGGACATGACCGTTAAATACGGCCGATGTCCTTTGCATTGCATTGAAACCTTGGGTCTCAAAGGATTGGCTGAGCTGGAGAGAGAGCAGAGTTGTCTCCCGGGCTCTGCTGATATCTGACAGCAGCATAATGACGTCATCACGCTGCTGAAGGGAACAATATCGAGCTGTCTGTTCTCTGCTTTAATCTTCTTGACCAAACTGCTGCTGCCTTACTGGAGGCTGAAAATCAGCGTTGTCTTTCCGAATATTTAATGTTTTACATTTAAGGCCAAGTAAAAGCATCCCTGTATATAAATTCTTATTCATATAAAGGTGTAGTGTCCCCGTACGCCTTCAGATTTCCTTTAGGTCTCCTTTTGTTTTACCAAAACTATGTAATATGAGGGGCTTTCTAAACCATCAAGTCTATCTGTTTTCAATCGCAGAAGACCCTATACTGCATAGTTGTTGGTAGATCTAAAGGATATCTGACAGAGAGATCTAAAGGTGTATGGCCATCTTAAATGTGAAGCTGTATCTCTTCAGCTTTAAATGATTTCTGCAATGACTCCAGATGGCCAGCTCCACATTCAAATGGTTTAAACCAGCAACAAAGGTTAGGACAACAGGCGAAAGATTCCCTTTGCTAAACTTCCAAGAGAGTGAAAACACAGCTTCCATGGTTTCTGTAGTTTATAATCAGATGTTGGTTGGGTATTTATTCATAACCTATGCATTAACCTGTACACATGAAAACAGAATGCAGATCTCAAAGTATAAAACAGGGAGTATGGATGTTAGGCATAGAAAGGGTTTAGAAAACATATGCTCCGTATTAGCATCAGAACTTCACTGAGACACCAGGGAGAGTTTCTGTTGTTTATTTTTTGTTTTTGGCAGCCTGGAGAGTATACACACAACATGTGAAGCCGCTGCATTGTTACTGCTCTGCTGTCATTTTTGGCTTGTTGAACTCCCCAGTCCGACATGGAAATGATGTTTTCTCTGGGTTTTTTTTTCTGTAACAGATGGTGACTGAAAAACATAAAATGAATGTGCCGGAAACAATGAACGAGGTTTTGGACATGTCAGATGATGAAGGTATGGATGTAGCATATATCCTTCCTATTATTTGTGTCATCATCAGTTCCACCTTAAAATGTTGGTTGTGTAAATTAATACAGGGATTGTGCTATCTGTCAGAACTGCTGGGAACACATGCATAGATATGGGCCACATTGATGGCTGCTTCGAGAACCGTGCTCACGGCCATCTATCTGGGCCATATCTAATGCGGCTATACCTATTTTCGAGCAGAATCAATCAATCCCGCTCGAAAATACGGGATATCGGACATGGCCTGGCTGGCTTCTCCCCCGTAGCACTGTCTGGGGGGGGGGGGGGGGGGGGGGATGGCTGTGTCTCTGTGTCTGACCTCACTGGCTGTGAGCTGTAGACAACCAGGAAAAGCAGACACCGGACCAGCTCTCATACCGTGTGTACCGGGTCCCCATCGAATGGGAATTGATGTGCACTTTGGTGCACATTGATTCCCGTTCGATTGACCCGCAATCAATCACAGTGTGGTGATGTCACCACGCTATAATTGATTGTGGATGGATTGCACGGCAATCTACCCATGTAGCTTTAAGCTAGCCACGTGTCGATTCCTGAGCGATCGATCGACGATCCGATCGATTCCGGTGAAGTCACAGGCGTCGATCGATCGACCATACAAGTCTGTGCCTACCACCTTAGGCCACCGATTCCTGGACGATTCTGTTACCAGTCGATCGATTCACAAATGTCAACGCCCCTTGATGTGTGCCCAATCGATCAGAAAACACCAACAGGTTGGTTCCCTGGCCGATCTGATTTGGGGGCCATGTCGATCGGTCGGGGTCGATCGGTCAAGGTGGGCTGCACTCGATTCCTCATCGATCAGTGTGCACGCGCCTGGTGATCGATCGGCCAGGAATCGAGTGTGAAATCGACCTGTGTATGGCCACCTTTAGATTTCTGATTGCCTTCTTCACTGCACCATCAGTGGCTGTCAGGGTATCACTGTTCATCTCAGTGATGATTGGAGGTTATTGGAGGGAGATAAAACCTCCAAATTGTGAGCTACAATCCCAACCAAAGGGGTTACAAGTGTAAGATCTTTGGCCCCATGCAATACCATGCTGAACCAAACCAGCAACTTTGCCATCTGGATCATCCATTCCTATTAAAATGAACCAAAAATTATGTATTGTACAGGCTAATCTGGAAACAAACTCAACAGATTGTTAAGAAATGCCCTGGTATCAAATAGTAGTTTATACATCTAGGAGATTTTGTACTTATTTTTATGGTTAAGAGATGTTCTCACTTAAGTTTCATTCAAACCTTACACATATTACGCATATTTTGACTTGGATCTGATAAGAAAAAAAACTTTTTGTTTTTTAATTTTGTGTTAAAAGATTTAAGCCTGGCATACACACGCCGATTAGCGGCCGATTTTGCTGCTGACCGACGGGCGTGCGCGCTCGCGCCGTCGGTCGGCCGCCAATCGGTGTGTGCCCACAGGGTGCGACAGATCCCTGTCGCCTCACAGCTCGGCCGGCCAGAGAACGGACATGTCCGATGTTCTCTGGCCGATGCCGGCTGATGCCATTAAATTCAATGAAGACCGGCGTCTTCATTGAAGGTAATGGCCGGCACACAAAGGGTGCCCGGCCGATTAAAGCAGCCCCAGAATGCAGCGTGATGACGTCATCACGTTGCATTTCAGAGCTCATCGGAGCTCATCTGTCTGCACTCGTCTGTTGGTGTATGGCAGACATTATACATATTTCCCCATGGGGTGTGTTTTCACTGTTAAATGATTAAGATTAGCAGGTTGTGTTGCTGTCACCTTAATTTTATTCCTATTAGCTGAGTTATCAAATGTATTTTTTATTACTCTACTATGGAGAAATGTAGGCACATATTTCTTGTCCAAGAATTACAATTCTATCTTCACTGTTTTCGTGCAGTTCGTAGAGCAAATATACCTGAAATTCTCAGCGATGCTGAGTATTTGTCAGAAGGGGATGAAGGTATTTATTGAAAATGGCAGCGCATATATAACAATAATATGGGGCTCTTACAATTACAACAGCTACTACATCCTACTACAATATCTGGGATCTGTGGTACATTACTGAAATCCTTCCAAATTTCACATATCTTGCCTTATCATGAAGTCAAGCAAGTTCTTAGTACTCCTGCCAGGCATCTCCATCTTCATCGGTCACTTGTTTCAGAACTGGTTGTACGTCATTAATTTGGATCAGGTTCCTGGCGGTGTATCAATGGTGTGTTGTGCAAACCTATCAGTGGTCACCATAACAGGAGCACATGTGGTCACCCTATAATAAGGACTCTTATGGCAGAGTCATAAGGAGTCCTTAGAATTAAAGTTGCATAAATCCTTTTTACGCCATAAAAAGTTTAAATTTTAATGAGGAAGTGTAGATTGTTGTTGAATTATCACTGCCTTGCATGGGCAAGACTAAAATCATGGAGTAAACTTCTTAAGAAATATAAAAATAACTCCATAAGTAGTCACATATTTGTCCTTTAAACTTGTGGCCATGTCCTTGGAGATGTAGAAAGAAGTAGGGGTTGTAGTTAAAGCGGTTTTAAACACAAATGTAAAAAACACACATACATTAAACAGACACAATACTCACCTGTCAGCAGTTCAGATGCTGGAAAACTGCTACACAAAAACCCCCACACCATACTCACTTAACTTGCTTGCAGTTCTCATGCTGGCATCTTAGATCCTGGAGACATCCAGCTACTTCCGCCCTCACTGCCCCCTCCCCTCTCCCCCCCCCTTCACTCCACCTTCCCCTCTTGTCTCTTCTCTGTTGGAGCTTTAGAGATTCGTGGGGGGGGGGATCAGCTGCTGACGAGTTCCTGTGTGGGAGAGATGTCCCAGACACCATTTCGGCTGCCTAGGTGCTACGTAAGGCAGTGGGAGTTTTTTTTTTACAATTAAGGATCTCAGCAGTATTGGCTGAGCTGCAGCCAAAACTGCTGAGTGACCTCCCAAGTGGCAGGTCCGCTTTAACTTTAAAAGAAGTTTAGTATATTCTGACCCTATAGGGTGCAATGAAGTTAGTTTTCTCTCTCATGAATCTTAGGGTCAGGTGCATGCAAGGATTTCAAAATGTTATCTGCAGATGTTGGTTATCCTAAAATCCCCAGATTATCGAATGGAAAAAAACAGAGCATGTGACCAAAATACAGCTAAATCAAAACAAAAGCCAAATCTCTGTGTCTGTCATATTAACTGAAATGGCAGATGCTTTTAGGTTATTACAAACGTAGCTGGTTTGTATTGTTTGAGCTCCATGTTACATACCTAACATTTTTAACTCATTTACTGGTTTGGGGTTTTTGTGTGTTTTAAACAAATTAATACATTTCTGATCTTAACCATACTAAAGCGAGCCATACATGGTTCAATTGACATCAAATCGATCATCATGTAAAGTATATGTCGCTTGTTAATTGAATCGAAAAGTAACACCACTAAATGAGTATGCAATCAAAGCCCTGATTTTTCGCATTTGAATTTAAATCGTTTTTAAATGTAGAGTAATCAAAAAAGCGATTGTCACCAGAGTGATCAAAAAGGGACCAATTGATTGTTCACAGAGTGATCAAAAAAGGGACCAATGATGGTTCAACAGAGTGATCAAAAACCCATAAGGATTCATATCTTTGAATTTTAATCCATACATTATTAAGATGTGGCAAAAGGAAAGTGGGGGACAAACATTACATTAGAGATGTATTCACAGGAGATCGCCATTTGCATGCTGTGTGTCAAGTGAACAGGACACACAAGCCATTAAATGCATGTTGCATGGTTTAAATGACTGTATTGCATTCTACTCTAATCAGAAGTTAACAGTATATGCTCATTGATTGAATTCGAATATACAATTGGACAGGTCAAACAAACAGTACAAAAAATAATAGACACTCTAATGTGGGGACATCAAATCAAAATTTTCCAAATGGTCCGATCACAAATTTCGATCGAGCAAAATGAACAATTAAAATCGAATTTCAACAGATCGTTTACATGTGGACAGCCTTCACTTTTCAAGCGGGATCAGCACTAATTGATCGAATTACATTGATTGTACAGTCAATTGAACCATGTGTGGCTAGCTTAAGCCTATTTTCTGGTGTGACGGACCTTTCATATTGGGCAATGTATGTGATTGTCAGATAATGAACGATAAGATAAAAGAACAAATAACCATCCTTTATATGTAAATGAATTTGTATGTTGTTGTACTGTCTGTATATTTGTATACACAGCTTATTTTCACATGTTTTCTTGGATGCATCTATTTCACACTTATATGTGTGCATGTTTGTATGTATATATAATAAGCACATGTGTATATATATTTTTTTTATTTTTCTTTTTTTTTTTGCTTTGTTTTAAAATTACATTTTGGGACAACATGCATAATATAAAGGTCAGTGGGGCCAGAACCCATAAAATTCAGATGGAAGTCAGACTAGGCCACAGCAAATGCAGTAGGGAGCGATAACTTCATCCTTCATATGGATTAACTTTTTGCT
Source organism: Ptychadena robeensis (assembly GCA_036250615.1). Lineage (NCBI taxonomy): Eukaryota > Metazoa > Chordata > Amphibia > Anura > Ptychadenidae > Ptychadena > Ptychadena robeensis. Next base: position 42,579,530 of record CM070037.1, on the reverse strand, counting down.
GTGCTATGTATCCTGGGATGACTTCATTCAGACTTCCACTAAACTTTAATGAAACTATTTCAGCTATATTTATACATCTATACCATAGAAGGACTGTTCAAAACAAAATAAGATGAGGACGTCAGTACTTTGGGCAATCTAACACAGAACAACTATGCAGTCCTGACTTCACTAGCTGCATACTTGTTTGAAAACCATTGAAAGCACAGACAAGGCAGGCAACTAGCATTGTCACAAGGCAGTCTGCTATTATGTATATACCTTTTATAAGTAATCTCTGTGTAGTATTACTTTAAGACCGCAGGTATGATGGTAACCTAAACTTGCTTCGCTCAATCATCTTTGGTAGTATGGAAATTTTTTGGCAGAGAAGGGAATGATCCTATAATTGGAAATTTTATTTCATATGGAGTATGGACTGCTGTAGAAAGTTAAAGTTATCAAACCCCAAGGTCTGTGATTTTAAGGTTCATGGAACTTTTCTACAACATGTTAGTATTTGGCTACTATTGCAGTCCCAACACAAGAACACTGGCAATCTGCATTATAAAAATACACTTTGCATGTTTCATGAACATTGCAATGCAGCACGTATTACAAAATAAAAACCTAATATGTACACCATAACATATGATCTGTGTTGTAAAAAAGTTTTTGGGATACTCTGAAAAAATGTAATATGCTGATTAACTACAAACATATGTTAGAATACTAATATAGGCCTGCCTGTGCTAATCCTGAATCCTGGGTGTGAGTAGTGCCTTCAATGTAGAGAAAGATAAAAATTAAGCTATGCTTGAGCTGATAATCTTTCTTTAATCACAATCATTTCTATGTTTCTACAATAATGGTTGGATCTGGCATGTGTTCATGGTTATTGCTAACCATGGAAGCAAAGAACCTATGAAACCTCAGCATTGGGGATGTAGTAGAATTTAGAAAGACCCTGTTCAAACCTTGTGGGCAAGGGATCTTGACATGTCCACATTATATCCAGTGGGCCAGGTTATATGAAAATGTTTATAAATGCATGTCAACAGCTATGTGCAGCCCCAGTTCAATACTAGTACCAACTTTTATTTCTATGGACAAATACCAGTTTGGGTACAAGTGTACACAATCCTGATAGACTGATCTATTCTTAAATGTAGCCATACAATCGATGGGGAACTAAAGATTTTCAGTTCGATCTAATGCAAATCAAGTACCGAACAATTTGTTGGTTCAATAAAAAGTTATTGACATCAAACAAACAAAAAACGATCTAAAGTTATCGGACATGTTGGTGAATTTTCCAATCAAATGTAAATCGAACATGTCAAATAATTTCATTCGAGGAGTTTTTGCTATTTCCTGTTAAAAAACTCAAACAAGTACATCCGAACAAAATTTGATTCGCTTGAATGTACACATTCGATATAGGCACAACCGATATTCGATCAAAATATCGAACATCCTGATCGAATCTATCGTTGATTGTGCAAGAACCTATACGTGTATGGCCAGCGTTAGTCACACATTATGTTGATAGATATCAGCCTATCTACTTCGTCTTAAAAGCTTCCTTTAAGGCTCTTTTGCACTGCATGCATGGCTGTATAGTTTCCGCAACAAATTTAGTGTTCACAGGTTTCTCAGTCACACTGGAATGCATTGCAATGTGCATTTTGGCTTCCCTTGTGTTTGTAATTGGAAGTCTCCAGTGCAGCCAAAATCATATTCCATAAAATAGAGCACACCTCAACATGTCTGCACATATTACAGGCCTGTCTGCTCATTGACAGATGAATGTGAGCCTAATGCTGGGCATACACATACCGAGTAGGTCAGACCGACCTACTCCGATGTGTGCCGTGATGCTAACGTGATGACATCATCACGTTAGCACCCCGTTGCATTCTGGGGCCCCTTCAGTCGGCTGGGCACCCTTTGTGTGCCGGCCATAAGCTGCAATGAAGACGCCGTCTCCATTGCAGCTTATGGAATCGGCTTGCCTCGGCTTGCATCGGCCAGAGAAGATCGGACATGTCCGTTCTCTGGCCGGCTGAGCATCTGCTGAGCAGATCCCTGTCGCCCCATGTGGGCACATGCCGATTAGCGGCCGATTTTTAACCTGACCGACGGCGCGAGCACGCACGCCCGTCAGTCAGATTAAAAATCGGCCGCTTATCGGCATGTGTATGCCTAGCATATGACTAGTGATAGCCGAAGTGTCCGCAAGGATCAGGAGCAGAAAGATCCGGCCAGTGGAAGAATTCTTTCACCAGAGACCCTATAGAGAAGCCAGTCTCTAGTGAAAAAAAAAACATCGTAAACCTGAACTGACGTCAGTGACATCATATTTGCATACCGAAACCAGGAACTGTGCGTTCCAGGTACCGGCAATGATGTCACTGGGGTTTTTTTTAGATTAAAATTTCCGGCAGGCAGGCATGACATTTTAATCTTCCCGTGAACAGGCGGACTTCTGACTTTTTTAAGTTCGGCCATCACAACCTATGACCTCATTGGCTTATAATTTGTAATACCATGGTGTCCTCTTATTGACTCAATATATGATTCCACACTATACATATTCAGCATATAATCCAGTTGTTTAGATACCACACCCACTGTAAATAGATAAGGCTTTGGTGAAAATGTATTAATCAAAGAAAAAGATAGTGCTGTTTAGCCTATATGAGAAAAAAACAGCTAAACATTCCTATTATTTGAGGCAGGAATGATCTATGGAGCTCACCTCAATAGTCTCTTCCTAAGCAGGTTGCTCCCCTGGACATCATGAGTGGTGCTGGAAGGAACAATAGAATCTCTAAATGCAGAACCTTTATCTTAATTCTTACAACTATTTCTCCTTTTTCTTCTGTGTTTACAGTAAAGAGAATAAGCTGAAAGTAGAGAATAGACAGTCACACACATGGTACAAGAACATAAAAGCTCATTGAAGAGCCCAGCAGGCATACAGGAAACCCTGTAGGGAGCAGAGGCTGGGGAACGCATGTGGCCCCAGGCAACGAGCTAATGCACAAGAAGGTTTATAATAGATTATTCCTTAGAAAACAAATTGAATTGTAATTAGGACCAGAATGGCCTCTGTTACCTGGGATCTCTCAAGCTGGAGTGTAAACTATCTTTACATTCATTTTCATTTTACATACATTACATTTATTTTTCCCATTCTATACAACAAAGTCAAACTGGTCTCCGACACCTTGAGGGAGATTATATAATGTGGAGAATGTAGACGGGGGTTGAAATATCCTCTCCTGCAGCTGGTGTCTCAGCTTATTAAACTCCATATATAAATGAGTTGCAATGTTTGGGTGGTCTAGTCATTTACATCTAAAGCTGGGCAAAGACGGGCAGATTCCTGCAAGATTTGACAGCCGATCGACCGCTGTGCGCATTCCCGTAATTGATCGCCGGTCGGGTTGGTAGAAAATCGAGTGCGCCCTCTGGTCATATTGACCAGGAATCTGCCACATATCGGATCGCACGGTGATCCCACATACCAGTACATTCCCGGCTGATCCCATTAGTTCATATGGGGACAATAGTCCCCATCTAAAGCAATGGCTGGCACACAAAGGGTGTTCCGTCCGATTCTCGCCACTATCGGCCATGCGTGATGACGTAATCATGACCGGTCGGTCGGCTGAGCAGTTGATGGAAAAATGCCCAGCTTAAGCGTGCTTCAACTTTGACTTATTGCCCAAATGTTAAATTGGCTATTGTAGTCTTGTTGGCATATTATTAAAATTTGTTTTGGAAATAACCAAAGATGTGTATTATTATAATTCCAGAGCTTTTTATTTGCTCCCAAATGGCAGGAATGTCTTTTCATTTTTGCTATGTCTGTATTAAATGAGGAACAATGACATTGAGCAGGCGTCAGGGAATGCAGGTCACATGATTCTGTCAGCTCCTTTTTAGTGTGCTGAGACAAGTTAATTTATCTCTGGATGAAGCTTGGACTGCAGAACATTACAATTTCAGCATAATATGCAAAACACAAAAAGGAAAACTGTTACTGCATTGCTGGCTGAGTGAATTTGCTAATTGCTGACCTTATGTTCATTATGTTTGCTGAAGGCTGGATTCACATAGATATGGTGCTTTATGTTAAGAAAACGATCATACATTTCCATATATACAAATATACTGTGATTAACTAATCTTGGCACTGGCATTTCCAATATGGTTGCAATGGTCCAAACTGAGATAACAGTAGTGTCAAAGTATGACTAGGTTTAAAGGAACGTGCAAAGTTACACAAATGGGAAGTAAAAACCAGAAATGCATTCAAATGTGCTTAAAGCTTAATGCAGATTACGTTTGCTTACATTTTAAAATGTAATTCAAAGCTCAGCTACTGATTAAACTTAAGGTTACCCTTTCCTCCACATTGCAAACTTGAAATGCTCATTTTAATCCAGTGGTAGCCCAAATAGCAGTTTTAGTTGTTACCCCTTGCCTTGGTTCATGGTAGGCCTTCTCTGTCCTCGCTTACAAGGCAGGACCCACCAGACACAAAAGGTTTGCATATAATGCTCAGTATATGTTATTCTATAGATTATCTAGATATAGTAGAGGATTCGATGTAAGTGTCAATGCTATTGGTTTGACAAGAGAAGGCAGTGAGGGCCATTTCACACTGTATGCATTGCAGTACGTTTTAAAAACGCGCGCATGTTTTTACATAGCCATCCAATGTTACCATTCACACTGTATGCATTGCGTTTTTAAAAACGCAGCGTTTCCGCATGCATTTTTCATTCATTTGTTCAAAAACGCAAATGCAAAAGGCAAACGCTGATGTAATGTCAAAAACACATGCATTTTTGCATATATGCGGAAACGCATGCCTATTAAAAAATGCATGCCTTTAATAAACACATATAGTGTGAATGGGCCCTCACACTGTTAACAAGGCTAACAGGTATCCTATCACCCCATTAGAAACCAAAGGGTCACACAACAAGTTCTTAAGGGATCAGGAATTAGTGCTTAAGACACATTTATGTTCTGATTGTTGTCAATATAATTAAACAAAGGAAAAGCAGGAGTATTGATTACTTCCTACAGTTTCAGCATGCATTACTAATGTATTTACATCGTCACATTCTGAACAAGTGGAAACAAAACTATTAAACAAGCCCAAATTCATTTCCGTACCTGCAGAAGAAATGAATTTTCTTTGGCACCTTGTAAAGAAATGTTTTCACATTTAAGAGTAGACACTTTTTTTTACTGAGAACACATTTTCTTTACATTGCCCTTTATTAAATATCTTTTATTCTAAATAGAAAAATGTCCATAGTCTGGACACTGATGCACCTTAAAAGTGCACTATGGATAGATAGAGAACCAGCTAAGATAACCATCACTGTGCCCTAAAATGCACATTGTGAACCATATTTTGTGTACAAATGATGGACAATTGTGAATGTGGATCCTTTCTGTGATAGTTCTCAATCAAACAAAAAATATACAAATAGTTTTTATTGTGTTCCATGGAAGAGGATGACCGGCACACAGCACCCCACTGTGTCCACCTCAATAGGATAAAATGGATGTTAAGCAGGTGGGACATTTAGTGACCTGACCCTTTGGACCTATAAGGGTAAGCAAGTTTAGTAGGAAAGCAAAGCTGAAGATAAAGCCTCATACATACATACATACATACATACATCAGATAATAGTTGGCAGAGGTGAACTATCGTGATTGCTGACTATTATCTGTACAGTTGTTGGGATCATTCATTCAGCAATCTGGCAAAAAGGATCTCAAAATGGGGGTCCAACTCGTCGCTACTTCTTCACATTGATATGTACACTGCTCATTTCTTCTCTGGTCCCTGAGAACACAAAATCGGGAAACCGACCTAATTGCTACATATATGTGGCTTTAGGCTGGAGTTCACCTTTAAAATTATTTGGACATTTCCTTTATTTATAATTTCTATAACTTGCAGGAAATATGGTATTTTGTAATCCTTTATATATATTGCCAATTTTAACAGCAGACAAATCTATTTGGGAAGAAGGTCAATACAAATCTGTGTCTATCCCTGGAAATCAAAGCACATCCGTCTATAATAAAGGCTTCTGTTTATCCATTTAAAAGCTGCTCCCAACTCTGATAATATTATTATTACAGATGTCAGCACGCAGTCACTGTAGAGACGCTGTACCTTTAAGGCTCAGATTACCAGAGAGAAAAAAATCCACACCCCCTGGCTGATCCCTATTTACATACAAATACTTCAAGGGCTCACATTTACACCATTACACTGCTTGCAGAGTTTTGCCAAAGTTTGTAATCCAATCAGAAGGGACATTCAATGGATGTCTGCAGAGCGATTTGCCACCAGGATCATATTCTACACTTCAGATGACTGCTGCTGTCTATTTATTTTCCTTTTGGGTTGTTTGTGTTGCTGGATTTTTAGCACAAGTCACTCTGGTCTTGGAGGATTATTCCTAACGGAGCTGCTGGGCACTTTAAAATGTCTGGAATATGTAGGATGTCACATGGAAAAGTTAACATGATCTCGTGGAATTAGTTTTTTTTTCTCTCTCTGCTCTTTTGGATTAATTTTAATTCACCGCTTAAGGACTATAAGGAATTTCTGGATCGCCTTCCCTCTATCTACATTCTAAGCTCCAATGGCTCTCGTAACAAGTAAGGTTTTGTATGCTTTGCTTTTCACATGCACCCAGTTTGTCACCGCAGCAGGCAAAAAAAAAAAATCCTCTCTGGCTTTTAAACCAGTTTCTTAAAATAAAAGTGGGAGAGGCGGAAAGATGATCCATTCTTTATGAGTGGACTTCTGTACAGGGGAGCATGCTGTGTATTTTTAGATTTAGATTAGGTTCTGGCCAGTTACAATCCATCTGCGGCTTTCTGGATGGAAACTGTGGCTTTCAGTGTATTATCCCTATAAAAGAGAATGTAAAACAGGAGATTGCATTAATTACAAGTCTATTGTGAGAAGGTAATGACTAGTTGTAAAGAGACACAGATAGGCTACAGTGCTCTGAACTTTGCTTTACCTACTATGCCTGCAATGGAAAAAACTATTAGGAGTGAACTAAAGATAAAGGATCTGGAACCTGTGTCACTGCTGGAATGCAGCGGCTGTAACCTGAGGTGCAAGTGTACACCATTAACCCTTAGTGGCCCGCATTCACCTGAGCACTAATGCTATGGCATGTCCCATTGGTCATGGACACTGTAAGGGTCCCCATACACCTTTAGATTTCTCTGTCAGATTTCCTTTAGATCTCCTTTGTTTTACCAAAAACATGTAATATGAGGGACTTTCTTAACCATCAAGTCTACCTGTGTTCAATCGCAGAGAACCCTATACTACACAGTTGATGGTAGATCTAAAGGATATCTTTCGATCTACCATCAACTTTTAGCATAGTCCTCTCAATTTATGAAGTTTGCCTGCAGCAATCTAAGATGAGGTGTGCTCACATGGGGTGTAATCATCTATAGGATGACAAATGCAGAGGAAGACTTGTGATGTCAGGATAAGAAGTTGTCACCCATGCCAGCTGGAAAATGTCTACACCATCTTTTTAGTATAACAGCTGTCAGAGCAGACCCGGACTGAATGGCGGCTGTGGCCTTTTTCAGAAACAATGTTGTGTACTGCTTTGGTTAACTGTCAGTCTCACAGCACTTTAAAGCCTTATTCCAACTTTGTATGGCTCCATTTTTGTGCAACTGTTGTGGAGACTTTACTTTATTTCCTGTCCCAGACTGTGCAATAAATCAGGGAGTATTTGACACCATGGCATATTTATTATTATCTTGTATTTATTTAGCGCCAACATATTACACAGCACTTGACAGAGCATATATAGTCATATCACTGACTGTCTCTGAGAGGAGCTCACAATCTAATGTCCCTACCGTAGTCATGTATATGTAACCAACACAGTCATAGGTCACATGTAACAAACATAGGAGAATCTTTATTTGGGGAAGCCAATGAACCTACTGCATGTCTTTGGATTGTGGGAGGAAACCGGAGCACCCAGAGGAAACCCACGCAGACACGGGGAGAACATACAAACTCCTTGCAGATATTGCCTAGGCCAGGATTCCTAGGACTCTAGCGCTGCATGGTCAAAGTGCTAACCACCTGAGCCACCATGCATATTCATCAGAACATATTCTATGGCCTAGTATCTACTGTGTTAAAATACCCGCATTTGACCCATTTCAAATGCAGTTATGCGCAATACATCCAATGCAATGGACACTCACACATGTGCATCACAATAAAAGTAAATCCCAGCATTGACATTGCCCATGTATAGACTACTTATTTATTTCCTAGTTTACTATGGCTAAAGGTGTCCACTAGTAGACATTTTTAATTGATTAAACTTTAGATTCTATAAAAACATTGAATTAAACTAAAATCTGTTGATAAATAGCCAATAATTCTCTATTAATATTCAGTTGATCTATCAATCAGACTTGCTCAAGTATTTGATCTTAGGAATTACTCCCAACCTAAAGCCCCCCATAGACAGGCAGACTCCTCCATGCAACTTCTGTACAACCAACTTTTCTTCTACCAAAACCATGTAATAGGAGGACCTTTCTACACCTTCCAATCACTATGTATTCTATCAGGGAGGTCACTATACTACATAGTTGTTGGTAGGTCTCATGAAAGTTGTATGGAGGAGTCTGCCTGTCTATGGGGGGCTTAATGTTGATATAACATCTATCAGCCTATGGGGTGGCTCCCTGCTGTTTATTAACCCATCACCTCTGGAGAGAGGTGGAGAGGGAAGCCCTCTTATTCACTGGTGGTCCATAGGGAGCACTTCAGCTAAGTGTCATCTGCTCTAGCCCTGTCTGTTCTGGATTAGTGATTGGTGAAAATCCAGTCAATGTTGGGGTGATATCAGTCTTTTATGGTTGTGCACCCACCTTCTAGATTATAGTCTTAAATATTCTGTATTGTTAAGTAAATGTAAGCCTGATTTGACTTATCTAGATGTGCAGAACATCTGTACAGTTGACATTTAATAATTTAGTACTAAGACTTCTTGTTTTGTGTAACCTTGCAGGTCCTATAGGGGATCAAGCTGCCCTAAAGTCAGCAGGCTTTTCCATACGAAACTAAATATGTATCCCATCTGTAGCATTATATGGTTCTACTGGTGTGATCATCAATTTCATTCCTGTCTAAAGTTCTAGGTGACATCCTAGATTGGCAGCAAATTTCCACCAGAGAACGGACATGCCCATAAATCTCTGGCCGATGGCATTAGTTTGAAAGGGGACCGGCATTAAAACTAACAGACGTCATCACGTTGCTCTCCACAGCTCATCTGTCGTTCCCCACTCGATACGTGTGGTGACCCTTATGGACATGTCCGTTCTCTGGCCGACCGAGCTTTGGGGTTACAGGGATGTGTCACCCCATGTGGGAACCCGTGGACAACCGCGAACGTGCATGCACATCGGTCGGCTCCAAAATCGGCATGGCTCATTGCGTGTGTGGGGACCCCTATCCTCTCTCACAGTGTTGTCACTAAAGAGAAAGAATCATGGTTGGTAGGTTAATGGAGGCTCCAAATGTTCCCCATGCTAATGACACCATATTTATATTGCTGTTGTCTCTGGTTTAGATTTTTTCAACACTGTCACAAAAAAAGGAAGTGAAATCAAATCTTTCAGAGAAGAACAATGTAAAACTGACAGAGGTTGTAGCAGTCTCCCTCAATCCAGGATTGGCTTTAAGTATGGATCCAGCTGTGGATATAGGATCAGTCTGCAATAGTATTTTCTAATACCTGCTCTGTTCTTTGTATATGGAACTTAAGTGAAATGTTTATGTGAGATATAGTGTTGATAGATAGTGTTGTAAGTTATGACTTCCTCTTGTTGGAACACAAGATAACGTTTACTTTGAAGATTGATTGGAGTTGGGTTAAATGGCCTGCACTGAACTTTTCCCACTGTCATAATAGTTACTAACACATGTAGGGGTCTCATTTCATCGTTGTTTGACCTTTATGTTTGATATGATGATACAAACATTCTGGACACCCTCACATACTGTATTTAGCTGCTAACTAACTAGACGGTATTATGCACAATGCTAAAAAATCCTTTAATATAGACCTACCTGGATAATGGTAAGCCACATTGATAGGTAACTTATAAGCATCTAGGTACCATAAGCATCTAGATTTAGATATAAAAGTGTCTATATGTGTGTATGTAATATATACATATATATATATAATAACACATGTTGGAATTGGAAAGCACATACGCCAACCTGGCTACACACACTTTGATTGACATCTGATTTTACTTCCTTATTAACATGTCCTCGCTGCCAGGTCATATATTCTTAAATCATTGAAGCAATTGGAAGGTTCCCATAGCAAATATTTATACAGTATTTGCAAATAAATATTGCTAATCTAAACTCACTTCACGTACTTCATGTCTCTCTGGCAAATTATATGGACAGTCTGTCAAAGATATAAAATTCCTTACTTGTGGAGAAAAATGCAGTAATTAGTGCTTCTCGCACAAACTGCGAGGAAATACAAGTCAGTCACTTCATCACATTGCCATAACACGTCTACAAAGATAAATTTCTACCATTGAAATCCACCATGAAGCACCCCCTAGTGGCCATACGCTTTGCTGCAGCCCATTAATCCCTAGAAGACTGGCATCTATAGAGGATAAACATGGCGATTGCCACTGACTAGACCACAGCAGATAAGTATAGTTTTTTGTACTCCTTGTATAATAAAGGACATGCCAAAAAAACTGACACATGAGGTAAGAAAGGGTATGAAACCTGCCTATGACTGATGTTGGGACACTGTTATAATAAGTGGGGGGACCCCTCTTCTTCCATCCCCCCATAAAAAAAGTCCAGCATTCATTGAGGCTGGTCGTTTAGCAATTCTTTTTTAGCAATAACATCTCTAAATATCACTGAGGAAAAACTTTACAGCACTAGATTTTCCTTGAGATCGCAGACTATTGTCTTGACTTTTAGAGCAACTGTACATCTTCATTCTTGTTTTACTGGTTGTAGCATTTGTTTGAACATTATAGTTAAGAAACCACTGGATTTAGATGATAAAGAAAGTGTGACCAATACAGGGAGCACCCTATAGACATAATCCTGTTGTTCCTATTGGTAATCATGGCTTTGTGTTAATTTAAAGGACTATCAGCTAACATTAGTGTTGGACTGTCATGCTTTAATTACCATACTTTTGTATTATGAGTTGTTTTTAAACCATGGAAGATATTACATTTGAATACATTTTACAAAGCTGGATCTATGAACATACAGGTGAGTATTCCTGGTTTTGTAACCCTCCATACTACAGTCAGTTCAGGTAATAGTTTAACTAGCAGCTGTCACTGAGAACAGGAAATACAGCAGACTGTCTGCAAGGTGTACATGTTCCAAGCTAGTCAAATAATCTGAGCATTGTGCTTGTAAACCTAAGCAAACATGACATTATTCATATTATATGAGATAGGATACTAATAACTTGTGGGAATGGGGAGTCCAGTAAACCACAGAAGATCTAGAAATAACCCTGATTCAAATATCACGTCTCATTGGAACTCATGTGGCAACTAAATAACCTTGGAAGTATTGTTAGGGGTTACAACCTACTTTTGTGAGAAGTAGGTTTGTATGGAAATACACTGGACAACAAATGGAAATGTACCTTGCATGAACTCTTCCAGATGTTTTGCAGCATAGTAGTCATGGTTGCAGTTTAATAAAATACAGGAGAATGCATGACGTTTAGGTTGATTAATAAGCCCTAAAGGACAAGGGACAGTTGTGACCTTTTTCCTAATAATTATATATTTTTATATATTTTCATTTTCTAAAATTGTACAATACTATGTAATGAGTTATATGACATATGTATGATGTAGGTATCTGGAGGTACTAAAGAATTGTAAGAATTAGGGTTATTATAGTCAAGAAGTGGGAGGGGGTTAATAAGGAAAGGGTTGGTACCCTGTTTCCCAAAAATAAGGCATCCTCCGAAAATAAGGCACCCTTATATTTTTGCCTCACGCTGAAACATAAGGCATCTTCCCGAAAATAAGGCACCCCGAAGATACAGTGCTGTAACTCTGGACAGGGGGGATCAGAGGGGGCAAAATCACACAGGAGGATCAGAAGGGGTTACTAAAATGGAAACCACCCCCCCCCCCCCCCCCCCCCCCCCCCCCCCCCCGAGTCTCCTGTGCCATTTTGATTAATTTTTGGGAGCAAAAATGATAAGACACTGTCTTATTTTCGGGGAAACATGGTAGAAGAGTGCAGGTAAGCCTAGGGTTCTTGATGGGAGGGGGTCCAAACACATCCATAGCATCCAATAGAAAAATGCTGATGGAGGGGGACAAATGCATTGATAGAGAGAAAACAAGGCCAAATGCATCCATAGCTCCCCACACAAGTTGAGAAAATATTTAAGAGACATCTCATCATTCGGCTGGATGTGCATTCAGGAGAATGCTTGTGCTGGATGCAAGAGAACTAAATTTTCTCGTAGCATTTAAAAGTGTCTCTTTAGATCTACTTTTATGTGTGTTTTGACTCTAGAGATCTAGTGTCCTAATCTGGGGCTAAGGTGTAAAACACATGCCCCTGAAATATTACACATATATATATTCATTAGTTTGTAAATCGTTTGGGCTATCTGGGATCAATGATGTGTCATTTTGGGAGAGTCCCAGGACATAGTAGCATTTCTTCCCCCTTCCCATGTCATCAGCATTGATCTCTGTAGTGCCAGGGATATATAAATTTTTGCAACTTATTTTAATGGATACATGATGTGTTCTCTCTGTTCTCAATAGGAGGAGATTTGAGATGTTTTTCCCATTTTTGGAAGTAAGAATCTGATGGTATGTTTTCAGCTGGATAGGCAACCATAAATAGGTCCCATAAGCTGGCCAGACATCAACTTTTGTTGGATAATTTTTAGATTTGATTTAAATATTGTCAATCTACTATGGATTCTACTACCTCGCCGGGTAATGAATGCAAGCTTTTTCCTTCAATTTGATTCAATTCCAGTTCCAGCATTCTCCAAAACACGATCAGATACAAATCGGTCAAAATAACTTTTGTAAGATTTCATTCAGAATTTTTTTTTTCAAATCAATTAAATAATTGATTTTACTGCGTGATCAAATGGAAGAATCAACCTGCTCATGGCCAGTTTAAGTTTTATGTATTATTTCAGATACTTAGCTTATGTGAAGTCCTGTAAGTTCAGTAATTGAATGAATTGATGTTTTCTACAGTGGTATTGCCAGTGGTATTGTGAGCAGCCTATGCTTCAACTTTGAATGTGCTTTTTTTAGAACTGGCCTAAGTGTCATGATGGAAATTATTCTCTTTCATTTCATTTGTAAAGCTTCATGATTTGATATTATTTACCAGCAATGGGTTTCAGAATAGTGGGACATTATATTTTATACAATGGAGAGACCAATGGGGTGTTATTGGTGTTAAACAATAGTCTATCTCAGAGGCTCCTGTTAAGGAAATATATACTGCATTGATTGGACTATAAGATGCACCTGACCATACGAGTCACCCGACCATAAGACGCAACCCAGTTTTTAGAGCAGGAAAAAAGATATAGAAAAAAGATAAATATATGAAGCATTGGGAAAATGCCTGTAATGCCAATTTCAGCCTCAATATGTCACTAGCAATAGGGAATGGGGGGGGGGGGGCACTGGAGAAGCTGCAGGCTACGGCTGTGAAAGCTGCAGCGTAAGTGCAGCTTTCACACACAGGCAGAGATAGAGGAGAAAGATGGCAGCCCTTTCATCTATATATCTCTAATCTTCATTATGGATATATAGATCTGGATGCGGCCATGAGCGGATCTCCCATCTGGCATCTTTCCCAGCTAATCTTCTTGCCAGGAGAGTGAAGATGCTGGTGGGGAGCCAAGGTGCGGTAGGTGGTCACACATTCAGACTATTAGACGCAGGCACTTCTGGGGAGGGAAAGTTGTCTTATGGTCTGAAAAATATGGTATATTCGTAAATTATGAAAAACTTTTCTTTATTATATAACAATGTATGTGCATTAGTCACTACCTCAGGACTGTTGCTGTTTGTTAATATCCAACGGGTCAATTGGTGCTGGGTAGAGATGGTCGAATTTTTCGACTTGCTAACTTTGTGAGCTGATTGCAAAGCCCATGAACATGGTATCAACACCAAACTTGCTGGATATGTAGAGAAGGGTTGTGGGAACATTTGAAAAAAAGAAGTGTTTTTTTTGCATTAATTAAGTTCAAAGTTAAAGTCGAAATTCTGATTTTCGAAATTTTTACTTGACTTTGAACTTAATTTGTTCAAAAACTATTTGTGTTAGAGACATACTTTCTTTTTTGGAGTATACCCCCAACCCTTCTCTACATCTCCAGCAAGTTTGGCGATGATACCATGTTCAGGGGCTTTGCAATTAACTCGAAATCGGCGAAATGGTCGAATTTTTGAAAAAAAATTCGACCACCTCTAGTGCTGCTTTTTTTTTTTGCGTCTTTTGGAGGGATGTAAGTTTAATTTGCTTAAAAGTAGTTCCGCTTGGGATTGGATTCTATCTTGATGAAAATGATCATCTGTAAATAAGTTGTGTATAAATGATCTTTGTCCCATTTCGATGGACTATTGCCTTCTGTTTGAAGGTAGTCGAAGAGCACCTTTACTGATTGCAGTGTCTTCATTGTTGCCATTAATTCAATCTATTTATTCATATATTGTTGACAGCTAAAACTCACCAGTAGCAGCTTTAGCTTTAAGCTAATAGACAGGCACTTTTATTATATTTCATTTCAAATGAAACATCAAACTGTTAAATGGTTATATAACAGCATACTTGATATACTGTAGATAATTATACAAGCTTGCTTGCCTATATATTTTCAGTTTTATGTGATACTAATGGAGAAAAGTCTATTGATATCTGTGTTCTGGTGCTTGCTGTACAAACTGTTATCACAGCATGGAAAAAGGCTTGGGGCTGCTATGACATTGACATGTTGTCAGAGAACTCGCTGAGAGGATTTCCTCAGTCCATCATGTGAATAAACAGTCATTCCTTTTTCTCTTCTCAGGTGAGGACGCAATGACAGGCGACACTGACAAGTACCTTGGACCACAGGATCTGAAAGAACTGGGGGATGATTCTTTACCCCAAGAAGGGTATATGGGCTTCAGTTTAGGGGCCAGATCGGCCAGGTAGGTCTTACTGACTACGAATGGCATAATCCATGTAATTCCATTGATACATTTTACCATTTTTTCTTCAATTTTCCATCCTTGCAAGACTTCAGTTTCATGAAGAATTACAAAATAAAAGTGGAGGCATGCAAAGATGCCCTTTTAGGGCTTAACTCAATATATGCATTTTCATAAAAATGTCTACCTGTAGTTGGTGTGTTGAATTGTTGGTGCTGAATTGTGTTGGTAATCATTTATTTTTACTTTGCAAAGAAAAGCAATCCACAGTAACCAATTAGATTGTTACTATTTTCATTTTGTAAGCTTTATTTAGTCGGTGAGATGTATTTATACTTTAACACTTGAATAGCTCCAGACTGCTTTTTATAAACCTGTAAAAAGATAATATTATATATGCTGTTACTTTCGGGGCAGTGTTGCACCTTAGTAGTATGGCCCCTGATGCATATAAAGCTGTGTTTATGCTTTTTATTGTATTTTCTAATTACTTTCAGTATAATTATAAGCAGTGTGTGTCAACTAAAATATTGTTGCAGAAGATCATTCAATGCAGAGCTCCATAAGGACGCTGCTGCTGGCTACACAATGACACTGCCCTTGTTTCCTCTTGGTTGTATGAGATATGATGTCACAAGAACATGCGCAAAGTGTATGTGCCGCAGTATCACTGTACAACTCGTATGTGCCGCAGTATTCACTGTACAAGTCACTAGCACAACTCTGCATTGAAGGATGTTTTGTAAACACTTTACATGGGGTGCACTTTGCATTGAAGGATGTTTCACTATTGTGCAGCTTTGTTTACACCTATGTTCTTGCAACTTGTGTGCTTCATTTGCACACAATGCTGTTGTATTGACTGTTGTGAGCTTGTAATGTGTTTTATTAAGGTCCTGTTTTATGTAAACTGTGCATAAGGCTGTTTTATTAAACTGTGCATTAAGGTCCTGTTTTATGTAAACTGTGCAAGGCATCATATATTTCTACAGTATTTAGGTTTTGAGGTACAATGCACTGCAGACAATGTAACACCATTTTATTTTACTAAGCACAGTCCTACGACTCAAGATACTTAATGTTTTATGTGTTTTACACATGCATTAATAGATATAGGTATTTATATAACCTAATTATGTGGTCACAGGAGAAACAGGAACTGGGCTGCTGGGTGGTAAAGATCACATCCGCCATTATCCTCTGCCCATTTTACTCCCTCTAAATTTGATTTAAGCCATAAGGCCATGATATGCTTCTCTACTTTACTGATCACATTATTTAAAACTCCATCGATCTGCTGAGATCATATTGCCAATGCTTTTGCATTTAATCAGATGACCAGTCACTGTGGTATCCCAAAGAATTTTATTGTATACGATACCTAATTATTGCATTTTCCAACTAGTCAATAAAGGTGGTGGACCTTTACAGCTGACGAGCCTCTGGACAATGGGAAAAACTTGATTTTAGAGAGGTTGTGTTTAGAAGTCTAAAGCCAGCCATACACAGTCGGATTCCATGGCCGCTCGATCACCTATCCGATCGAATTCGAATTCTGGCGATTCTGGCGGGAATCGCAGGTGTGATCGATCGGCCAATTAAGAGAATCCGATCGCTGCACACCACCTTGTCCAACGGATTCCGGGACGATTCCGTGTCCGATTGTCCACCTCACAAATGGCAACTCCCCCTGATGTGTGCAGAATCGGATCAAAAAGACCAACATGTTGGTTCTCTGTCGGATCCGATTCTGGGCCCCTGAACGATCGGACGTGATCGATCGGACAAGGTGGGCTGCACACGATTCCGGCACGATCGTTTCGCGTGCACGCGCCCGGAATCGATCGGGCCGGAATCCGACCCGTGTATGGGGGCCTTAATAAGAACAAGGACAGAGGCGCACAACCTAGTACAACAAAAGGTTGAATCATGTGGAATAGGATAAGATAAAACAAAGTGAAACAAAACAACAGGCAAGATACTCACATT
Source organism: Ptychadena robeensis (assembly GCA_036250615.1). Lineage (NCBI taxonomy): Eukaryota > Metazoa > Chordata > Amphibia > Anura > Ptychadenidae > Ptychadena > Ptychadena robeensis. The sequence goes on along the minus strand of CM070037.1, from coordinate 42,562,231 downwards.
AAAAGAGGTTTACAAGGATGGATCTCTCAGGGCCGTGTGCTTTCCAGGAAAGCCTCAATTCCTGGTTGGGGATGAGATCACTTTCTGCTTACAGATGCTGGGGGGCTCAACAGGAACAATGGGACGCATTTCAAGCAGAGGCTCTTTTTCAACCATAGGGCATAGGGCACACCTTAACCTTCTGAGCGTTCTCCCCAAATTAACTCGGGCTGAGTTTCATGCATCATGAAACTCAGCCCGAGTTAGCCGGAGGAATGCCCGAGGTCTCGCCGTCTTCTGACGGCGGTCGGGAGCATCGGCATTTATGCCGATGCTTCTGGGTCCGCCCCCGATCGCGTCACCGGTGATGCGAAGGGGGCGGGGGTAGGCGGCGCCATAGACCTCCGTCAAACTGGAGGGGCGTCGCCTTTCTTCAGCAGAAGTCCGGCGTCTCCAGCGACGCCGGACTTTTGTTTACATCCCTCAGCTGAGCTGGCAATCACGGCGGAGCACATTGTGCTCCGCCGCGATTGCCCGTGGCACGGTTATAAAAAAACCGTGCCACGTGGCAAACGCTCAGAGGGTTAAACAACTCATACACCCAGCCCTCATACTGACTCTATTTTACTCTGCAATCTTTGCTCAGGTCCCATACACCAACTGAGGGCCTTTCTGGCCACTGATATCACTGTAGCTGTGTAATCACTGCTGAAGGTTGTGCACAACTATTTATTATCTTTCTTAGTGTGTTTAGAAGTCTGACAGATGTGTATGAACTGTGTCAAAAGTTATAATGAGTCTTACCAGCATTGAAGGAGGTTCTATATATTGCAGTGCTCACAGCATGAATGAATTTGCTGATCTCGGTACTGTCATGTTTTATTATTGCAATGACAAATCATAATACCAGTAAGTGACAAAAAATGTATATAGTTTATAGGTATTATGATATCATACCTATTATGATAGGTATGATGAATCTTCCCAATTAGCTGATGAGCAACTGAAACACCTTGGATGATGCCATGCTATTAGTATAATCTCACAAGCTCATTGTAATCCCATGTATCATTTACTCAGGCATGCACTATTATGTTCCTAAAAAATTAAGGCAAGGATCAGTTTGTGAGCGTCACAAACATGAACTCTAATCTTTTCAAATGACCAAACTGACTTCAGTATGTATGGAAGATGTCATGTGATCTCTAGTTACAGGGTAACAAAAGTACATCAATCTCACAAGTAATGCACTTTCTTTGACTATTACTTTGCTAAAAGCTTAATTTCATAAAAGTGGACTTTGTTAGGAGTTGTGCATGCAGCTGGATTTTAATGATGGTGTCAGCTTTGGGCTGGCATTAGGTTGATGTATGAACAAAGGTAGTGAGAAACATGTGCAAACAAAAGCATTATCAGAGGAAGTATTGTGACCTCTATGAGGCATAATAAATATCTATAAATGTTATGCTTAAACATTACTTAGCCCATAGACACGTAACATGATTTGGTATACCGTATTTATCGGACCATTAGACGCACTTTTTTACCCCCAAAATCGAAGGGGAAAAGTGCCTGCATCTTATGGTCAGAATGGGAGACCCCGCACCTTGGCTCAGGCACAGCCAGAGAGAAGAGAAGACTGTGCAGCTGCCCCCCCCCCTCACCCGATCAGTGAATGGGGGTGACGTGATGAGCTGTGAGCTGTCACTGCTGCTAGTGACATCTACTGGTTGAATTTGATATTGTATTCATTTAATCAATTGCATTATCCCAATTAATGTGAACACTTTAATATATCAAATATATTTTTCCTGGTTTTCCTGCTTAAAAAACTGGGTTTGTCTTATGGTCCAGTGCGTCTTATAGTCAGAAAAATACGGTACCTGACCAGAACTGAAATGATGAATACTTTACAGAAACACTTTGCTCTGTGTATAGACATTTAGAAGTTTAATATAATTTGGCATGAGGTGACCCTTTAAAGTTCTTGGACTGAATGCTGACAGTTTTAGTCATGTAACTGAAAATAAACTGTGTAGGTTGAGCTTCCCCTTCACCCATGCACAGAAGTGCACGATGACAAGATCTCCATTCTCAGTACTGAGTCAGATATCTGCCTACAGCTTTAGGAAAGGTTGGCTAGGATCTCTTTTCCATAAAGGACACATGAAACCTCAGGCATACACATATTTTTCTTGTGATGGCACCGGACCTGCAATGATTCTGGTCATTTACCCCACACATACCTATAAAATGCCCCAAAGATACAAAAAGAAACAGAAAATGTATAATACCAGCACAGCTTTTTTTCCTATTAAGTCTTCGTTTTCTGTGTTTAGTTTTCACTATAGAAACCTAGAGCCGTACCATCTAGTTTGGCAGGAACTTTGCATCCTACAGGATAATATAGCTCACGATTTCACATGGCTCTCTGGAGGAACCCAACGCCCATCAATTTATCAGGATATTACACTTTACATGTGGAATTCAGGCCTGCTAAGGCTCTGTGGGCTGAGATATTGCTGTCTGTACTCTCTGGAGTTCTGCGAACACTCACACAGATTCACATTCTCTGTGAAGCTTATTCAAAGCCTGGAACAAGCAAGGCAGTGTGTTTGTGCAGATTATTGTCAGTATTTTGGATTACGGTGCAGTTTGTTTTCCGTACGGCAAGCGTTCAACTAATAAAACATTTTAGAAATGTCTAATTCTGTCCATTTTGAGGAAATGTTTTTATGCTGACTAGTGAAGAACACACATATAATAAAACAGATGCAAATTTGTAACATCTCAATCTGCTTACTCCTAGCTCCTCCCATCTGAGGTTATATTTAAAGACAGTTAATACCAACATTGTGGTTGCATATATATTGCTCCTGAGTAGAGATGCTTGACTTTTTTTGTGACATTTCGACTAGCTGACTGAGTTAATTGCAAAGCCCCTGAAGATGGTTTCGTCACTAATGGTTCTAATGGGATGTAGACAAGGGTTGTGGAAACATTACAAAAGTCGATTTTCAACTTAATTTATGTGCAACCCTTCTCTGCATCTCTAGTAACTTTGGCGATGATGACCTTTTCAGGGGGTTTTCCTGCAAATGCAATTTGTCCACCATCTTAACTGCTGAGGAAGCTGCAGAAGGGAACATAGGGCAAAATGTGTTAAGTAATACAAATACTTTCTTTAAACTTCTTTTTTAAACACAAGATTTTTTTTATACTGGTTTAAACAGTTTTCAATAAAACATGTATCTAAATATTTTAGATATATAATGGCCCCCATTTTTTTAAAGTAATGACTGTATTTAAAACATTTATAACATAAATAAATAGTATTAACAAAACTGCTGTTAAGCTAGCCACACACGGCTTGATGAAGTGACAGATTAGAGGAACATTGGGGGCGGCGTGCGCGCTCACGGCTCCCGATTCTCCTCGAATCTGTCACTTCATCTGAGCCATCCACTGTTCCTTTGAGCAGGATCAATGGATCCTGCTCGAAGGAACTCAACCAAACAGGTTTCCAACATGTTGGAAAACCTTGGTCGAAATCCATTACATGGATCCATTACCATGAATAGGGAACAGCGCTGCTGAGCCGGCCACACAGAGCAGCTGAGCCGCACACACAAGCTGTGTGTTCAGCTAAGGTTTTGTGTATGTGTGAAGGGGGCGTGGCCAGCACGGACCCAGCCAGCTCTGCCAGAAGAGGGGGGGGGGGGCCTGCAGCCAGCCAGCCAGAGAAGCTGGCTGCAGGGGGACCGGGAAACTGGGTCCCCATCGTGTGGTAATTGATGTGCCCATGTGCACATTGATTAGTGTACGATTGACCCGGGATCAATCACAGCATGGTGACGTCAGTTGATTGCACGGGAATCTACCCATGTGTGGCCAGCTTTAGACATTCAATATAAGGTTCTTGTCAGTATTACTTAATCTAAGCTGCCCCACCCCAATTGTGAATGGTTGTTTAGACATTGAGCATTGCATTGTACAAGACAGGGGATATTGTACCGGATATATACCATGTTTATTCATTTGACTGGTTAGTTTTTTGTTAGTACAGCTTTACTTTAGATTACAAAATGGCTTATTCGTTTTTTAAACTGGTCTAAAGACAAATAACAATCACAAATGTCATGCATGATGCAACCTTTGGATATATTTCATGTTATTCCAGACTGGAATGAAAAGACATTGCATGAATTATCTTATCAGCAGATACCACTGGTTACATTTTTTTCAGGTGATCTATTCACCAGCACATGCCTATATATACCATTCCTAGCTACTAATATAATCAAGAATGGGTGTCGATCATCTTGATGTGTGAATATGTATATAAAATAAATGAATGTGCTTGTGAATAGGACGTCTGAAATAAACATGGATTGGGTCCTACAGTTTACAGATCCAAAACAAATATAACATATGTTTAGTTTTTATTTTTCCCTGTAATCTGTAGAGAATACAGTATATTCATTTTGGGAGTTCATACAATATCATTTTCAAATTTAAGTATTCATATGCTATTGTTGGTGTTTTTTTGCTTATCAAATCACAACCTGCACGTTATATGCATTGAGTATAATACTGTAATATAATATACGGTAAATATAGAAAAATTAAACAAAGGTATGCAAAAATCGAAATGAAATTGCATATAACCTGTAGATATAATTGAACAATTTGATCATTTCTTCATTTACATTTGCGGCATCTGATTTTTTTTTTTAATTCTTACTTTTTTTCCTTGGTCATATTAAATTACTTTAAACTAGTCCTAAAGTCAGGTAAGAAAGCATGTAATCATTTGACATGTTGCTTTTTAACGTTTGCTCATTTTCATTCATACTGTGCTGTGGTGTGGTATTTATTTTCTCTTTTTTCATTGTCAGAAAATTGTCTTTTTATGCTTTTTGTGTTATAATAACGTTTTCATACCATTTAGTAAAAGTGGGTTAGAGCAGCCTTTCCTGTTTGCCCCCCCCCCCAAACTAAATTTGGTATTATCCCTCGCTAGAAAAACATTAATACTTCATAAATGCTCTATTCGTTGACCCTCAAATCTGACTGGGAATGGTTTGAAAGATGTCAGCAAACTATATGGAAGTTCTAGCACGTGCCCTACTCTGCACACAATGTATTGAGGAGCTGATGCCCAATTGAACCTAAAGTTTTAATTAGTTTAATGAGTACCAGGTTCATTCAAACAAAAAAGATGTTTAGTGTCTTGTAATATGCTTCTTTGTAAATCAACAGCAAGTTGAAGTAGGGCCACTGATCTCTGTGAAAAGCAGTGGCCTTGCTTAAGGCTAGGGCTACACTATGTGCTGGGATGTCCTGTTGAGGCCACGTTGTTGGCCGTGATACATAGCACAACCAATAACGCGGCCCCTTTAAACCAAATATATGTATAAATAACATGCCTGGGCATGTTAGTCATACTTCAGTATGACGCCTCATTGATTGTCAATGGACAATCATATGCCAAGCCTCTGTTGCATATATGTCAAAGCGGTGCTCCACATTGACATTAACATGACAGAGGCTTGGACCAACGCATCTGGGCCTATGACAGGCTGACAGTTGTTGACAGCCCTTTCATAGCCCATTGTCATCAATGGTGGGCATGTGTACCTGCTTCAAAGCAAGGGTTTTAAAGCAAGTGTAACCCTAGCCTTAGGGTCTAACACACCCCCTGTTGAATAAGACCTTGTCTCCACTGCACCCAAAAAATTATTTCAGAATGGAAGCTCACCCACAGATTATTTTAAATGCAGCTGAACAAGTTGTCCTGTGTTAACATGAACTTAATGCATCCATTGAAAATACATTTTGTATTCCCCATAGGACTGTATTGTCTTATTTTCTTAGCATTATCCCTGCCCTAAAGAAACAAAACATTTAATACTGCAAAAACACATGCCCATTTTTGGGCGCATTAAAGCTTAACACATCCAAAACCCTTCTAGAGATTAGGCTCTGTAATCACCAAGAAGGGCACTTTTGAGAATGCTTATGTATGTTGTGTGATCCACATGGTACAAAGGTTCCCATAAGAACTTTGTTGATTGAAGAGCTCTTGGTCAGACTCGGGGATATGCCTGTGAAGGTTCTCATTTCTTAGGGGGATTTGTTTAGGAAGACCTCTTCTTGAACACCATGCAAGGTTCTTTATAGGCAGCTACACAGGGAGAAACAGATTTTCCACTTACTCTACTTCAGAAACTTACATTAATACAATAAACATCTTTTTGTTTTGATGTACCTGGTATGTATTTATCTGATTTAAAGCTGAACTCCAGTGAAAAATCCAGTGAATGTGTTACTCTTGCAGTGAGTCCTCACACCACAAAGGATATTGTGCATGTTATGCCCAAGAGATTACAAATAAGAAGATAAACTTGCTGCTTGTTACTTTCCTAGCCTCTGGTATTGTTCTCTGTTGCCCAATGATCCAGCCTTGGCATCCTCCCATTGAATGCAGACCTTCTGGTCCTATATGATATAGGATGATGTCACTCTAGATCTTTCCAGCAGCAAGGTTTCTTAACAGGATGTGAGGGACTAAAAAAAGTGAAGGGAGCTTTTGGAAGCATGGAAAAAGATAAGTTTATCTTCTTATTCTTGATTACCAAAGTTATATTGACTCGGACTGTGGGGTGCATTACAAGGGTAAAACAAAATCACCTTTACTTTGAAGGTTCTTTTTGGCTTTAGGTTTTTACACCAGATCAACCTTGGTTATCTTCACGGTGTGCGAGATGTGCACCCTACTGTGGTTGGGGGGTACAAGTCAAGATTCTAAATAAAGATTTTAAATAATTATGAAGAGGCATGTAATAATAAATATGTTGCATGGCTCTGTGCATTTTGAAGCTTAACATGAAATGCTGCTGTTGAACAGTCTTACTAGTCTCATTTGTGTAGATGTAAGTGTACTTTTGTAAAGTAGCGTAGTGTCCACAGTTACCTAGGTTCTCTGTTAAGGTTTGCAGCCATCATTCTCTGGCTAAATAGCAATGGGTCTAAGCTTTACACTCTATGTACTGCCATTGATGACATTCTGTCTTCACTTGAGACATGTGGCTACTGGATACAGGATTGAAATGGAGTTTTTATTCACATGTTCTGTTGTGTTTGATATAGTTTAGAAACTTTCTGTAATCGTGGGAACAGCTAAGCTATCAGTAAAATATTGACAGCTTTTGCTTGTCTTGTCCGTAAAAAGTCCCACCTAGGCTCTACAGGTGGATCTTCACTAATCAAGGAGAATAACTCATTCTTTAAGGTTTCCATTTCTAATTATTACTTCTGCTCTAGACTCTGTCACTTAAATGCTTTTACAGATTAATGCTGATTAGTTGTGCAAAAATATTTACACGTGCTGTTAACGTCATGAATTCAAATTGCCATTGCTGCTGTAATTTTGTCTCTCAGCTGATGGATTAACTTGAAATGCATGTAGTCTTTTTTAACTGGAGTGAAGGTGACTTGTGGATGTTTTGGTTTGTGCTTTAGTTTTAGGTTTTGGTTTTGGTTTTGGTTTTGCCTTTCATGTATCTTCCAGGGTTCAATCAAAAATCAAACTTCACTGCAAAGTTGAATGACATGAGCTTGAATACAGTTTAACCGGTTGTCCATTGTAATGTTCATCAAAACATAAAGAATATCTTTTAAATTGATGATAAAAAAAATTAAGCTCTTTCCTACCTGCATTTTCTGAACCCCATTTCTCTGTGTCAATTATCAAATTCATATTTTGTTTTTTCACAATTCATTCCGCCCTGGAAGCTGCATTCATTCTTCCTTTTGTGTTTTGTTTTTCTTCATCCATTTCATTGTCATCTGCGTGTACTGTGGTATAATGTAAATGCAACAACAGCCTCCGCTCCTTCAGTTCGGATAGGTCCTACACACTGAACAGGAGCTCCTTCGCTCGGGACAGTATGGTGATTGAAGAACTCCTTGCACCATCGAAGGAACAGGTATTTATACTAATTTATTACAGAAAGCTTATATGAACATTTAAAAGGAGATGCTATTTGTTTTTTTTCATTGTAACATGATAAATTTGGAAGCAAACTTTAATCCAAAGTTGTAATGTGTGCAAATCAAATCTACAAACATTCCTGGGCTTTACCTTTGCTGGGGTGGTAAGTTCTTATGAGAGGTTCTGCTTAAAAATTATTGGGGAAGCACTTCTCAGATTGGTGGATCAGAAACATTTATTCATGTTTAATTTCTTCTTTTTGTGTAGGCTCAAGTAGAATAAGCCAATCAAAGATGTTCTTCTATACCAGTTCTACGTCCGTAGAATTATTCTTCTATTCCTTTGATTGTGGGATTTTGTATGATGAGACGTTTATTATTTGATAACTTAAATGTTACCTGTCAAGGGAAGAAGAAACAGATAAAGCATGCCAGCAATTAGAGAGATCATTAAAACGATTGTATATTTCTCCTGTCCCCGGGGGAGAATTCAGATGCCATGGTTGCATTAAAATAAGATTTTTTTTTCCGGGCCGAAAAATCAGGTCACAATCATCTGGGTACCCTTTCTGTGCCAGCACTGTCCGTCCGGTCCCCCTAGCTGCTTGGGCCGCCATCAGGGAGAGGTCACTGAGACTGTCCGTGCTAGCTCCCCCCCTTTCCCCGCTCACAGCTTCTGAGGGAAAGAGCCTCTGCAGCTGCAGACAGGTTCTGTGTTCTCAGCCCCAACGGATCCTCGATGGAGCTGAGGAGACATACCCATACTTGTCCCCGTCTAAAGTATTAGACCAATCTAAGAATTACGGTTCTGGCCCTTTAAGCTTTAGATCGGCCCCTGGGTGAAAATCTAAGTATGTATGGGGGGCTTTAGTCAGTACTGTCTTTGTAGAATGAATGCCCACAGAAGGATATGAAAGATGAAGCTGGAATACCTAATTGCATGCAAGTTAAATAAACAGGATATCTTAATAGAGTGGCTTGCATGACTGAACACAGCTAACAATAAGCTCATTAAACATCTCCTTTAAACATTAAACATTGTTACTGAGCTAACAATCTTTATCTTTAGTAAATCAACCTCATTGTCTCTGACTAATGAAGGTATTGGTCTGTTCCCTTTTAAAGGGGTAAAGCAGGGTACAGATGGCTCGACATTTGAGCTGTCCGATGTTCCCTGCAGCAGAGTGACGTCATTACGCTGCTGTCAGATATCGGCAGAGCTGTGGAGAGGCAGCTCTGCTCTCCCCAGCTCAGCCGATGCTTAGAGACCCGCGGTCTCTAGGCAAAGCTTTGGACATCGGCCGTATTTAACCGTCATGTCCAATATGGCTGTTACAAGTTGGATTGATTGGTCCCACTCGAAAACAGCGATGGCCATATATTATATGGGCCAGATAGATGGCCGTGAGCGTGCACGGCGCTCAAAACGGCCATCGATCTGGCCCATATCGTCATGTCTGTACCCTGCTTAAATGTGCAATACTTTTCAATCACAGATGGACAAAGACAGAATGATGCTGTTGACAAGCTAGTAGATTCCGCACAAGCCACTACCCTTCCTCTCACCTATGAGAAATGTTTTTGCGCCACCTTCTAAAAAATTTTGAAACCGAGCTGTCAGGGGCCGATCTGCTCTAGATGGAAGAGATCTCTGAGATTTCTCTGCAGGAGGGGAAGAGTAGGGGGAAGGAGAAAGCCATAGTTGCAGGATGCATCTGCGGGCTGTGAGCAAGCAGAGCTGGGCCCCATGGGAGATAGCGGAAGGGGTATGGCACTGTTCGGAGGTAGTCTAGGACAGCAAACAGCAGACGTAGAGGGCCATAGGTAAGTTTTTCTTTGGTGATGACATGGATATAGTGGAGGACTGTCTCCCAGAACCGGGCAACAGATGGGCAGAACCAGAGACAATGGGCCGCCGAGGTGACACACTTGGGACAGCAACCGGATGCAATGATATGAGGGCGATCCGAGTTGGGGATAGGGTAAAAACCCATATAGGCCTTGTGCATAATTTTGAACTGGGATTAGCGCCAGATTTCACTGGGGATGAGTCTCCTCACCGACAGATAGCCTGCAAGTATAAGGTCAGATGGATTCATCTTTGTGTAAAGGACAATTGTTGGTTAACTGATCGGAGTATAGAGTTTAATATTGAGTGTAATTAGTTTGGAATAATTAAGTGGAGGGGTTACAACTAAAATCATTGCTGCATTGATTAATTGCTGGGAGTAAACAAAAAATTTAGTAAAAAGCCTCTAGTGCTCTCTCTCTCTATATATATATTCCTGGCCCAGTATATAATCTTACTAGATTGGAAAGTATACAGCCCTATGAGTGACCTTCTATTAATCCATCATTAGGCGCACATGCTTCTTGTTTCATAAACAACCCTCAGCTGTTCTTCTCAAGCTGCGTGCCAAGAAGACTGAAAGCGAAATGTTATTAAGAAAAGTAGAGGACTGTGTGCAAACTTCAGCAGCAACTGGTTCTTCACAATCAGACTACACTGCATTGCATGGGGGTAGAGGTCTAAAGTTGGGGACACATGGGTCAATGCCTTTCGTTTGACGCGATCATCATCATGTCACTATGCTGCGCTCAAGCTTTTGTCACTTGATTGGCGAATCGATGTGCACCACTTTGCACATCAATAACAATGCAGTAATGGTGATCAATCCCGCTCAAAGAAAGGATTTTTTCATTAGATTCCCATTCAATCGACCCCTGTGAACATGCATGGTGATCGAACGTTAGCCGGACTAACTAAATCAGTGAGTGTGCTGGGGGCTTTACAAGTTAAATAATGGAGCTATTGGTTTTTCCCTATCCAATCCATTCTATCAACCCACCCCAAAATGCGCAATATAACAAATAAATAAAAGGAAACATGACAGCAGCATCAAGTTTCTGCTGGAGCTGTTTATTGGGGTGTGAATCAAACTAAAACTTTAATTCAAATACAAATATATAAACCATCAACTTAAGCTTTATACACATGCTAGTTATTTATTGGGATGCTTAGCTGTGTAACATTTGGGAAAAAAAACCTGTTAAATTAAATATTAAATATTGCTCTAGCATATGTAGTTTCCGCATAAATTAAGGTAAAAATAGAAGTCAAAATGTCAACTGGAATTTGAACTTAATTTCGGCAGAAACTACATATGCTAGAGCAATATTTTTTTTTGTAGTATACCCTCAAGCCTTCTCTACATCTCCAGCAAAAGCCCTCAGGGTCTTTGCAATTAACTCAATAAAGTCGGACTAGTTCCTTTTAAAAAAATAAGAATAAAATGCAACTATCTGTACTGTATGGATGTGCTATACTGTACATCCTAGGTGCCCAACCTGTGGCCTGGGGGCCGCATGCGGCCCATTGGGCGTTGTTTGGCGGCCCCCAAAAACTGTTAGTGCATAGCAACTCACCTGTGAAGTGGTCACACGCTGACCCAAATTTCCTAATGCAACTTTGGCGGTCCTACATCAGTAAAATTGTCAATGTTGATCGGGGAAACCAGGTCTACATATAGGCGCTGCACCCAGGGGCAGGAGGGGGGTGGGTGCTGTCGGGTCCTAACTGCCTGTCGGGATCTGGTCCACCGCCTGCTGAGATATGTCGACGGGGGAAGGGTCTGGATGGATGTTATGTGCGGCCCTTTAGTGATGCCGAGGGCCGCACTTGTGGCCCTCCACATCAACTCAGTTGCCCACCACTGCTGTACATAGTTGGAGACAGTATGGTGAAACTGGTAAATTAGATGCTATGAAAAGTAAATGTACAATGCATTGGGGTTTCTATTACTTGTATCTTTAATGTGCTGTGTTTCTACATGGCTGGGCAGTGAACTGGGGTCACACAGAGACTGCCATCCACATCAAGAAGAGTACTGAAAACAAATCTGCCCCCATTATGCAGCTCAATAACACAACCATTAGAAATGAGAGGAGTTTATAATCATAGTATTCGGAAACCATCTGCCAAACTTCAGGACACTGTCTGACAGCCCTGCTACAAACAACTGTCAGGTAGATGAATAATACATTTATTAATGAAAAGAGAAAGCTCTTGGCAGAAAAACATCTTTGGCTGCACCTGTACTAATAGGTAATTGTGATTCACTTGCATGACACTGCCCATGTTATTTGAGTCAATATAGTAAGCACATTAAAGTTTAAAGTATGTAGCTAACAAAGTTCTTTGTTGGTGGAAGAAACATCCCATTGACTTGCTGACTTTGTGATGCAAAGAATAAACTTTGAAAATATGAGGCTCAGTGATGCACTGTACCCCAAGGTAAGCTAAAATTCAAGTTGGTTACATGGTTCTGTTCATAGGCAGTAATGAACTACTGCTCTGATGCTACTGCTTTATAGGTTTGCTCAGGCTTAATCACCTTTAATCACCAAGAATGATTGTTAGTGTTCACTTTGGATGACATTTAGAAATAAGTGTTGTGAATACAGTACGCTTTGCTCTGTGCCAACTAGCCTGTTTTGCAGAGAGTGAAGGAAAAGCAGGAGGTGTCCCGCTGTGACAGTCGTCATGCCTTTGAGACGTGATGTTCTAGAATTTGTTACCTTATTCACACTACGTGTGTTGTTTTCTGCAAGGCATGCAGTGGACAACACTAATATGGTGTGTTTTAACATCATGTTGCCTCCGCTTTGGTTTCCAATCAAGTAAATGGAAGTGCAAATGCAATTACAGGCAAATACAGAACAGACTCATTAGATCTTAAGCTGCACCATATTGCATTCTGTAGTGCATTTTTACAGCACAAATAGTATGGAAGAGCCCTTAGGTAGGTCACATTGTAGAAAGTTTGCTACATAGCTACCGAGCTGTGTAGCAAACATTAGGAAGAATAAAGCTGAGATTCTGCATTGGAGAAAGTGTCTAGGTAAGTAGGCTCTACATGCAAGTAGCGAGACCTCTAAGACTGAATGAACCAATACAGTAGTGCTAATTTTCACTTCACTGGGAATCCAGTCTTCATATGTCTCGGTGTATAGAGAGGTACTGAGGCTGAGGGTATAGAAGAGAATCATTAATTTCCTAGTCTTTGTGTACCATACCCAGTATGTAAGTACTTTTTAATGTGCACTATTTATTCTGATTCTCAGGTTAATTGAGCCCATTATTGTTATTATTACAATGTTTCAGCCTTTTAAATTTAATGGTCACTGTAGATCCATAAATAATAATAAAAATGGAGTAATGGAGAAAAGTAAGATCTATGACAAAGACACAACATATGGGCTTAGTCTTTATGACCTTTTTATATTTAGATCTTGGTCGCATACAGCATTTCTTTTTTAATGACATTCTTGGCAACATTAGTTTTAGCTACCACTATTGCTAATGACACCTGAAGTTGGACAAAGTCTAAATGTAATTGTACATTTGTATGGTTATTTTATGACATATATGTTATATGTATTTTTAGGATAACTTCTTAAGATCCACTCATTATACTCAACTATGATGCATATACATTCATAGCCATATTAAAGAGCACTATTTAACCATAAGGCAATAGAAAAAGCTGCAAGAAAAAAGTAAACGCAGCATATTATAGCCTTTCCCCTTTTTTATTACTATTTTATTCTTTTATTAGGGCATTATACTATTCTTGATTTTTAACAATTTTTAAACTTGTTTTTGCAGCATCTATCTTTTACAAGAGAATTTGACTCAGATTCCCTGAGACACTATAGCTGGGCTGCAGACACGCTGGACAATGTCAATCTCGTCTCAAGTCCAGTGCATTCTGGGTAAGTGGCAAACAAAATTATGCTGCCTCGTCTTAGAAATATCAGATGAGAAATTGTGGGTGCTATTTAGGAAGACTTAATAATATGACCTAATTATGGGCTACAACAAGTATAAACATCCCCCAAAGACCACTATGAGTGTTGTGTGACTGTTATGGCTGGCCCCTGGTATGGGAACTGACAACTATCAGGGAGCAGGGAGTC
>CM070037.1:42505883-42538741 GCA_036250615.1 Ptychadena robeensis | reverse complement strand
AGTGGGAGAACTTACACAATTAGTTGCTGACTTAATACTTTTTTTTACCCCACTGTACATTACACAGTTACAAATATATAGCTTTAAAGCTTAAGTAAAAAAAATTTTAAATTTCCTAAAAAAAAATTATTTTGTGAATTGTAAGCGTATTTGCATTCCACTATTACAGAGAGCACAACACTTTTTCTTCCATAGAAACTATAAAGGCATACTCATAATTGTGCTGTACATAATCCTGGCTATCCCATGAGAGACATTTGGTGTTCTGATATCATATTGGTTGAATTTTTCGACTTGCTAACTTTGTGAGCTGATTGCAGAGCCCCTGAACATGGTATAATCAAATTTGCTGGAGATGTAAAGAAGGGTTGTGGGAACATTTGAAAAAAGTTGAAATTCCGATTTTTGAAATTTTGACTTGACTTTGAACCTCATTTGTACAAAAACTGTTTATGTTAGAGACATACTTTCTTTTTTGGAGTATACCCCCAACCCTTTTCTACATCTCCAGCAAGTTTGGTGTTGATACCATGTTCAGGGGCTTTACACTTAACTCGAAATCGTCTAAATGGTCGAATTGTTGAAAAAAAATTCGACCATCTCTACATATTGGTTCTGTGTGTTTATACTATCACTACTATTACTACTACTACCAGTTGTGGCTGTTATATCATACAAAACCATTGGTGGTCTAGCTTTGAAAATGTGTGCAAAGGGAACTTGTCTCATTGTTGTGACAATGACAGGACATTTTTGTAGGTGTAATTCTTATAAGGACTGTGAACCAAAAAGAAGCCAGTAAGACTGAAACTCAACAGAGAAGTTCTACATTATACAGTCTATACATTATATAAGCATAGAACTAGCAAGGAAAATATGTTAAAGGGTTGTCTTTTTAATGCTTTTGTGTTTTTATTGTTCCCCCATGCAGGCTATTTCATTCTTAAAATAACCTGTGTTTATTATTTTATTGAGCTGGTAACTGTGATTGTGTAGTTAAGGTCAATGCACTGTGCACTAACTTATTTGTCTGACCTAGGAAAATGGACTGATACCCCATTCACACCTATCTTTTGAAGGTATAAGCAAAGCCTAATTTAGGTTAAAACACAATGCATTGATATGGATAGTTGGAAAACAAGTAAAAACAGGTGTTTCAGCACAGCATGTTGAATGTATGGCTCTTACATCCTTACTCTTTTGTATATACAAGCTGTTCAATGAGTAGATATTAAAGTTCACCACTGTGTTGTGTACAATGTGTTCAGAAAGGCATTTCTAATAAATCACTCTTTAGAAGCAGTACACCGGTAAAGTCACCAAGTGAGAAAGTACTTTTTCTCATCAATATAAATAACAAGGTCAAGTATCTAACACATGTGCTATACATGAATACTGGAATCCTGAGTCTAATACATCAGGTACATATAAAGCTTAATTTCACACATAATTATGCTGAAACAAAAAATACTAACACAGCAATCCTTTTTTGTGGTACTTTACACTAAAGCAGGGTTCACACATGTAGATATGGGCCAGATCAATGGCCCAAAATATTTTTAAGCGGGACCAATCAATCGCTTTCCAAAATAGGGATATGGGACATGACTGTAAATCACAGGCAATGTCCGTTGCTTGGCATGGAAACGGCGGGTCTCCATGTAAAGCATTTGACTTCTTTCCAGCTCGCAGAGCTGTCTCTCCAGCTCCTCTGATATCTGACAGCAGCGTGATGATGTCATCACTCTGCTGTAGAGAACATCGGACGGCTCCAATATCGAGCAGTGTGTTCCCTGCTTAAGTTGCTTATTTTTTGCTTTCCCTAATCTCTTAAAACAAAACAACCCTATTTTCACTGTCTATATGGGCAGGGGCTTATCACTTACCGTCAAAAGCTACTGAGACTCAGTGAGATCACTTCTTATGAAGTGACACAGATGCACATCTTTGACCAGCAATGCAATGGGAGTTACTTCAGGAGTATCACAGTTGTGTAGAAGATTGTTTTGTTGAGGACCTGGCTATTGAGGAATGACATTAAACACTTAAGGGTCATTAGCACTTAGGGTCCAAGATGACATAATGGCCCAGATTGTGTGGAGAGGCGGATACAGCCCTTTTCTAATGTTATGTGCCCATCTATAAAGTCAACAGACTCCTGTACCTTTCCATTTTTTGTTTAAGGGAAATAAATCCCATTCAAATAAATAACATTCAGTGAACATCAGTAACTTGGTAAGCATAAAAGGAGCTTATGTTGGCAACTGCAAACCAGTCCACTATTATTAACCTCTTTGGTGGTTAATAGTGTAATTCAGGAAAGTTTGTTTACAAACCTAATTCACCCTAAGCTATACTCTGGGTTACTCGCTTGCCTCCAGCGAGCCTGCCGCACAGCCAAAGGGACGGAGGAAGGTGCACCATTGATTTGGATGCAATGCAGGCAATGTCACTTTTGTTCCTCACATCACTGGTGATGCCAGGGATGTGAAGGGGGATGGAGTAAGTAAATTAAACTGAATACTATGTTATCTGATACTATGTTATCCCATAGAGTACTGTCTGTGGATGCATTTCATTACATTTCTATGTATATTACTTGCAGCATCAGAAACTGTTACACAGGTTTACAGATTCCAAATTCGGAATGATGTTCTTCAGTATTTACCAGCAATCGGTTATATTTTCAACGTAACTAGTAAAATAAATGTGGAACAAAATATGAAATAAGTGTGAAATACCTTCTCTATGAACAGTCTCGTTCTTCACCATGCACACTGATTATGTGATCTCTGACAATAAGCAGACAGTATCTGACCTATTAACCTGCAAAGATTGTATTGACATCACCATTGCCCTGTGTCCATTTCTCTGGCTGAATCTGTTGAGTCTGTTTGTATGTCTAAAGGATTGCAATGTCAAGACTTCTAGATTTACTGTAAACACTTTAATTCTGTGAGTATTAAATAGGAAATGACTAAAACAGAATTTGCAGATGTGGTCCACAAGATGATAGATTTTTTCCTTCTACAAATCTGCTGTCTGGGACCTGAAATCATAATGATGTACTTTTCTTTGCTCTGAAAAAAGTAAATGACATATATGTACAACCTCTGTAGGAAAAGATAGATACTGTCTATGACAAAGATAAAAAGCTGCACAGTCTTCTTATATAATGCACATTTGTTGAAATAAATATTAAAGCAATTAAACAAAATGAAAAAAATATAACTAAACATCCAAAATACACACAACCCCAAATAGATTTCCTATCTGAAATTTGATTTTACAATTCTGTTTTAGTAGATTATGCAGCTTTTGCAATTGTTTGATTACATGTCTTTTTTGTTTGACTTTCACTCTGTTAGGCTTGGTGTCATGAAGAGCTCAATTGAAGGCTCATTGGTGCAATTGTTTGAAAGTATTCATTTTGTTTCTGTGCAGACCTGTGGTAGTAGAAATTCCCCACTTTGGATCAATGAGAAGTAAGGAAAGGGAGTTAATTGTACTAAGAAGTGAAAATGGAGAGTCATGGAAAGAGCATCAATATGACTGCAAGCTAGAGGAACTGACGGAGTTACTCAATGGCATGGATGAAGGTAAGTCAACATATGATGCAGCGGTAACATAACTTTCATTTCTCTAATCGCCAGTATTTTTTCCAGGTTTAGAAAAAAATGATAGTAGTGTTTCTACCCAACAACTAAGTAATTTAGTGTGTCCACTTTTCCCATCCCAGATTAATTGGTCAAAAATTACCCTCCATGGGTCTTTTAGTGGAAGGTGGACTACAATTATAATGTGAGGAAAAAGGTCTTGAAAATCTTTATTTTGAAAAACACAAACACTCCATACATAAACATAACCTTTGTTAAAAGTTCCGTTTTTCAAAGGCTCGCTGTACTTTTGAGCAACATGTTTCACCCCAAACGGGGCTTCCTCAGGCTAGTACAGACATAAAATCAGCCGATGGTCTAAACTGTTAATTCCAGCACAGGTGCGGACATCTACACCGGAGGAGAGTTCACAGATGTAAAGACTCCAGCATCTTGTAGTATGTTAGGAATTGCATGGACAAGGCGTTCCTAGACGGATGGTGTCCTTGGTCCGTATAAGGATCCTGCAGGATCCCAGGTGGAGGGGGGCAGTAACAGACCAGAGGGTCAAGGGAGAGCGCCTGTAGCCGGGTGTTGAAAATCACTGGAGTCCTGTGCCAAAAGCACCCGTGATACCTCCGTCTGTGTGTGTCCCGACGGGGACCTACATGGGCGGGGAGTCTTTACGTCTGTGCGCTCTCCTCCGGTGTAGACGTCCGCACCTGTGCTGGAATTAACAGTTTAGACCATCGGCTGATTTTATGTCTGTACTAGCCTGAGGAAGCCCCGTTTGGGGTGAAACATGTTGCGCAAAAGTACAGCGAGCCTTTGAAAAACTGAACTTTTAACAAAGGTTATGTTTATGTATGGAGTGTTTGTGTTTTTCAAAATAAAGATTTTCAAGACATTTTTCCTCACATTATCATTGTAGTCCACCTTCCACTAAAAGTCCCATGGAGGGAAACTTTAGATAATTTTTGACCAGGTTTAGAAAACAAAGCATGTATATTTGTTAGATCACCTACATAAAAATACATTGTACAGTATTGAATTCACATGCACACATTTCTATAACCATTGTTATCTCTTATTTTCCTTGGATAATTACTTTACGAATGACAGATGGTTGCGGTTAACGTGTCTATATGTAAACACTTTCCATCTCCCATTTCCTGAGCAAAGCCTGCCTTCAGGGTCAGTTTGAACAATGGCAGCTGATGAGACACCAATTCACCTGCTCTCTCTGCTCATTGTATGGGGACAATCTATTGTAGATATAGAAAAAGGTGTAAACCTGAAACACAGTTCCAACCCTGTAAGGGAAAAGGAGTGCAATGTACAATGAAGCTGTTCCAGAGATCCCATGTCATTACTTAAGCTAGGCATACACAACTCGATTGCAGCCACTGGTTTCTTTGAGAAGGATCCACCAATTCCACTGGAAGAAACTTTATCGAACAAGGAACCAACATGCTGGTAAACCCTGTTTGATTTACATTACTTTTGATGGGGACAGAGGGTTCCCATACAAAGTATCAAGTGGGATTGAGGAGCAGAAGTGCTGCAACTTGGTTCTCTGTTCAATCAAGGAAGCTCGAGTGCTGCGCAATGACAAAATAAAGGTAATGGTGAGAAGGGATTTAAGGAATCGAAAAGCCCTCAACTCAAGCAGTGCGTAGCACAGTCAAGCCTACTTAAAACAGAAGGTATTTACAGGACACAGTCCATAACAAATCCCAAAAGTTTACCTCATGGGCGTTACAGACTTTTGCACGAAAAGCAGCCGTATGGGTGTACTCTGCCGCGATCCCTGCCTCTCTACACATGGCCGGCATTATCGAGATGCCAATATGTGGGCTAGGAAAAGAGGCGCCCGCCGGCACAGGGCTGGAAGCAATCAGCAACACTTGCGAGCTTGCAAACCACCAGCATGTGTGCACAAACAAACTGCACCTGTACTGGCCCGTTAAACAAGGGATGTTAAGGGAAAAATCCTCTCTTCAGTACAGTGGGTGGAGCATTGCAAATTATTTCTTTATGCCCCATCAGCCAAATACACATGCAGAACATTTATTTTAAAATGTACAAATCCGTACAAAAATGGCACACCAGTAATCTCAGAAATAGGATGGCTATACAGGACAAAGCAGAGCACAGCTTTACTCCATGTGTTGCTCTTTTACTATCTGGATGAAAAAGATGTCACATATATTCTGTAGAATTTCTGTCTTCAAATAAGTGGCACTTTTTTTGTCTGGCTAGTAAATGTTCAGCACAGTAGGTAGAAGGTAAGTGCTTCCATGCAATTATGGTGATCTTGTTGCTAAATAAAAAAAAATAAGAGTTGTCAGTATGTACAGAGTGCAAGGCTAGAAAGATATATACATGCGTGAGAATGAGTCTCATGGCAGGAGTTTCATGTAAGGCATAGTTCTAGTAAATATTGTGACAATTATGAAAACCTAAATGACTTTATGGACATAGCCCATTTTTTTTTGTTCTCCATGATATTACAGAAATGTTGTTTAAATAGTTCATTGTGTAAGTGATTTTTTAGTTTGTAATTAAAATATACCATATTACAAAATAATACATTGTCAGGACTTATACTGTAATGTGCTGTGTCTATTAAAATGCTCAAATTCACAATCAGTATGCTTAGTATAAATTGCAAATGACATTCACTGTTATCAAATTCATTAAATATCAATTACATAAAACATTCTCAGATGTGTGTTCAAAATGTGATTAGAACCAGATGAAGGTTTAAGAAAATATTAATCAGGAACTTTATGCGGAACTTAAGTGATCAACGATTGTAGCTAGTTGGTAGATATATTTTTTGGGAACCTGTCTTCCATAGATTGAATTATGGTGATTAGATAGATAGATAGATAGATAGATAGATAGATAGATAGATAGATAGATAGATAGATAGATAGATAGATAGATAGATAGATAGATAGATAGATAGATAGATAGATAGATAGATAGATAGATAGATAGATAGATAGATAGATAGATAGATATGTTATCTTTCTATCTATTGTGGGGATCAGCTCCAAACGGGTACTCTTAAAGCATCAATCCACACGATTGTTTATCTTTAAGGGCTCCTGCCCGTGTTTATTTGCACACAAATAAGTCCAAAACAAAGGGTTACCCTCACAGGGGTTAAGATCAATCCAAATAAAAAAGTCCAGAAAATGCCACACCACCTGGCTTTGCAACTTTCAACATAAATTGACGTCCTTGGCTTCCCGGCAGCAACAGGCCTAGGCCTCACACGCTCTGTGAGCCCCTTGTAGCAGCTGCCCCCCGTAACCACAGGCCTAGGCCCCACACTCTTTGTGTGCCCCCTATCTCCACTCGGTCAGAAGCCTTGTCTCCAACTACATTGGGAGCTGTGTGCAGCCCTGACACTATGGTCTGAGCTCCCTTTGTGGGGACACACCTGGCTCCACTCACCTGGAAACAGGTGTTAACTGTTTAGTGGACCCTGGGGGAATAGAGAGGCCCACCCAATTCCATCCTCTCTATCCCAGAGTCCGGGAGCCCTTTAAGAAAACAAAACACATTCAGCAACCCAATTGTGCTGGGCAATAATATCATGGACTCCTTCCAGGATACCACCAAATGGTCTATACACACAGTGACAGATGACCATATCTATCTATCTATCTATCTATCTATCTATCTATCTATCTATCTATCTATCTATCTATCTATCTATCTATCTATCTATCTATCTATCTATCTATCTATCTATCTATCTATCTATCTATCTATCTATCTATCTATCTATCTATCTATCTATCTATCTATCTATCTATCTATCTATCTATCTATCTATCTATCTATCTATCTATCTATCTATCTATCTATCTATCAGAGCCATTGTTACTATTGAATTATATGGTGGCGTTATCATACCTCCTAGTGGATTTATTTTGTATAGCATTTTCAATGACATGCTTTATACTTAAAAGTATAATGCATACAGCAGTAGGAGTCTTCCACTTCTAGTCATTTTAAATAACTATCACAGCTGATACCAAGTGCCTTCACAAAGCTAACTATTGTATGCTTTGATTTGCAACTATAACACTGATTATTCCATGTTGACTGTCTTGATCTCCCATTTTTTTTATTGATTTATGGTCTAAAAAGATGGAAAAGCTAACTTGTGTGAAATGTATGTGTTTTAGAACTTGACAGTGCAGAAGAACTGGAGAAGAAAAGGATATGTAGAATTGTTACCAAGGACTTTCCACAATACTTTGCTGTTGTGTCTCGGATAAAGCAAGAGAGTAACCAGATTGGGCCTGAAGGTGGGATCCTGAAGAGTACAACGGTTCCACGTGTTCAAGCATCCTTCCCAGAGGGAGCACTAACCAAAAGGATTCGAGTAGGCCTTCAGGTAAATTGAAAACAAGTATGCAATTATGGTCATTATATATCCAGATATATGCAGAAAATTATGGACATATCTTTTTATAGGATGAACTGTTTTGTAGTAGCGCTGGGGAAAAAATTGGGTAAAATTTTAAAATATTTTAGATTTAATAAAATTTTTATAATTTGCTTTATTACCTACTTGGAAGTATGTACTGTGAATCTCACTGGCATCCATATTTTAAGACCACAGAGGAATTTCTAAAACTGAGACAAGAGGTCATTCTACCATTCTGTTGATAGATGCTGTTGTAGAACTGAAGTTAATATAATAGTAAAGTGTCGATCGCAAATATACTAATAAAATTTTTTTTTTGTGAATATCGGCACTTCCAGAATTCACATAGATCTCAAATATATATGCTATAACTTTGTATCATGAATATTCAAGATTTTTTACATTATTAGAAAGAACTACCATGCATTGCATTCGCAATATTCACATGTACAAGTGCCGATAAGCGCAAGCAGGGCATTTTGTGCAAAGTACCATGCATTGCATTTGCAATATGCACATTTCCAAGTTTTGCCGATTCGCGCAATGAAGGTGATGTGTGGAAAGTATTATGCATTGCGTTTGCAATACGCGTCTGTACAAGTGACAATTAGCGCAATGAAGGTAATAATGACTTGAGATCACAGATTCTTGAATATATTGAAAATATTAGGTGGAAAATGTGCCATACTTGACAAATATGAATATTGCTTATGCTGCTCATCACTAATGTAGTATATAGTATAATACCGCAGACTGTCAAATTTGCCTTATTGCAATAGCAAGATAAATGCTTTGGATTTAAGGTTTGTTTTGAATTGTAATGCCATGCTACTGAATATAATGCAGCATTGGCATGCTGGATATTTTTTTGTTCTTCTTGGCCACATACAAATGGGTTTAGGTACCCAATCCATTCTGTAATACAAATGACATTTGAGTTGATGGAAAAATCTGAAACAATAGCTGTTTTATTGTTGGATCATTAAATGATGCAAGATTGCTAAAATGAATTATTTAAAACATTAATACATTACAGGCGCAGCCGGTACCTGATGAACTTGTCAAGAAAGTAATTGGAAACAAAGCAACTTTCAGCCCCATTGTAACAGTTGAGCCAAGAAGAAGGAAATTCCACAAGCCAATAACTATGACGATCCCAGTACCGCCCCCATCTGGTGAAGGTGTAAGCAATGGCTACAAAGGAGATACCACCCCAAGTTTGAGGCTACTGTGCAGTATAACAGGTGGGTTTCATGAAAATCTCCATCATTCTAGAAACAAATTTAAAGACATGGATCACTTCTGTGCTCAAATTTCCATTGAGAGCTGGCATATTGAATTCCTTAGCACTAAACAATGTATGTAAAGCATATATAACATAGCCGTTCCCCCATTAATTTATATAAATTACATTTTAGAGGTTCACTCACATTAAATGTAGCTTGTGATCAAGATACCATGTAAATCCATTTTTATAAACCTATTTTTTTTGAATGTGAACATTATTTATTTTTTACTTTTGATTTATTGTTTCCAATGGAGCTGTGCAAATCGCACTCCTCGGTTCTACTACTAATACACAAAGTGGAAATCCCCTTGATTTAAGAATAGGTTCAGCTCATGTTGTGATATCTATTTTTATTCACTTTGGTTGTCTTCCACAGGGGGAACGTCTCCAGCTCAGTGGGAAGATATTACAGGGACAACCCCTCTAACGTTTGTGAATGACTGCGTGTCTTTTACAACCAATGTATCTGCCAGGTAAGTTCAATTCACTTTGTTTCCAATTTTCTGAAAAAAATTTCCAGAAACTGGGTCAGAATGTATCAAGAACATCAAGAGTCAAGTATATTTGGGTTGCATTTTTTTAAATTTTTACAAATGTAATGTTTAAAAAAAAAAAAAGAGTTAAGTGAAGCTCCAGTTACAACAGCAAAAAAGATCTTTCTGCAAAACTACTAAAAATAGTGGTCAGCCATTCTTCATAATTTGCAAAACAATTTGCATCATATGGACATCTATGGGGATCATCCATTTCCAGGTTGAGCAACTCAGTTTATATGTGTATAGTACACCAGCATTCCAGCCGCTGGCAAGAACGTGCAAGCCACAGCCAGACCTAATTGTGTGGAACTGATTATGCAATATCCCAGGCTCAAGGAAAAAGCAACACAAACTATAATAGGTGACCAGTGCACTTATCTGCCATTGGTGACAAAGACATGTCAGTGTGACATTAGTCTAGAGTAGGGGTGGGGGAACCTTTTGACTCTTGGGCAGAATGGGTTTTCAAAATGGGCTGGACCAAGAACAGATGAAAAATAAAAAAATAAAGAGGAGCAAGTCAAATATCCTTCCAAAACGCATCACAAATGTGTGGGAAACACATCCACTTCATTAAGAATGTGTATAATGCATTTTCAATTAACCAATTAGGATGTGCTTACACTTGCCAACAAACAATTAAAATGAAGCTACATGGGATAGGCTATAAAGCTAAAGGGGCCAGATATGGTCTGCAGGCCATACTTTGCCCATGACTAATATAGAACTTTACAAGGAGAAGTTTTGGTAAACTTCTAATGCATGGTGTGTGTAAAGTATTATATTAGCTAGCCAAAAATGCAGACAACACGTGCTTCCCCCATAACTTCTATAGATGGTAGCTGGCAAAAGCAGCAGGATCATGTATATCATCATTTGAATGGTAAACTTTTTTTTAAAAGGTAAACATGCCTCTCTGTATTCTTATCTTGTAGATTTTGGCTTGGTGACTGCCATCAAATTCCTGAAACAGTAAGCTTAGCAACACAACTTTATCGAGAGCTGATATGTGTTCCTTATATGGCCAAGTTTGTTGTTTTTGCTAAAATGAATGACCCTGTAGAAGCCCGGCTGCGTTGCTTCTGTATGACTGATGACAAAGTGGACAAGACTCTGGAACAGCAGGAAAACTTTGAAGAAGTTGCTAGGAGTAAAGACATTGAGGTATGTACTTAGATATCCATTCTTAGTTTATGTATGGTCTAGGATGTTTAATCGTGTAAAAAACACATTTATTTTGTAAGGTAGAGCAAATTCTGTGTGCAAAATTTAGTGAATAAATAACAAGTTATTGCATTAAGGTTCCCACAGACATAAAAGACCATTTGTGTAAGCCATCTTTCTTTGGCTATGCCCTAGTGATTGTGTCATACTGCCTCTTGCTATGCTTTTGTAGGAGAGAGACAAACAAATAGGTGCAATGAATGCGGCGGCGGGAGATTTGTACAGTAAATAGCATGAAAGCAGTTTTCTATGTAGAAAACTGCTTTCAAACTCCCCCTATGTACTAAGCATCGCCAGAATAAAGTCCCTGATGCCCCAGATGTGCCCATTTGCAGTAACCCTTTCTTTCCTGGTGTGATTTTATCACACCAGGTTAGAGAGGGTTAAGTTCAAATGGGAACATCTTGGGCACCAGAGACTTTTTATTTTGGCGATATTTAGTACATAGCAGCATAGTTTTGTGTCCTGATTTTTGTGGGTTTTTTTCATTATTTTTATTAAAAACAATTTTTATTTTATTTTACATAATTGTTTGTTTCAAACATTATTATCATCAGGATGTCTATTAGACCCTTGTACAGACATATTTTGGGAAGTTACAGGCCTACAACATTAAGAAAAATTTGCCATTGAAGTCTATGGTGCACTTTTGGTACAGAAATCTGGACCTCAGCAGTGCGCTAGGGAGGTTAACACAATGAACTTCAGTGATTCTTTTAATGATCTTGAACTTTTTATAAACTGCAAGCTTATTCTTTTGTTTTCTCATCCACGTAGGTTCTAGAAGGAAAGACAATCCACGTAGACTGCTATGGAAATCTAGCTCCACTAACCAAAGGAGGACAACAGCTTATATTTAATTTCTATGCTTTTAAAGAAAATAGACTACCGTTTTCTGTAAAGGTAAAAATATTTACAGTATACTCTTCTCTAATAATACTTTCCCATGGTGGTTTACAACAAAGAAGGAATATGAGAGTAAACTCTACTTGAGTTCTACTAAGGCTTAATTTAAACGGGAGCTTTCCGGAAATCTCACAGTTGTCAAAAAAATTGACTGGGAACTTCATAAGCCAACACCCCCTTGTTAACCCTGTGGGGCTATAAACTAATGTTTTCGGGCATTGTCAGCACCTGTGTAAATGAGCCCTAATATTCTATTATTCTTTTTCTCTAACATACTTTCTTGAACGATAAAAACATATAAAAACATACTACTGTACATTATGTAAAATGCAAAAGGGTGAAATCTGCACTCCAACAGTCCAGTAAACAATAAATGAACATATAGCCCGACAGCCTCCAAATGCCCACAAGTGTAATCATGCAGCTTCTCTAATAGGTAAGGTCGGGTGCAGGGTCCACAGCAGGTCCATCTCTTGCCCTGTATAAGCAGTAGTTGATTGTTTGTTGGGCCGCACTCACAGACCAAAACCGTCTTTCAAACATGTGCTTAAATTTATTAGAATTTAAAACCAGCAGTATAAAACGAAAAAACATACAACATGACGCCCCCAGGTTCAGGCCAAAGCCCCCTCTGACGCGTTTCCCTCTAAATATAGAGCTTATTCATAGGCTCTATGAATAAGCTCAATTGTTAGAGGGAAACGTGTCAGAGGGGGCTCTGGCCTGAACCTGGGGGCATCATGTTGTATGTTTTTTCGTTTTATACCGCTGGTTTTAAATTCCAATAAATTTAAACACTTGTTTAAAGACTTGGTCTGTAAGTGCGGCCCAACAAACAATCAACTACTGTACATTATGTAACCTTTCTTAAATAATTTTTGAGTGCAGCCCACCAGGTACCATACCTGATTCAGGTATATTACCATCACTGCAGTAAAGATAATCCTGCGTGGCTCCTTTACATACAATCAATGTAAGGAAAGGGCCACATTCATTCCTATGGCGTTAATTCTCTTAGAACTCCTAGCACTTTTGTAGGTTAAAACCTAAAGAAGAATGAATTGCACAGTCCTCATGCAAAGCAAGTGCTGTAGTTCTCTTGGTGGTGATGTTACAGGACTAAATACACAGGCAACATCAATAAGGTTAAGGTTGGGATAAGGTTAAGGTAACATGTCAACTTAGTAAGATGACCATAGGTGCAGAAATTTGAAAATAATAAATTTTAGCTATGATTGATAGTTGGATTTTCCTAGACAAAAAACAAATTTCACCAAAGGTACTCTCAAGGAAACTAGGGAAAGCTATTGTATAGCCTTGTGGGTAGAAAAAATTACCTTCCTCATAAAAACCAGAGAAAAAGCTTTTATGTGCCTTTATAACATAATCGTTGAGAAGATGGAATACCTTCACTACTTTTCCAACAGCAGAAAAATATATAGAGATAATATAATATTATTGGATATTCCTTACAGATAATTTCAAACTTTTTTTGCAGGTGAGAGACCCCAGTCAAGAACCTTGCGGTCGCTTGTCCTTTTTGAAAGAACCCAAGACAACAAAAGGCCTGCCACAGACCGCTGTCTGCAATCTCAACATTACTCTTCCAATGCAGAAGAAGGTAAGCAGGCACTTTGTTACATAAACTTTCAGATGAATCCCTTTGCTTTTCTTTAGGTGTTATGGTTGGCCCAAAAGGGCAGACTGTAAAGAGTTATTACCCAGAAGAAGGTAGGAAAAACTTTACCCCATGTATATTTAGGGTAAGTTAGTTATGTTTAGGGTTTGACAGTTCCTGCATCATCTAATTCAGTGGTTCCCAACCTGGGGTCCACTCCACACCCCCCCCCCCCCGGGGTAGGGGGCGCTAGAGATAGTAGGGAGAGTGCACCATCAGTGGCATCAGAGAAAGGATGACACCCTGTGTCCTGCAGCCTCTGACAAAGAGAGTGTACATCGATCTGCTGCAAAATCAGCACACAAACCTAATGCACCCACCTTAAATCCTCCCAGAAATCGATCTGACAAATTACGGCCATTTCTGTAAATTTTAGGTCCCGATTTCATTGTCACCAGTGTCCCCATCCATTCTTATCATGACCAGCCGTGTGTGATGATGTCATCACGCATGGTTGATCTGCTGAGAAACACTCCTGGCATCAAAACATCTATGCCCCGCTTTAGTAGTGTGCATGCTTAGTTTAGTTGACTTTATTAGGGGTACCTGTTGAGTACTACAGATCTATTTTTTTTTTACAATAAAAGAATATAGGTAAGTTGGGGTTGCCAGTAACAAGAGTCCAGTAGACAATTTTCTCCTATTCACATATGAGACAGAAAATGGAGCTGGAGACACAGAGAGAGCAGTGCCTATTCTGCCTGCTACATACAAGTGCAGGGAGGCTTATTTGCAAGCAGGTGTTGACCAACCTTAAACCCACTAGATTTTAATCCTCAGCTAAGAATTTACCATTAACTTAATGATTACCAACAGTGCTAAAACCATCATCAAATGAAATTGATGTCAGAAACCACCACCAAAATTTTTTTTTACTGAACTGATCTGTTGTTATGCTGTAGGTAAGGCAGATTGGGCTTTGGATGCAGCTAATAATACCCACATATGTTTTGTAACACAAATAATACATATCTACATATTAGAAGAGGAATTATTCTTCTTTTCCATTGAACTTTCTTTACTTGTGAAAATAAGCCTATATTTTGGAGCGGCTCTATCCAAACCTGATACTCCTTCCAAGAATGGGCAATTCTATGTTTCACAGAATTCAATTAGTTCATTTGGCACTATTTGTTTGACTATGTAACTACCACAGAAAAAAGTGGAAGTGTTTTGGTATATGTCAACAAAATGTATTTGTTTAGCTTTATACAGTGTGGAGGAGGAAGGTTAAATTCAAAGTTAAAAAAAAAATGCAAAGTTATATAAATCAGTATAATATATCTTCAATCAAGACTAGGTGTTCTCCTCTAGATTTAGAGTTAACTCTTTATTATAGCCAGACCCCTTTGTTTAAAGCAATTGCATTTTTAAATATTGGTACTTGTATGGGTCTTCATACTTTTTTTTAATTATATATCTGTTGTTTTCAATGTGGTGTCAAGACTTTTGTTTAGTGGATTACTTAGTATAGAATGTGAGTTTGTATTCTTCAGATAAATCTGTTTTGTTCCTTCAAATTTGGTTCTTAATTTACTTGTCCACTTACTTTCTTGTGTCAGTGTTTGCTGTTTATGTGCTTGTGCTGCTGCCTACCTCTCCCTTTCAATGTCCTAATATTTCTTTCCCTGCTGCCCACTATAATTTATACCTTATCTCTGCAATGCATATTGGATCCAAAAGGAAACAGAGTCAGACCAAGATGATGAGGTAAAAATCACACATTTTGTTCTCTTTTAATACACCATAGCTATGGGTATATTATCAGCTATGGCAGTAGTGGCTCATATGAAATGCCCAGGCTTCATGAAAGTATGTTAGCAAATGGGCTGCATAAGCCTACCACTATGGTCTATAAATCCAGTGTGCACAGTACATATGAATATATGTAGCCTGTGTATTCTGTATGTGTCTGGTTGACTATCCCTTTCTAGGTAACATAGTATCTTTTTTAGAAGCATCCAGAAGCATTTAGAATCCAGATACATTATATGTTGTTTATTATTTATCCCAACTAGGCATCTGCTATACCCACCCAGTCTGTTGACCTTTACCTTTTTTCTCTTTTCTCTTATAAAATGTTTTTCCATTCTTTCCTCTCATTCCCATTCTACTCTTTTGATATGTGTTCCTCTCCTTACTTCTCTTTTCTTTTTTGATTTTCATTTTGCACTTGTCATAAAGTTTCCTCTCCTTTTATTGTTTCCTTTGCATTCCCTCTTATAGTTTCCTCTTTTGTCTCTTCTTCCTTATTTGTTTATTTTCCCATATTTGTTCCTGTTTCCTTTTAAAAGAAATAACACTAATTTGGATTACCAAAGCAGTATATTCTAAAATCTGCAATATCCGGGATCTACACAGGGATTTTAAGGATTTACACATAGCTTACATTTAACTAATGCCTTATTATTAGCTTAACCAATTATTGTTTTGCATTCTAAAATGTTTATGCGTTCTTTTGTCTTAAATGTTCAACAATAACACATTAGAGAAAGCCATGTATTGTGTTATGTTGTTTGTTCTATGTGATGTTGTTTAATTTCATATTTAATTGTAAATTTACCTAATTTGATTATTTGTGATAAAATAATTATTACTGTTGCATTTACTGAGAATAATTAGCCACCTGAATAATTCATTTTGTATTTATCTTTTACCTAGATCGATAAAGTGGATCGGCGTCAGAACTTTGTATCTTTAGCCTTGCGTAAGCGATACAGCTATTTGACTGAGCCTGGA
The DNA here is from genome assembly GCA_036250615.1 of Ptychadena robeensis. Lineage (NCBI taxonomy): Eukaryota > Metazoa > Chordata > Amphibia > Anura > Ptychadenidae > Ptychadena > Ptychadena robeensis. The sequence goes on along the minus strand of CM070037.1, from coordinate 42,522,321 downwards.
ATGAGTGAGTTTAATAACCTTCTAACAATACTAATTACTTTGAAAGAAGAGTTTACTTTTTGACATCAGAACAAACATTTGGAAAGATATGTCAAACACTTCAAACACAATAATAATAAAAGTGAGATCATTTAAAAGCCTAAAGCAGGGTACAGATTTTCGAGCCGTCCGATGTACCCTGCAGCAGCGTGATGACATCATCACACTGCTGTCAGATATCGGCTGGCTGGGGAGAGACGGCTCTGCTCTCTTCCCAGCTCAGCTGAAGCTTTGCTTGAAGACCAGCGGTCTGTAGGCAAAGCATCGGGCATCGGCCGTAATTACGGTCATGTCCGATAAGGCTGTTTTCGAGTGGGATTGATTTACCCATATCTCCACGTCTGTACCCTGCTTAAATGTGCCCATACATGCATAGATGTGCACTAGATCGATGGCTGCTTTGCTTCACTGCAATCTATCTGGTGCATATCTAATGCAGCCATCCCTGTCTTCGAGTGGGATCAATCAATGGCGCTAGAAGACAGGGTTATCGGACATGACTGTAAATCAAGGTCGATGTCCATTGCTTACATGGGGACTGCGGGTCCCCATGTTAAGCATCGGCTAAGCAGTGCTGTGCCTGATGTCATCACGCTGAGCTTGAAGGCTGATCCATCTTACGGGCATTGACCCGTGTATGGCAGCCTTTAAAGCGATAGGTTTTGGTTGTCATACAGAATACAGAATTCTAAGAATGTCATAAAATTACTTCTTATAAGAACAATATCCATCATTAATGAATGTCAAAATAGTTTTCATTGCCCAAAAGAGAATCGGTTTTGTTGCACATTTAAAATTGGTGTTCTTAAAGTGTCCATCTAAAAAATAAGTATTTTATCCTTGGATGATTTTGTACATTTGCCCTCACATTTACATTTGATAAAGAAATGTCTATATTGGTAATGGTATGTTTATTGTAGCTGTGAGAGAAATGAATTCAAAACCTAATGCACTACAGTCAGAGATTGATGTGAAAAAAAGTATGTGATCCCCTATCAACCAGCAAAATTTCAGGAACCCCTCCAAGGTAGTTCTCCTAAACCCAGCTTGTTATAACAGTATCTGTATAAAATGGCCACAGAAGCCATTAGGCACCATGGTCAAGACCAAAGAGCTATGAGGAATTTTTCTCTCCATGCTTTACACTTCATTAGAGCCCTCAACACGCATCTTTATCTCTTTGAATTCATAGCTTTGTTACAGTGCCATTTCATAGTCCACTTTGCAGAAGGAAACGTTGATGTGAGCTTAGTGAAATTTCACAAAAATAAGTTATTTAATATCTTGTGTGATGTTAAATTGTTTTGGCATTCTGTCAAAGAAATTGTGCTAAAGGTAAACTCTTCTTTAAAAAAGTATGACCGTACGCAGTAATTGTTTTCCAAGGCCAGTCTAACAGTTTAAAGTCATTGGTATAACTGAGTATAACTCAGTTGGTATTTTTTTTAAGGTCCCTTTGGGAGAGAATTTCTGTACAAAAAGACATATGATGACCATTGAGTGACTGGCATTGGAAAATATGTGTATATTGTGCATTTTAAAGATATAATCTCATAACCCATCGCTTGTTCCAAGATAACATTCCATGCACGCTTAAATCAACTTATTTATTTTTTTTGTTAGTCTTGTTTGACCATTTTCCCTCAATGATCACACATCTCACCTGCCATCAAAACACAACAGTTTCCAGTTCATTCCATATTATGTTTTAATTTGGTTTATAAAAAAAAAACTAAGAAATGCATGATAAATGCAAGAGAAGCTACAATATTACAGATTTGTTCTGAAAAAAATGGATCTTATTGGCTTTGTGATTGTGCAATCTATTTGAAAATTTTGCATGAGAGTGAGATTTATTGAAAGGTTTCCCCACATCTTGCACTGTAATCGCCTGTCATATACATGAATCTGGAGTGTGCATGAAAGACTACGATAAAAAAACAAAGTTTACAATGTTTTGTAGTTTATATTGTTTTCAGTTGACAGTAGTTTGTGTGTCAATATTGTGCAATAAAAGAAAGCGCAAAAGACAATACTAATTCTAAGCACTAACTTTACACAACTATACTGTATTTTTCAGGGGAATACAACTTGTTTTATTATTAAACGGCACATCAGAAAGTCAATAGGAAGCTTAAGTAGCAGTGTGTGTTTGTAGTCCATTTTATGTGTTGTCTTTTCTGTCTTTCATCTGTTTTTCTGCTTCATGTCTTCTCCTTTGTTGCTTATATCCTTTGCTCATTTTACATCCATGACGCTCCAGCCATTTTTTTTAGCCAATTCAGTATCACCATAACCATCATTTTGACTCATATAAACAGTTGTACTTGCTTTTTGAAATTTTATAATCGTTACTGACCAATTTTTTTTCTCTGGTCTCTCTGTTTTTCCAATCATTTTTCGTTAATTTTGCATTTAATTTTAATTTACTCATGAAAGAAACACTTGAACGGAGCACAGGAACAACAAGACCTGTCCCTGCCACTTATGCATACAAGCCAGGCTTTCCAACAAGACCCTATCAGTCATGGACAACTGCTCCAATTACAGTCCCTGGGCAGACCAAATCAGGCTTTACCTCCCTGTCAAGCTCTTCCTCTAATACACCATCAGCATCCCCATTAAAATCTATTTGGTCTGTCACATCTGCTTCTCCAATAAAATCCACGCTAGGAGCTTCTACTACATCTTCGGTTAAATCTGTTAGTGATGTAGCATCACCAATAAGATCATTTCGGACAATTGCTTCTCCGATAAAAACTGTTGTGTCTCAGCCTCCGTATACAATTCAAGGCTCCACTGGTTCACCAATTAGGGCTACAACAATAGCGGAAGCTCCTGCTTTCAAAGGATTGTCTTCCACCTCAGTTTTCACTTCCAGAACTTCTCCAGTGACCACTGCTGGGTCTCTATTAGAAAGATCATCCATTACAATGACACCTCCAGCCTCCCCTAAATCTAACATCAATATGTATTCTTCAACTTTGCCATTTAAATCAATCATCACTTCTGCAGGGTCACTTTCATCCTCAGCTCTAAAATCTGTGGTTTCTCCTGCTGTCTCTACTGCTTCTAAAGTAAACATTGCATCTACTCTTTCTTCACCATTAAAAATTGGGAATGGTCCAAGTGAGGTTGGATTAATGAATGGTTCTGCCTCACCACTAAAGTATCCACTTTGTTCAAATTACATCAATGGCTCAGCTGTAAACTTGCAAGAAAAAATATCAGCAGTTACAAAATCAGCAACAGCTTCAGTTAGCACAACAATTGACACAGCCGAAAAAAGCTACTCCATACCCACTACTTCGCAAATGTCATATTCACCTCTAAAGACTTTTTCATCAACAGCTTCAGCTTTTCAGACCATAAGAACTCCCCCTCCTGGTGCAGTGTACACATCATTTAGGTCTTCGTTGTCCTCTACTACCTCATCTGTAACATCATCAACTTTTACTGTACCAGTATATTCTGTAGTAAATGTTTTGTCAGAACCAACTTTAAAGAAATTGACAGAGTCTGCATCATTGACTAAATCCGCTGCTGCTTTAGTATCTCCATCAAAAAATGCATCAGCAGAGACAACCAGTCAGTTTAGTCGAATTTCATCACCTCTTAAAACATCTTTATTTTTGTCTCCTACTGCCCTCAAGTTATCTGCTACCTCTCCATTGTCTTCAAGTCAGGAGATACTAAAAGATGTTGCTGATATGAAAGAGGACTTAATAAGGATGACAGCAATTTTACAGACTGATACTTCTGAGGAAAAACCATTCCACTCAGAAATAACAAAGGAAGTTAGAATGGAAGATGAAGAGCCATTTAAAATTGTAGAGAAAGTAAAAGAGGACCTGGTCAAAGTCAGTGAAATTTTGAAAAAAGACGCATTACTGGAAAAAATTACAACTGCATGTGGTCAGGGACAATCACCAGAGGATGACTGGGTAGAATTTAGTAGGGAGGAACTTGAAGAAGCTAGAGAGTGCGTCAGCACCACCCCATTTTACTCAACAGACAGAGTGGAGTTAAAATCTAGAACTTTATCAGAAAAAGACTATAATTTAACAAAGGTCATTGATTACTTGACAAATGACATTGGTGGGAACACATATTCAAGCCTAAAATACAGATATGATGATGGTAAAAAAGAAGGTGAGGAGAAGCAGAAAAGAGTTTTGAAACCAGGCATAGCATTACAGGATCATAAACTCAAAATGCCACCATCGACAATGAGATCTTCGGCATCAGAGAAGGAGCTGTGTAAAATTGCAGACTCTGTCTTTGGAACAGATATGATTTTAGAGTCACCAGATGATTTTTCACAACATGAGCAGGACAAAAGTCCTTTGTCTGATAGTGGATTTGAAACCAGAAGTGAAAAAACTCCATCTGCCCCTCAGAGTGCTGAAAGCACTGGGCCTAAGCCGCTATTCCATGATATACCCATCCCACCAGTGATTACTGAAACAAGAACTGAGGTGGTACACGTTATAAGAAGCTATGAACCATCAAGTGGAGATAATCTAGAACCTGATAAGAGGGAGACTCCACAAAGAAAAACAGATAAATCTTTCATGGAGCTAGAACAAAGTTCACCTGGATCCATAAAAGTAAAAAGTAAGGGATTTCAGCTTAAAGCTGGAATTGATGAAGAAGATCATACCGGGATTTTGGGAAAGGGTGTAAGAGTAAAAGAAGAGACTCATATAACTACTACTACAAGAATGGTTTATCATCAACCTCCTCTTTCTGAGAAATCAGAAAGAATAGAGGAAACTATGTCTGTCCATGACATAATGAAAGCTTTCCAATCGGGCCGAGATCCATCTAAAGAGCTTGCAGGTCTGTTTGAACACAAAACGTCGGATGTTCAGAAGTGTACAGAAAGTCCACAACTACTTGCTGAAAGAGACACCAAAATGAAACCAAAACTGGAGCGCATAATTGAAGTCCATATTGAAAAAGGTAACCAAGCTGAACCTACAGAAGTGATTATTAGAGAAACAAAAAAACATCCAGAGAAGGAGATGTATGTTTATCAAAGGGACTTAAGTCAGGGAGACCTTAACAACAAAGATATGGTAACAGAAAGAAGTAGACTGTTTCCATACTCAGATGAACAAGGGCAGGCTGAAGAAGAGGAGCTTACAGCAGAAGAGTCTTTGCCATCTTATTTAGAGTCATCAAGAGTAAATACCCCAGTATCTCAAGAAGAAGACAGTCGTCCAAGTTCAGCTCAACTGATCTCTGATGACTCATACAAAACACTTAAATTACTAAGTCAGCATTCAGTAGAGTATCATGATGATGAACTATCAGAACTAAGAGGGGAGTCATATCGGTTTGCAGAAAAAATGCTTCTTTCTGAAAAATTGGATGACGGAGAGGAATCAGACCATGCTCTACTCCTTGGGTCGGACTTTCACCGTACTGAAAAGCACTGCAGAGAGAGAGAGAGAGTGATCCCCACTCCTAAAAAGGAAATGCTTTCAAAAATATACAAAGATGTTTCTGAAAATGGTATAGGTAAAATTTCCACTGATGAATCTCGTGATAAAGTGACAGTTTTGCATTATGCTGGAGATCCCAAAAGCCCCAAACATGCAATGTGGATGAGATTTACTGAGGATAGGCTAGATAGGGGTAGAGAGAAGTTGTTATATGAAGACAGAGTAGACAGGACTGTCAAAGAGGCAGAAGAAAAATTGACTGAAGTATCTCAGTTTTTTCGCGACAAAACTGAGAAACTAAACGATGAGCTTCAGTCACCAGAGAAGACACCCCGCAAAAAGAGCAGTAAAGAGGTACCTTCAGGTCACAGTTCTACTAACAGTAGTCCGGAAAAAAATAAATTTCATGAAAAGAGAACATCCAGTGATGACTGGACAAAAGCTCACCAGTTTATGACGGATGGAAAATGTGGCACCTTGGCTGATGACAGAAAAGCTACAAGTTTGCCTTGTAGTCCAGAAAAGAGGGCTTTTGACCACAAGGCAGAAAGTCAACAAGCGGGTTCACAATCTGGCTTCCAACTAACACAATCAAAGCTAAGCTCAATTAAACTAAAATTTGAGCAAAGCATTAATCTTAAAAATAAGGACAGCTCTCAGGAAGAAAAAAAGCATGAGTCTCCTTCTAAAATCCCAGTAAAGAAAGCACAGGAGAGTCGACTTCCATTTTTTCAGTTTCACACAAAAGATAAACAACAAAAGACAATCGATGAAATTAATGGAGAGCTACCTTTGCTCAAAGAGTCCATAACAGAAGCCATTAATGAAGAATGTTCCAAATTTAAAGAAAAGATTAAAAATAGTGCGGTATTTTTAGATCAGAAACCTGACAAATTGTTTGGAGGACTAAAAGATCAAATACTACCACAGTCAACAAACACTACAACTAGCCATACTGCGTCTCCAGACAAGAAAGTTTACAGAACATGGGAAATGTCTGGAAGCACTAATCAGAAAACACAAAACGAAAAGCTTAAGCATGTTATCATACAGGACATAGATTCAGAAACGGATCTTCCAGCCCAACAAACTGTTAAGGAACAAAGACCAGTCAGGAATGGATCTTCCTCAAATGAAATAAAGGAGAAATATGTTCAGTCTCCTTCTAAAAAACTTTTATACACTGAACTTGCCCGTAAAGATGTAGGATATACCAATGAAGAAAAAGCTGAGTGCAGGAAAGGAGATAGAGATAGAATTCCTGAAAGAGAGAGAAATAGCGTTGAAAATATTAACTGCCAATCAAAAATTTATAGGGAATGTACAAATACATCAATACAAAAGCAGATTAAGCCTGACATCATTCATTCTGCTTTCATTACTGATGAAAGCAATAGGCGTACTATTAGTGGCGTGCAAGGCAAAGCACAAGACTACCTTGGGTTTTCATCTTACAATGAAGATACTGAACTTTCCCCTGTTAAATCCCCAGATTCTTTAGAGGTTAGCCCTAGCAAAGACAGATTAGCTGGCTTTCATGAATCTATGACATCTGAGGAAAGAAATTCAAAAACCAATGCAGAGGTGTTAAAGGAGATTAAAACATTACCAGTTTATGTTAGCATTGTGCAGGTAGGAAAACAATATGAGAAAGAGGTGCAGCAGGGAGGTGTTAAAAAGGTAGTTAGCCAGGAGAGTAGGACAGTTCAGGAAACAAGTACACTTTTATCTGTTAAACCTCAGAAACAGCCCCCATCTCCTCAGGGCAGCCCTGAAGATGATACTCTAGAACAAGTGTCTTTTATAGATAGCTCAGGCAAAAGTCCTTTAACACCAGAAACGCCTAGTTCGGAAGAGGTTAGCTATGAATTTAATTTCAAAACCCCTGACTCATTAATGCCATATATACCAGGAAAACCAAGTCCAATACCTGAAGTTTCTGAGGAATCAGAAGAGGAAGAAGTATTCAAACTACCTTCTATTAAACAAAGCATTCCAGATCCCCAAAATCATGACATAGCAAAACCAGTTACTCTTAGCAAGGACTCAAACAAAAGAGTGGCATATATTGAATTTCCTCCTCCACCACCTCTGGACTCTGAAAACAGTGATTCAAGTAAAAAGAACTGTGAAAATTCAACTGACAGTGAAATGGAACTTACTGAAGTTAATTTACAAGATGATCAAGACAAATTTCTTTCGGCTGAACCAGTAATTAGAGTGCAACCGCCGTCTCCTATCCCCCCTGAATTAGATGTCAGTGATTCTAGTGACGATGAATCTGTTCTCCAACCTCTTGCAATTAAAAAGTACACCTTTAAAATGAAAGATGAAGAGATAAAAGAATGTACAAAGATAAATGGTTCTGGGAAAACTTGTCCTCAAAATCAAGCTAATGAAACTGATATGGGGTTAGGTTCCCCATCTAATGACCTAGAGCAAAATGGTAATGACCAGTCTATTACAGACTGTTCTATAGCAACCACTGCAGAATTCTCACATGATACTGATGCAACTGAGATTGACTCTCTAGACGGTTATGACCTGCAGGATGAAGATGATGGGCTGACTGAGAGTGAGGTAAAATTTGGGCATTCTCAGGATGTTGAAGTTAAAAAGGAGCCATGGACTAAAGATAGTGTTCTAAAACATAGTGATCGCAGCTTTAGCCAAAGTAAACTTGAAGTAATAGAAGAAGAAAAGGGAGTAACTGAGGAGTATAAGCCATGTAGAAAGATATCTGATGATGAAAGGAACACTGACCAAAGTGACAAGAAACAAGGGGCACCACCCTATTCCTTGGAAGGACGGCATCCTGACAGAGCAGTGTTTCCAGACACATACTTTAGTTACAAGGTGGATGAAGAGTTTGCTACACCTTTCAAAACAGTTGCTACAAAAGGCCTTGACTTTGATCCTTGGTCAAGTAAACCAGGAGATGATGATGTCTTTGAGACAAAATCCAAAGATGAAGAGCCCAAGCCTTTTAGTCTGGCTGTAGAAGATCGTTCTCAAGCAACCACACCAGACACAACTCCAGCCAGAACTCCTACAGATGAAAGCACACCAACTAGTGAGCCCAATCCCTTCCCATTTCATGAAGGGAAGATGTTTGAGATGACTCGCAGTGGTGCTATTGACATGAGCAAGAGGGATTTTGTTGAAGAAAGACTCCAATTTTTCCAGATTGGTGAGCATAATTCTGAAGGGAAGTCAGGGGACAAGGGGGATGGGGACAAAATAACTGCCATCACACCTCCACAGTCAGGGGACATCTTGATAGATCCCATCCTAGAAAAACAAGTAGAGACATCTACAATTGAACATTCTACCATCATCCAGGGAAGTGGAGATTGTCTTGATGCAACAAATGGTAATAATTCATTGGAGAAATCAGCAGCAAATACCAATTGTAAAGTTGATCCTAAATTGCGCACACCTATAAAGATGGGCATATCTGCCTCAACAATGACCACGAAGAAAGATGGCACTGGAGAAGTGGCAGATAAAACAGAGGCTGTGCCAGATTCTTATTTATTAGACAATGATAAGACTGTTTTAACAAACATATCAACTACCGAGACAATCATTAGTCACATAGAAATACACGATTTTCAGACAGAAAACTATAATAATAACAACAACTTGGATTCATTAGCTTTGAATGTAAATAATAATGCAATCAATTTGGTTTTAAGTAAAGACTGTGAATCCAAGTCTGTGGACAAAGGTAGCAAAACAAAGGTTATTACTAATAAAGAACAGGGGACAGCCAATGTAGACATTGACAGGGAAAAGAAAAGCGCCCAGAAATGTCAACAGAAACTAACAGATCCATCTGGGAGTAAACCAAGGTCTAAACTACCAGTTAAAGCCATATCAGTTAAGCCAGTAAACAACCAGACAAGCAATACAAACACTTCGTTCAGTAGAAGAGCAGTGCCTATTAAGAGTGAGAAAGATACAAGGCAGGAACACATATCCAGTATAGATGGCAGATCTTCAAAGATCCCCATAAAAAACATAAGTAAATCAAATACAACAATACAGAGGAAAGCTCCTCCGAAACCTAAGCAGAAACAAATAGAGAAGGAGGCAACTAAACCGACTCCTTCAAAGTTACCAGTAAAGGTAAGATCTTTGCCTTCTGCCACTTCAGCAGCCAAAGTAAAGAATCATGAGTTCAGTGAGGTTTGTAAACACTCTATTGAATATTTTAAGGGAATTAGTGGTGAGACATTAAAGCTTGTGGACCGCCTTTCTGATGAAGAGAAAAAGATGCAGCCTGACTTCTCTGATGATGAAGACAGTACATCAAGAAATACGTCATTATCTGAAGCCACCCAAGTGTCCCAGCCTTCAGTAACATCGAGGTCTGCTAAAGACATGAAAGCAGACGCAACATCTTTAAAATCAAAGATTGAAAAGACCGACAGTGAGAGAAGGAGCAGTAGAAGGACTGGTGAGAATAAAGGCAGTCAGGTTTCTGGAGCTGTAATAGCTCACATCGTGGAAATCCAGCCTAGTTTGTAAACCTCTCGACTTGTTGACCTTAGTGCATGACCTGTCGTGATTGCTTGTGGAGTGACCTCTGTTAGTTTCCATTTGTCCATTGTCATCTGTGTTTGTTGTCCACAATATTCGTTCTGTGTGTCTAGAAAACATACACTAGCTAGCCAGAGAAGCATGCAAAACATTTAGAGAAAAGACACAACCCATGATTGTAAACATGTTTCTAGCCTGTACGTAGACAACACCATCCAATACTTTTTACTCACCTTCGGTATACTCAACTAGCATGTCTTCTTCCATTCAGTAACTGTGCTCACTTAAACTGTACTCATTGCACATACAAAAGTACAAGCTGTAGAAGTCCATTTATTCTGGAAAATCACTAATCACACACTTTTTTGATTTAGTAGAATAGATCCACAATTCTGACACATGTGAACGCCTCCAAAGAAGGTTATTATAATTGTCAAATTGTAAATTTCAGGTCCGCAGAGTCCATGCGAACGTACTGACATAAGGATGGCCATAGTTGCTGATCATTTGGGACTTAGTTGGACAGGTAAGGACAAAAATGGTTTTATACATTTTGAAATCATCCATATTTTAGGTCAGTGTAATAATGGGATTTTCTTTTTGGTAGGAAAGACAGCTACTGTTGAACACATTTTGCATACATTCATTATTTAATAAATAAGTAAACCACTGAAAGTTTTTGAACTATTGCTCACTTGCACAGTTCAAGCTGTAGATTGTCCAACTCAAATACACGCACCAAATGTAAAAGCATGGACAAAGGCATGGGCCAACCTTGATATTTGTTTAAAAATATAATTACATTGCAGACCATTTTTGCCTCATTGGTCAGAGTTTGACACCCCTGGTCTACACACACACACTGTACACACAGGGATGAGGGCACAAATTGACTAAAACTGTACCATGCATACTGTATGTGTAGTCCATGTATGCCCTAATCGCTGTGTGTACACTGTTCATGTTGTTTATGTGTACCCCCATCCCTGTGTGCACAGTTCATGTACATTGCTTTCCCCCAGACCAATCCTGGTATGCCTCTCGGCAGCCTCCCTACCAGCTACACTCAATGCTCCTGTGTCCTACAACTCTGGAAGTAGAAAACTATGGATCCCAGCATACTGTGTCAGTGGAAAGAGAGAGGGGCAGTGAGTGCAGCTGGTAGGGGGCATACCTAAAAGGCAAATGTACAAGATCTGGGCCAGAGTTTGACACCTATGCTCTAAACTATTATGTTGACTAGAATCACAGAGATGTTAATGATCTAGAAAGTCTAACTGCAGTTTGTGACAGGTAAACAGCTATGCACCATATTTTACACAGGGTGACGTTAATAGACCTTATGCCAAAACTCCAAATTTTTTTGGCAAAATGCAACAAATCGCATCTATTTGGTGTCCCTATTCATTTAGCTGGCCATAGACGGTTCGATTTGCTGAAATCGTCCACAAATCTAATGCTGAAACCCTAAATTTGGCCTTAAATCGATCTAACAATTTATGGGCATGTCTGTATGTTGGAATACACTTCCTTTCAATGATGCTACCTTTTTTACATAAACACACTGGCTAGCATTGGTAACACACTAAGAAAGTATGTTATAACTACACAAAAAAACTTGAGTTCCCAGCTATAAAAGGGAGTTTTCCCACTCAGCACCAGTACAGCTAAAACTCATGACTGGAATAGTTAGTCTGTTATGAAACTTAAGTAGCAGTTTAGTTCTTAGTGTTTGATTCCAGAACAGTTACAGTGCACTATTGCACCTACAAAAATTAAGCAAACACTCATGCTCAACAAAAATGTTACTTAAACTTGGTTGGCTGTGTGTGCTCTATGGCAGTCTGAGGCCTAGTCTCCACAAGTCTCTAACTCACACGTTTTACATTTGACTGAAGCCACTGGAGACTAGAGGCCCCCATACACGTGTCGGATTCCCACCGGATTCCGGCATGATCGATTCCGGGCGCGTGCACGCGAAACGATCGTGCCGGAATCGCATGCAGCCCACCTTGTCCAATCGATCAGGTCCGATCGTTCAGGGGCCCAGAATCGGATCCGACAGAGAACCAACATGTTGGTTCCATCAGATTGATTCTGCACAGATCAGGGGGAGTTGCCATTTGTGAGGTGGACAATCGGACACGGAATCGTCCCGGAATCCGTTGGACAAGGTGGTATGCAGCGATGGATACTCTTAATTGGCCGATTGATCACACCTGCGATTCCTGGCAGAATCGCAGGAATCGATCGGGTGAGTGATCAATTGGCCATGGAATCCGACACGTGTATGGCTAGCTTAAAGCTAGCCACACACGGTTCAATTTTGGTTCAAACGATGTTCGATTAGATCGAGGAATTCAATTGTCTAATCGAAAATCGATCTTAATCGCATCAACATACACCCCACATTGAGTTTGCAATTGTGGTGAGATTAAAAAAGATTACTAAAATCGTCGATTTTGGTATGAAAACGATTGAAGTTCAGATTGAAGTGGTCTATGTTATTATATTGAATCTAATCGATCCAGGAGAAACACCACAAACATCAACGATTATAAAACGATTTTGGCACAATCGACGATGATTTTCCAACATGTCCGATCAAAATTCGATCAATTTTTCTGCCTTCATCGAACAATTATCGGCGATCGTACCATGTGGGCATTTCCCGATTTTCGTTCAATCGATGAAAAAATTCCTCTAATCGAGCATCGATTGAACCAAAATGTAACTGTGTGTGGCTAGCTTTAGCCAGTGCAGATGTATATTAAATCTAGTCCTGAAGTACTTGTTCCAGCTTGCTTACTCAGAAGGTACTACTAAGACTATTAGGAAGTTGGCACTTTCAGATAGCTGCCAATGAAGCCCAGGTAAAGTAGATTAAAAAAATAACAGGAAAGATATGTGAACAATCAATTCTTTATCTGGTGGATTGCATTAGATATTTTCTCTGAGCTTGCCAATCAGAAAGATGGACTCGCAGAAGGGGAAAAAGCACTGCAAACGCCCAAGCAAGTCTTTTCTTGCTGAACCTGAGCTATTTTATTATTTTATTTTATACCGTAAGTTTTGTGGACATCTGAAACATACGTTTTATATGGTCTATTTTTTTTTTACAGAACTTGCAAGAGAATTGAATTTTTCAGTTGATGAAATTAATCAGATTCGTGTTGAGAATCCTAATTCTTTGACCACACAAAGCTTTATGCTATTAAAGAAGTGGGTTATAAGAGAAGGCAAGAATGCAACAAGTAAGTACACTTTCCTTTTACTGGTTTGTTTATGTAGTGGATCCCAAAATAACCTTAATTCATTTAACTACTACCCCTATATCCCTGTGGTAACAATTGGATATAGGTCTTTGAACAAGTTGCTTCATCACCTTATCACTACAGTTGTGCAGTTTGGATTTTAAATCCATTTCTCATTTAAAACTAGTTTGTCCTCCTTGCAAAGGAAATCATTTCATTCATTCACTAATATCACTAAAGTAATCTTGGAATGGAATAGAAATGATTTTGTCATATGCATTCAAATTACACAAACCTCCTTCCACCTCCAGAGGGTATTGTCTGGATGCATTTTAATCATGTGTATTTTAATGATATTTCATAAATAGTGTTTTAAATTGTAGACTGTTCTTCTAGTTGTGTCTTTACACCTTAAAACCATGAATGCTGTTGTCTTAACATAACAATAATAAAAGAGTGTTTTCACAACAAAGTTTATTGTGCATTTATTGAATGCTTAATATACATGTATAACTTTTACTGTATCATATCTATTTAATGGAAATGTAAAAATAAGTGTATATTTTCTTTTAAGCTGATGCCTTAACCAATGTCCTGACGAAGATCAACCGAATAGACATTGTGACATTGTTGGAGGGGCCAATATTTGATTATGGAAACATCAGCGGAACAAGAAGTTTTGCAGATGACAACAATATGTTCAATGATTCAGCTGTTGATGGTAATTGTATAGAGTGTATAGTATTGTCATACTACAGAAATGATTTTGTAAAAGAACCCCTTTACTAAGACATAATCTTTATACAAATGTGTAGATATGTTGTATTTATTTATCTTATAGGGGAAGCTGGCTTACCGTGCATATTTGGATAGTCCTTATGCAGGGATATAGATATAGAAATAGATAAAAATGTCTGACACCAAAGCAATATCAACTTGTTTTCTAGGTATCAGGAATGTTACATCAATAAGTTTAGGTAGATTGTTTAAAATCAATTCCTTTTTGCCAAACGAACTGAACTTCCTTTTTCTACGATACCAACAGTGTAGTTGTCTCTAAATGAAAGGAAATCCACTTCCTAAGTTCAGAGTAATAAATGAAATAAACAAAATCATAAAAGGTTTACTCATATAGTCATTCAAATATTGAGGATACTGCATCTGAATTTTTTAGCCATTATTTGCTCCAAGGGTTCTTCTTTATTGGGTTTTGGTTTTAATTCTAACAACATTCTACCTCTTGAACAGGAAACCCAGAAACTTTGATACATGACCTCCCATTGCCTATTCAGATATTCACAGAGGATGGCATGATGAGTTACTGTTGTGTCCCAATGACTGTGATGTCCTTCTATGGTGCATTTTAGAGACTGGTTTTATTTAAAGGGAATCGGCTAAACATTCACGTACCGTATATACTCGAGTATAAGCAGAGTTTTTCAGCTCCCAAAATGTGCTTAATAAATTACATTTGGCTTTTACACCGGCTAGATATCAAGAATATCTGGATATCAAGAAATTTCCTGCGCTTGATGTGAGTAAATGCAAAGCTTCTGAACAAGGGGAGAAAGGAATTGCTCTAGCACATGTAGTTTTTGCATAAATTAGGTTCAAATTCAAGTAAAATTTTGACTTAATTTTGAATTTCATTTGTGCAAAAAATACACATGCTAGAGCAATATTATTTTTTTTTAAATGTTTTTAAACCCCTTACCTTCTCCAACAATGTTGTTAATAATACCATGTTGAGGGAATTTGCAATTAACTCACAAATTAGCTAGATTAAATTTCATGGCCATCTCTAGTAATGACATCCCAAAACAAAAGCACATTTTCTGTGTGTTTCCTGGCCTGGCCTGGCTAAATTAATTTGTCATTCAGTTTTTTAAAGGTTTTTTAGGTAAAACTAGGTACCTCGGCTTACATTCAGATTGGCTTATACTTGATAATATATGGTAATTGCTGCTTATGCTCAGTCATGGAGGCAACTTGCTTTGCTTTTTCGAGAATTAGATTGCAGAATCATTCATACTTGCTGGGATCAATTTCAGAATACAAACATTTGTCCTGGGAATGTTTGTTTATTCTGTTAACTGATTCCTTCCTTCTCCTGCTTCCACTCTCTATCATGCTGGAGTAACCACTCTCTGCATTGTAATGTTAGTGGTTCTTTTATGCTCTTAAGTTGGCATGACCTATCATTGCTAACACTTCCTAGTGGGAAGATGGAAGCAAAGATAGCTCATTGCATCATTGCTTGGTGTTATTTTATACTTGCTTCTTGTGAAATGTAAAGGTTAAAACATTTGTCATTTTACTGCTTATTTCAATAACATGCATGTGAAATGCACTGCTTCCTTTGCAGGCTTGTATGTTTTTCTTAGCTAACCTGCTTCTCAGTCTGCCTCTGCACTCTTAAATAATTGGGTACTCCTATGTTCCCGCTTCTCCTCTGATTGTTATACACCTCATCAAGACCAGAATATGGCTTCTCTCCATCCAAAGCAATCCACAGCTGAAGACCTGAAATACACAGAGTAAACTTAATTTGCCCATATATACAATAAATGCCAGTCTGCACCAGTACGCAACCTGGTTCATTATTTTCTTGTCTAGCATTACAT
Source organism: Ptychadena robeensis (assembly GCA_036250615.1). Classification (NCBI taxonomy): domain Eukaryota; kingdom Metazoa; phylum Chordata; class Amphibia; order Anura; family Ptychadenidae; genus Ptychadena; species Ptychadena robeensis. Next base: position 42,506,409 of record CM070037.1, on the reverse strand, counting down.
TTGATTCCATATATCATGAGTCTATGTGCAGCAGAAAAGCATGGGCTACAGCTTTTGCATTTCTTAAATGTCAATTAAAAGATGTAAGCACAATGTTTTCAGCCCACAACAGCTCTAATTGTCTTACTATTGGAATAGTACTATTGGACCCATTTATATGATTGTTCTATGTATAGGTTGAGATGTGTGTAAATCCACCCTCATAATTGTTAGTTCTAGATTTTAATAACATAATTTGAAAAAAATTTGAACAAAAAGAAAAAAATCTCTACTCCCCTTACAGAAGATGTATCCCTTCAAGAACAAAGCCATGTCACTGATTTGATTTCCAGTTCCAGCTCCGTACATATCTACCGTATATACCTGTGTATAAGCCAAGTTTTTCAGCCCAATAAAATGGGCAGAAAATGCTCCCCTCGGCTTATACTCGAGTGAGCTGAGGGTCCACTCACCTCAGCTGAATTTCCATGCTGAACGCTTCAGGCAGGTAGAGCTTCCCTCTTCAGCGGCATCCTCTGAGCTCCTC
>CM070037.1:42485217-42501803 GCA_036250615.1 Ptychadena robeensis | reverse complement strand
TCTTATGGTCCGAAAAATACGGTAATTCATATAGAAATACATTACATAAATAATGCTATTCTTTCAGTAGTAAGAATAGCATTATTTATGTTAAGTTTTTCTATAGCAAGAAGTTCCTACCATCTTCTTGAGTGTTGTTGCCTAGGCAAGGTTACCTTTAGCCCTGACTTAGTGATCTTTACTGTGTGGCCCTGGCATGTGTAATTTTCATATGTAGCTCTCAATTAAAAATATCAATTTCCATAATATATGCCCAGTCTGAATTTCCTACATGCTGTGTGATGGTGTGTGAACACTGGGCTGTAATGAAAGTTCTAAGATTGTCAATACCATATGTCCATAACCTCATACAAGAATTTCTAGTATACTATAATGACCATAGAATTCATACCCATGAGAGTACTTAAAAGTACTCCAGTTTTGCATACATTCATGGATAGTTTTTTTACTTTGTGTGGTTGTTGTTTTTAGTTTCTCATTGAATATAAATGTAAGGTGCAATTGTAGAAAGACAAATACATTTGAGAAAGAGGAAACACCAAAGCCAGTTTTATATCAGTTTGGACTCTCTGCAATGACAGGACCCATTCATAAGACACTGAACTCAGTACGCCCTTGCATCTTCTCCTTTTTCATTTCTCAAATAGTTAAAACCGCAGTTAAATGCATTTGCAGCCCAAATATTCCATATTTAATTATCAAAACTGTTCATGATCACTTTTATTACCTTTTATTTATCGTGACACAGTGGCTAGCGTGGTAGGGACATTATTAGCTTCTAATCTGCTTAAATTCTCACACTTAAAACCTCAGGTCTCCTCTTGCACAAGGAGTTGCACCTCTAGTAAGTAAAATAATCTATAGTTTTGGCGATGGTCATGTTGACCAGATATCTCAGCATCTTCTTTGAAACTGAAGTGACCATGTCCTTCCTGTGCCATAGATAAAAATATTTTTTTTTCCTTTAAGTCTGCTGGTAAAACATGCCTAAAATGCATTTATCAGGATTCTAGTGGCAGTGACAGTGAATATGAGAGTGGGTCAAGTTCAGATGAGGAACAAAGGATCACTACCAAAGTTACTCGACGAAGATTGATTTATAAGGTACCAAGTATGTCTGACTGCCAGCAAGTCCCAGCATGGATTTTAATTTATTATTGGTTGCCCTGGTTGTGGTTGCCCTGCTTTTTTTTCTAAAATCTAATATGTATTTATATATGCATAAATACATAGATATTTTATTTTTGAATAATTCAGAAATAGATGTTTATGAACGTATTTGAATCGGCCACATTGGGCAGTAACTTCTAGCATGCAATCAGATATCAGCTTTTTACTTGTTTCAAGGCATAGATTAATGAAAGCTGATTTAAGATTGAGTCTTGCTATATGCACTTAAGCAGGGTACAGACGGCTCGATATTCGAGCCGTCCGATGTACCCTTCAGCGTGATGATGTCATCACGCTGCTGTCAGATATCGGAGGAGCCGGGGAGAGACAGTTCTGCTCTCCCCGGCTCAACCAAGCTTTGCCTGAAGACCCGCGGTCTTGTCCAATATGGCTGACAAATCAATCCCGCTCAAAAACAGCTATAGGGGCAGATTACATGGGTCAGATAGATGGCCGTGAGCGCGCATGGCGCTCGAAAAGGCCATCAATTTGACCCGTATCTCCACTTCTGTACCCTGCTTAAGTCATTATAAAGGGGAAAGGCTTGTGCATATGACTGTCCACCTCCCAAAGCCGTTTTAACTTTGAGGTTACTAAATCCTTACAAATTGATAGCCTTTTTAATAAAGAAGTAGGATAATTTGAATGTGTTGTACTTTCTTGAAAAGTTCACAATTTAGTCTATAGCAGTGGTTCCCAAACTTTCCTTGCAGGGCCACCGTTTTCTATTTAGGAACATTATCGAGCCCCCCTCCCTATTCAAACACAGGTTAAGAATGATGGCCCGCACCCCCCTGGATTACCTTAACCCCCCCCCCCCCAGTTTGGGAACCACTGGTCTATAGCAAATGTCAGGAAAAGGAAATGCTTTTGTGATACAATGCCTGGCACATGTTGAAGAATATTAAATGCTTTAGCTAGCATGCCTAATTTTTACTACCGCTCGATTTTTTCAGTTATATATGTTTATGGCCATAACTCGGATCTGCCTGTTAACAATATGGACCGGACTTTGTCTTGTTTTATTCCACAACTCTTTGCTATGAATACCAACTATACTGGTAACCTCTTTACCAGATGCTCTATATGGTTTTCAATCCATTTAGTTGTTTATGAACCATAATCTGATAAACCTTAAAACAAAATAGATATCATCTTTAAAATGATGACTTCTGTTCTAAATTGCTTTATTTCACCTAACTCCATTTCTTGTATTTCATAAATGCAGGAATATTTCTCTTTATCAAACTAAGTGATAAGTTCTTCACTGCTGCAGGCTTAAAATCCCTTTCTAGACTCACATTGACATTGTTCATCATATTTTGATGTCTTATGGACATGTTTAACCTGCAGCTATGGCCTGCCAGATACTTGACAATCAGCTGTAAGCATTCACTGGTCCAGCCACAGACAGAATGCTACTATACATGGTCTGTATGGGATTGAAATGAAAACATGACCTATAGCAGTAATGGCAAACCTATGGCACGAGTGCCAGAGGTGGCACTTGGAGCCCTCTCTGTGGGCACGCAAACGGTCAGCCAGCACAGAGGAAAAAAATGCAGCCTATTGGCTCTCAATGCTGTCAGTTCATTTCTCCTATTTTCTGATTGCACACAGCGCTCCATACCCTCTCATTTTCTATCTTAAATAAAGGTAGAGTGCGTGTGTGTAATTTAGGTTAAATTGCCATGCCGGCATTTTGAAATAAATAAATGGGTTTGGGCAATCGACCTCCAAAAGGTTCACCATCACTGACTATAGAATGCAGCTGGTATCCTTCATGGTGAAAAGATGTACTTTTCATGCTTCTATCCAGATATTTTTAGACTATAGGGTTTGCAGCCTGAAAGGAAAACAACATTTCTATATATATTAAAGAAATAAAATACAAATGTTATCTATGCATTTGTATTTTATTTCTTTAATATATATAGAAATTTTGTTTTAGTTAGTGTGAGGCAGTGTTTACTGTAGAGCAGCCTTTCTCAATTTTCTTAAATGGAAGAACCCTTGAAATTCCTTTTTGGTTTCAGAGAACACAGACAATACTTAAAGTATCTTCAGCTCATGGTACATTAGCTTCGTTTTCAGTTGTAAAGAATCTTTATGCTATAATTGTGTTATTGCACATGTTCACAGATATCTAAAGTGTAAAGTGTCCACGGTAAGTTTTCTAAGAAGCACAAAGTGCTCAAGGAACCCCTAACTACCTTTCAGATGACCAAAGAACCCAAGTTGGGAAAGGCTGCGTTTTTCCTTTTAAAGTAGCAAAGCCACTGGAGAAAACACATTACAAAACAGATTTGAATCAACTATTTTTTTATATTCATTTGTACGATGGTCCTCAAAACAAAAACATCTGTTTAGCTGATCAAAGTGTAACCGATAAACCTTTTTTAATAATGGATGTAAAAATATACATTTCTCAGTTGGCTGTTAGTGACATCTTTGTTCCTTTATTGACTATTTCCTGTATGCAACCCTGACCTTAATGTGACAAGTCACCTCACCACATGTCATATTAATAAAATAACACAATTTGAATGGGCAGTGGGAGAAAGACCCCATTACTGAACTGTTATGTTCTAATGCATTAAGGTATCTAGGAAGGTGGAGGTTATTGTCAATAAAGGCGTCCTTTAAAGTATGAAAATCAGAGCATGTGAAAGGTTCCACTCCTTTTCCTTCCCGTAATTATGTACTTCGATTCTCTGTTGGTGGGATAAAACTCTCAGTGGTTTGCAGGTTGCATTGGACCTCCCCTAATGGACATCTCCTTTTGTGTATACACATTTAAAGTGAACCCATTACACTGTTTATTCTGGCAATTGTAGAGTGTTGTATCGTGTTAGCCATCAATGAATACAGAAAGTTTGGAGTTTTAGTGATCCCCTTTATTGGCTAATTGAAGTAATCAAAGAAAGGTTTCAGAATGAGGATCCCTTCGAAGGGATGTAAAGGTAGCCATACATGGGTCGATTTCCCACACGATTCCTGGCCGATCGATCACCGGGGGCGCGTGCACGCCGGTCGATCGACGAGGAATCGAGTGAAGCCCACCTTGACCGATCGACCCCGCCCGATCGACTTGGCCCCCAAATCGGATCGCCAGAGAACCAACCTGTTGGTCTTTTCTGATCGATTGAGCACACATCAAGGGGAGTTGACATTTGTGAAGCGATCGATCGGGAACAGAATCGTCCAGGAATCGGTGGCCTAAGGTGGTAGGCACAGACTTGATTGGGCGATCGATCGACGCCTGTGGCTTCACCCGAATCGATCGGATGGGCGATCGATCACTCACGAGTCGACACATGTATGGCTAGCTTAAGACATCCTGAAAGCTTTCTCTAATGACTTCAGTTAGCCAATAAATTTGATCACTAAAACTCCAAACTTGCTGTTTATTCTGATAACAGCTATCAAAGCAAGCATCCAAAGGTACCTGTATGCAACATTAGTTTCCCTTAAAGTTTTTCTTTTTTGTGCCTTTAAGCATATTACTACACCTCCATGCATCAAGAAGAGGTTTGTAAATGACCTCTCATCTCTGCTTAGGTTAGGATTGCTTACTAGAGTCCGAAGTTGCATTAACTTTGGACTCGGCATTCTCCATGTACTTGGGTTCATAGGATCTAGGGTCAAACAGAAAACAAATTATGAGGGAAATAAAGGAATAGGGAAACCTTTTTGTAGCAGCTAATATGGTAGCATATTGCAATACAGCAGTCTTTAGGGCTTCCCAAAACATAAACAATTTTAATTCATACATCTCCAGTCAATAATTATACCAATAGATCCTTTTTTGTTTCCAAGCTGCCATGCTGCAAGCTTAACCTTACCTTGCCTTGGCATGCTGCCCTACAGCGTGGTATTCTCCTAACCTGCATGTCTGGCGTGCCATGTATAGGTCTTAAGATGTACGATTGATGTAATGCTTTGGCACTCTTTAGGGGGATGCAGTAAAAAACATTCCTGGTGAATCTGTTACAGAAGAACAGTATACAGATGAAGAAGGCAACATCATCACACGAAAAGTAAATGAGCTTTGTTTTGTGCTGCTGTGATAACCCAGAATCCTTTGTTTCCATTGGTATATTCCTATCCTTGACAACTGATGCAGTGCAGTGTGTTCGTGTAACTTTTACTAAGTCCATACAGGAAACACAGTCAATATTCCTGCTTTTCATAGGTGACAAGGAAAGTCGTCAGACGAGTTATGGTTCCACAAGAGAAAAAAGTTGGTGGAACTGTAACAGTTGGGGCAAGTAATTCACCTTGTTGTGGTGGTGTACAATGTGTGCCTTCTGTTTAGTTCTTTATTAGAATTGTGTGTATATCTGTTTGGTGTCCTGTTTGCTTGAGGTGTTTACTATAGTTGGTATGCTTTTTTTTGTAGTGCATGACTGGATGCAATGAGCAAAGGCCATAAAAGTTCCACAGATACCACATCGTTACTCAAGCTACTGGTTCCCATCTTCTCTTATTATTATTGTAATACTTGTACTGTAGAATATTTTCACTACTTGGTGAACTACCATGTGAATTTACATTGCCAAGAAAACCCATCATATGCAAGAAAAAATAAATAAAAAAAAAAGTTTTTATTAAAACAGTTGGTGGCAATGTAGTTTCACCTAGCGAGTGAAGTTTTATTAATTGAACATGCTTTGCTCCTTTAGGACAGCAGGCCCAATGTGTTATAATTGGTAATAACTGCATAGCATGGTGTATTCTCCTTCTGGAGCTTTATAAAACATTAATCAATTAAATGGTCTCAATGGTACATTGAGTCTTTTGGGTAAGTATTTGAAACACCTATATTGTGAAGTATTTGCTTAAACGAAGTAAAGGCAACATATTTTAATACAATAGCAATCCCTACCACTATACATGTACCTTATCTTGTAACATGGTTTTTCTGTAACCAGTATAAAAGATATGTTAAGGCCCCCATACACCTTTAGAGCACTCCATACAATTCCCATTAGATCTACCAACAACTATGCAGTGCCGGGTCTTCCCTGATAGAATACATAGCGATTGGAAGGTTTAGAAAGGTCTTCATATTACATGGTTTTGGTAGAAGAAAAGTGGATTGTACAGAAATTGTATGGTGAATCGGGGCCTTTAGAAATAAAAGTAAGGACATCTATCAGCCCAAATTTCCACTTCAGCTTGAAGTACATAGAGGTTGTCAAACCCTCCAGTCACCATAAAGGTGACCGGTAAATGAAAGCATAATACTTCCACTAGTACTTCCCCAGAACAAATTTCCCTATATAATAATTTCCTACCACATACAACCTCTGTCATGGTGGACAGCAGAATCATGGCTTATGATTTTACAATTCTTTAGCACTTTCCCTAATGATTCTATAATTAATTACTTCTTATTCATGTATGGTGACTGTGGGGAACCTCAACTGTCTTTATGCCCCTGGTATGATATTATTTTTAAAACTGTAATTTTAATATAGAAAGAGACATTTGATATTACCTCTCTTTTCATCTGGTGCCCCCCTTAAACCTCTTCATATTAAAAAAGTATCCCAATATTAAAAATGCCACATTACATGCTGTCATTCCCTGCATTGGTGACTCTTTCCTACTTGTAGATGTGGATGACGTTTAGGATACAGATAGAGTTATCAAATGGACGTGTTGTATAAATCTTCTCCTATCTCCATCACTCTCAGCTATACATAGTATCACATGGATTATTCTGGCTTATTTCTGAAAGCTGGAACACATTAGGCACTTGTGGTATACAACTAACATTTGCTTTTTGGCATAGCTCTGCCCAGGACCATGCAGTATTATTGTATAGTGCCAAGGACTGTGTTATGGTGTTCTGTAGTTTATCATTGTTATTGTGTTCCAAACCTGCACGAATGGGCTTAGATTTAATGACCGTGTTATTTATATGTGTCCCCATCCAATGTCTGAAGTATTTTTGAATGGGTATTTATTTATTGTTTGGTTTTGTTTTCTCTTCTATGTAAAATGTATGTGGAACTCTAGCCAAATGATTAAACCACTATCTTCAACACATGTATTTTAATGGTTAAACCTGCTAAATAATTTGTAATTCTTTCCAATCACTTTTGTGATTTGCCTTCCTGCTCTTGACTGGAAATGTGTACTAGCAAAATACACCTATATCTCTCCAATCTGTGCATTGCATGATGGCTTCTCGATTCCTTTCCAATGAAAAATCTCCCACTTTAACTTTTATGGTAGGAGATTGTGGCTCATATTTTCATGAAATTGTTATATCACTATTTCAAATTTTTATAAGCATTTTTTATAAGCTGGACTAAAACAATTTGGTTAGAGTTCCATATTGCATGTTGAAGTATTGTTCTCTTTTACTATACATATAAAATGTGTTCCCATTGCAGAGTGAGGCGTATAAGGTGAAAACCAAGAAAGAGGTCCGACATGTTGAGAAGAAAAGTTTTTCATAATACCACAGTGCTTAAGGTAAGTCTTATATGAACTCTGCATGAACCAAGTCATACTTGGCCAATATCTCTCATTTAATTCTAATATGGGAGTAACATTTGGGAGCAAGTGCATGGCCTATCCCATTCAGTAGACTATTTAAAGGGCACCTATACCAAAGTGTGCTGCAATGGTCTGTACACCAAAGCTGCATATTCATTCTCTGTTAGCTATTTAGCCCTAATTCACATGTGCTGTTATCCTGACGGTTTTTTGTCAATTCATTTATTAAATCATTGAGGTCTATGGGAGGAGTGTATTTGAATGCCTAATGTCACGTATATATGGTGGTTTGGGCATTTTCTTCTCTCTTTGACGTCAATGGGCAAGCCTGTCAATCTTTTTTGGAGCTGTAAATGTGTTGATGTGAACATCACCTTGTCCTACCATTCCAGATCCCCCCATGCTTCTCTACCTCTTCACTGTCGTTTTTAAGCTTTTCCATTTTATAATAACCTACAGTGGTAAAAGCCTAATAAACACATTATAAAAGCATCCAAGAGAGTGCCTGGAGATCAATAAATGTGTGAATGGGACCTTAGAAAGTAAATATTTGAACTTGGTACTTATTTATTCTAAACCAGTAAAGTTGAGTGTTAAGAAAAGCCAGGTATCCAGCAGTTGCAGAAATTAGTTAACAGCTGTTTTTTTTTATTTAAAAGATTACAAAATCTGTAATATCTAATAGGTTGATCCTCTAGTGACCTAAAGTAAGTACAGTATTCAGATTGGTGAATATTACAAAAGCATTGTCATAGCAGTCCATACTTACAGATCACTGCCATGCGACTAGCATCTTCCAGTGAGTATAGAAAAGGCAGCCCTAACTTTTTACACATTACAGGTTTCCTATTCATACTTCTGTATCATGGGTTGATGCAAGTTGTATTAGCCAGGAATATTTACATTGAACAGGCTCTTAACAAGTCTTTCCTCGATAAATACACTATGAAGTAATGCACTATTTTTGGCTAACAGCATGTCAAAACACATGCCATTTAGAATTGTATTATAATACTTGAATGATGTGCACTAGATTATGAATATAGCCCTAATATTGCTGTATTTTGGACCATAAGATGCACTTTTTTACCATTAAAATCATTGGGTAAGTGTCCCTGCGTCTTATGGTTCCATCGTGTCCAGTGCTGTCCTGTCAGTACTGCACTAGACGAGATGATCCACCATAGATCAGAGTGCTGGCAGCGCAGATCTACAATTCCTAGAAGGCTGCTGCAGGAGAGCGGATCCCTCTTAAAATTTTTAATTATAAACAAAGTATAAATATGAATACATACTGTTTTGAAATCTGTCATACAAAATAAGTATTTTAGAGATTTTATCATTCAAATGATACCTTTTATGTAATTGTTTTACATAATTGTGTTTCAAACATTATTATAGTGAGGATGTCTATTAGACCCTTGTACAGACATATTTTGGGAAGTTACAGGCCTACAACATAAAAAAACCATTACCATTTAAGTCTATGGTACACTTTTGGTACAGAAATCTGGACCTCAGAGCGCTAGGAAGATTAATACCTGAGATTAAATTTTTTTCTTTTTTTTTATTTCAGTTTGAAAAAATGTCTTTACTTAATTTTCAGACACAAATTTTTGTTTTTGTAGGTTTTCTATAAGGCTCTGTTCCCACTTAGGCGATTAATCGTCTGCAAAATCGCTGGAGGGCGATCGTCCATTCATTTCCATGGGAGCAATCAGGAAAAAAAAAAACGCATGAGATCTTATCAGTGGGGACAAGCCCATTCAAAATAGTGTAGGCGATTGACAGTGATTCCACAGGCGATTGAAAATCGCAAGCGCCAGGCGATTAATCGCCTTAGTGGGAACATAGCCTAACAGAGACCCCTATAGCTTCCTGTCCTATGGCATATGGGAAACCTCTCCCCACACAGCAGTAAAACCCAAAATGTATCCCCGAAAATAATAAAATGCTTGGCTGGCAGGATGCTTTAAGGTTAATGTGCATTGAACTAAATCGTGTTTTTATTCTTTTTTCCTTAGGATCAATGGTTACTGCCAGTATTCTGAAGAGACTTTCAGAAGAACACAACATTTTAGTGGAAATCACTGAAAACAAAAAGTGTGTGTTTGCCGCTTCCACACATTAACCGCATGGGTTTTTTTTTATGCAAGAAACCTTTATTTTAGCATGAGCCAATTAAACAGAGCATGGGAAAACCACCTTTCATTCAGATGGGGTCAAGGAGTGCGCAGTTTACAATGCAGTGTAAATACGAGACACCATGCTGGTCTGGTCATCAATCCAAACGTTCGGAGATCCCTGCAACACTATCCTAGAAGATGACACTGATTGGACTTGTGAAAGACATATAATAATCACTAAATAAGCAACAGTTCGCCTTATTTTATCTGAACCCCCTGAAAGTCGGGGGTCTAAAAATGCTCTTTTCTTTTATAAATCATCAATTGCTGTAAATAAGTGACACTTGTACAAAATTCTAACAAGACTACAGTTCATGTTAATACCGCACCGGATGTCGCTCACATATTCATAAATCCAGATAGGCATCTAGTAAGACTTCACAGACGGGTGGGGGTACTGGGTGCGTCTTCACAAAATCTTGTATATTGTCAATGAAAAATGTTTGTATATGGAAAACAAAAAAAAAATAAACAAAGCCAAGCAGATTTTACACAATTTCTTTAATTCTGCTACAAACTTAAATAGTACACAAAAAAAAAAGAAACCGGGAAAGTTGGCATTCCCGGGTCATTTACTATTTTGGTGCATGAATTTCTCACATTGATCTGAGATCAGGTTTTTTTTATTTTCAACTTTGCAAAGGTAACACTTAACATGAAGCAAACAGCATTTTAGCTCTTCGTCACGCAAAGCCCTTTATTTAATCTTGTCGCAGTTGCCAATATACTTTCATGAACTTTGAAGAGAAAAAAAAACAAAAAAAGAAATAATATATTCTACAGTAGTGCATAGTGATAGGCACTGACTGTACTGCTTTTACGAGGGGCGGGCTTACGGCTTAAGAGGTGACGCTGTGCTTTGGGCAAAGCACAACCAACTGAAAAGGAGCAATTAGATCTTAGGCAAGCAGCACGATGTAAAGTCCTTACTGTATTGTGTACTGGCTATAAGATGTAGACTCTTTTCAGTCAAGCCAATCATCTGTATTCATCCTAGCAGTGTAATATTAGGTTGTTAATGCTGCTGTGTTTTAAAGGGCATTTTTATTTGGGTTTTGGTGAAATCTTTTTATTTTGTTGATTCTCTTCATATGGAAACAGCATTCATTGATAATAGCTCTAATAACAATGTATGAAATCAAAAACACTGGATGATCTAGTTGATTATTTAAAACAAAAAAAAATAAATTGTGTTTAAAACTGCTTTGCGTTATTATTTATTCAGAGAAGGGAAAGGGATGGAGGCTAAGCATGAAACATCAAGGGCAAAGCACAAGATAAACCGCATAATATTTCCCAAATCACGTCCCTGTGCTGGCTGCTCCACAAGACTGGGTCTACACTGTTTTTTTTCCCCTGCGTTGTGGGTCTTTCGGTGTCATGCAGATGGCCATAAACAATGGCCGCGGAATGTGGCATGAACACATGAATTTTTTGACCTGCTAACTTTGTAAGCTGATTGCATAGCAATTGCAATCACCAAACCTGCTGGAGATGTAGAGAAGGGTTGTGGGAACATTTGAAAAAAAAGTTTTGCTCTAGTACATGCAGTTTTTGCATAAATTAAGTTAAAAAACGAATTTTAAATTACGAACTTCATTTGTGCAAAAACGATTTGTGTTAGATACATACTTTTTTTGTAGTATACCCCCAAACCCTTCTCTACATCTCCAGCAAGTTTGGTGATGATACAATGCTCAGGGGTCTTTTCAATGATCTTGAAATGGCCAAAATGGTAGAATTTTTTTTGAAAAAAATCGACCATCTCTAATGAACCTCTAGTGGTTCCCAAACTGAGGAGCACAAAGGTATTCCAGTAGGGCGCGGGCCCTGATTCTTAACCTGTGTTTGAAAAGGGAGGGGGGGGGTAGATCATGTTCCTAGTAGGGGGGGCCCTGCAACATAAGTTTGGGAACCACTGCCCTTAACTAACCCAAACAGTACCCGAGTAGTTGGCAAACTGTGGGCCGGCCCGATTTTAAGTGTAGACCCAGCCTAAGTTCTGTTTTTTTTCGACTCACATGACTTGGTCCTGAATATTGATCACCTAGTGCTGCTGAATAGAACGCAAGAGTAAAAGTCGCATGCTCATCTATGCCTGGAAGTGCGCAGTGCAAGACAAGTAGACAATCCAGACAATCCAGTGAACATGTGACTGAATGAGAAAACGACAAACTCATTTAATTAAGAAACATACAAAGCATAACTTTTGATCTTAAAATTTCAAGCACAACTAAACTCACCTCATGTATATGTATAATGGCACCACATTATACTGGCAATATGCCAAGAAAAAGATCTGTAATGAGATAATCCTGAATTTCCCAGGTAGCTCCTCCTTCTGTTTAGAATATGCTGCAACTGTTAAGCTGGGCATACACAGGTAGATTTGTAAATAGATTCGAGTACAGACAAGCGCCATGCACGCTGACGGAGCTGGATGGTGCTCTAATCTATAAAGAAATCTACCCCTGTATGCCTTCTTTCTAGCGGGATCAATCAATCCAGCTCGAAAACAAGGCTATCGGACATGACTGTAAATCATGGTCGATGTCCATTACTACAGAGGGAAACCTTGAGCCCCCCTCCGAAGTAGCAAAAGCAGAAAGCAGCTAACAGGCTGTGATCAGCTCAGTGGCAAGGGGACGGGGCCTGTCGGGGCTCTGTGTATGAGGTTCTCAGCCCGTGTTGTGAGAGATTTTCTCATAACGCAGGTGTCCCAGGTCCAGGTGCACATTGATTACCATTCGACTGACCCACGATCAATCGCAGCGTGGTGACGTCACCACACTGTGATTGATCGCGGGTCGATTGCACAGAAAGCTACCCGTATATGCCCAGCTTTACAGTTTCTCACATATACTCTGAAATGCAAATTAGTCACACCATCAAGTCCTATTTACAAGCCTTTTGATCAAATGTATCTACTACACTCTAGTGTCCATATGCTTTACTGCAGTTCATTAACCCCTGGAAGCCTGGCATCTACCGATGATTAAATATTGCCACAATCAAGAACAGTAAAGTATCCTTCATGGAGATCTTTTTTGACAGATCAGAGGTAAAAAAGTTGTTTTTTTTTTTCCTTAAGAATTATGACCAAATAAGCTTAACACTTTATATGATTGTAGTGCATAGAAAGCTGCATCTGAAGAAACTGTCTGATTTGTATAAGACATCACAATTCACATTCTCCAAAGCCCCATTAAATCTAGCGCAGGCCTATCAATCACCGTTATTTTAGATTTTAAATTGGCCAGATTTTACATGATTTTCCACCAGCAATAACAATGAGGTTTAAAAGAACAGTGTTAATGAAAAGAGCATTTGTTTTATATATTATCCAAACAATATTCCACAATTCACTAAGGTTTACTTCTCAAAAGGTCTTCAGTGCAGTGCTGAAGGAACCTACTCATTTCTACATAGAACATTAAATATAGATGAATCATCTGTCTGAACTCCTACAGCATCTGTAGAAAACTCATAAATATTTACAGGTGCTCATCTCAAATCTATACCTTCTGCATACATAGAACATTATCTCTTAAGCCCCCCATTAGATCACTCCATACAATTTCCATTAGATCTCCCAAAACCTATGTAGTGCCAGGTCCTCCCTGATAGAATACATAGTGATTGGAAGGTTTAGAAAGCTCCTCATATTACATGGTTTTGGTAGAAGAAAAGTTAATTGTACAGAAATTGTATGATAAGATTGTAAGGTGTATGGGGGCTTTTGGAAATTTACATGTATAGTAAATGTGATCCTAACAAAGTAACTCGACAATTTGTAGAGCTGGTCAATGTGAAGAGCCAGTCAAGCACAGCTACTGGCTCCCTTGTAGTCTGCATACAATTTGCATGCCAATTTCAAAATGTTGACATCTCATTGATCATCTCTTGTAGTGTCTAGTCATTTGCATACAGTTTGCAGAGTTTAAATGAGTTCTGCTTGCAAAGTGGACCTTCTTAAAGTGAACCTGGAATGAAAGAATGAAAGGAGTTCTCCTTACTTGCATCCTGGTCCCCTGCTTCTCACTAATACTTTATGCATCACAGATCCGGAATATTCATAAAGTAAAAGTATATCAGAGGCATGGTTCACATTCATTTAGAAGTTGCAGCTCTAAACTTAGTGTTAATTATGATATGCCTCATCTGTACTGCAGGGTGGCTGCCCATAGGATTGGCCACACACACAAACGGCACTGCTCATGTGATTTCAGATCATATCTCTGAACAAACCTTTAGAAAGCCTTAAAGGGATGGAACACTTTTAGGAGCCATGATCACCAATACCTGAATACATCATGTACAGTCCTGCACTGAGGGATCACCCATTACCTATTTAACAAAACATGGATTACTTTAGAAATACAATAGAATGCTATTCCATGATGGGGTATGTAGTACTCAATGCCATTTAGTCTGGGAGTAAATCCACTAACTCAACTTTATAAAGGCAGCCATACACGGAGGATTTGCACGCAATTATTAGGCCCCACCTGGTGAGATAGACCAGGAATCTCCGGCATGTTGGATCGCACGGTGATCCGACATGCTGGTAAATTCCCGGTCGATCCCATTACTTTGAATGGGGACAGCAGTCCCTATTTAAAGTAATGGCCGGCACACAAAGGGTGCCCGCCAGCTGCAGCGGGATGACGTCATCCTGCTGAAGGTATCCTTTTTTGTTTTAGTGGGTGCGTGACAGGTCTTCATCCATTTGGTTTCACTTTTTTGTATGAGGTTAGTGCCTAGGACACCTATGCCCTAGCTGGATAGGTTTTCCCTAACTTCCAGAGTGATGCTAGTGACTAAAGGCCCCCATACACGTTTCAATTTCCCTATAATCAATGTCAGATTCGATCATAATTTATGATCGCCGTTGGTTCGATTGAACAAAGTACGATCAAACTACTTCCCACATGGAGAAACCAATATTTGATAGATGTTGATTCGATCAATCAAAAGAATAATTAAAGGAAGTCGATCATAAACACACCAAAATGTCTGCCAATCGATGTATAGTATGCTTATTATTTAAATCGAACCAAAATCGGTTAGGTACAACAAAATAACATTCGATGTACATTCGATCGATCAACATTTTTCAACATGTCCGATCATTTTTCGATTAAACTTTTGTCCAAATTTGATCGAACCAGGATGATCGAACCATGTGGACAGGCATTGATTTTTGATCGATCGACTTTTAAATCGATCGGTTCAGGTCGATCGAACGGGAAAATTGAAACGTTTATGGGGGGCTTAAGATTAGAATTGAAGAAAAGTTTCTCCAACAATACTGAAAATCCTCCCTAAAACTAGGCACACGCGGTTTGATTTTAGCGTTCGATCGACCTAAAATCATTAAAGTTTAGATCGATCTGATTTTAATCATATAGAAAGCACCGATCGGAAAATGATCCGACATGTTGTTGATCGGGTCGATTGTATTGGATGAACATTTTTATGACTCTTTCCTGTATTTTGTAATCGAAACAAAAATCAGCGATTTTGGTCGTATCCTGATCAAACCTTTCATGTGGATCTTTCAAGATCGAAAATCTAATTGAAAATCGATCGAATGAGCATACAAAGATCCACAAAGACTTACAAGAATTGTTTTAACCCTTCTGTATCCAAAGCAAACCATTTTTGTTGGAGTCTGACTTATCTTTATGACAGTAGTGTCCATTTTATTTTCATAAGAATAATTTTTTTGACAACAGCCCTCTAATGTAAAACAACCGGCAGTTTCTAACCTGTCTTAAGGTGACCATACACGGTTCAATATTTACATTTGAAAAACTGAAAATCGATTCCTGCCCACCTGGTACAATCGACCCAAAGTGATTGAAATTGATCGAAAAATTATCGGACATATTAGGCAGGAGTAGGCATACATGGGCTGATTCAAGTCAGATTTTTCGGCCGATCGACCGCCGTGCACGTTTCCACCAATCAACTGGCAGTCTGACATAAATTGGTCAGATCGCCCAGGATCCTCCCGCATGTCAGAATAAGATTGATCGTGCAAAAATCATCATGTGTATGGCTAGCTTAACTTAATCATAGAACACTTGTTAAATATTTGATATATCATTCTTTTTTTCCTGTAACATTTCTGCACCAGTCTGACAGAATGTAGTTCTAGATGCTTTTAAGGTCACGCATGCCACAATGTCAGGCAGATTTTTTGTGTTGCGTTTTTAGTCGGTGTTGCACTAGTGCAGAGGCCTCAGTTCTATTGTTGTGACTTTACAGTAAAAAGAATAGGACAGAAAAACCACAAAGGAGCTGAACAAAGAGAAAACTGCCAATGAAATGAGAAAAATTCCTGGTATTCCAATGCCCCTAAAATAACCCGTATAGCTCATTGTATACTGATGCTCAATGACTACGACAATATCTTTCAAAGCCAAGTACAGGTCACATGTTGTTCTAGAACATCCTCCACAGAGATACACTCTGTGCAATGTCCCATCACAAATGGTTATATATAGAAGGAATTTGTAGCCAAAAGATACCGCAGATTTCTTTTTTTAATACAGGGTGTTGGTGGTAGCACATACTGTTATCCTTTAAATAAGAGAAATGTGGGAACTGCTGACCTTTTTATCTACTGGGGTCAATAAATTATACTGACAAGTATGTACAGTTGTGTTCAAAATTATTCAACCCCCACTAAAATTGAGTGTTTTGGCCATT
>CM070037.1:42471654-42485117 GCA_036250615.1 Ptychadena robeensis | reverse complement strand
TCACCATGTTTGTAAACACACCAGTAAATGTCTAGAAGGAGCTGAGTATCACAGTCATTTGAAATCTGCCTAATTGGTGCCTATTATGCTTGATTGCTGCTCGTTGACATCCATAGGTGTTTTCAATACCTGATCGAAAACATTTGAATGAACCTCTGTTCTTAAGGCTAAGTTTACACTGGAGGTTTTTTACCACCAGGTAAACGTCCGATTAGCGTGGCCGACAGGCGGACGCCACATTAGGCGTCCGCCGGTCTGTTTTCGGGCACCCGTCCCATAGAAAGTCTATGGGGTCCTTAATTAGACGCCTGTTGTGCAGATGACTACAGGGAGTCGTTTATCCTGTGGCTGCGGGAGCGCACTGGCGGTTTCCCAGCTGCTAATTGTGTCAATGAAGAAATCACAAAAAAAAACATTTTATACTGTATTACAAAAACAATTGATGCCATTTTAGTTGCATTTGGTTTTTTTAAAAGTCCTTGTACATTTGTAATTGTGTTCAGAATGAAATCTTCATTCTGAACACAATTACAAATGTACACTGAATTCCCTAAAACCCTTTACAGCATTGGGGATTGAATAATTTTGAACACAACTGTAGATCAGGACTGACATGCCTATTCATGGTAAACGGCAGTATAAAAAGAGGTTCTCAATGTTATCTAATCGGTTCAAAATGAAAAAATGTCCCAATAACCAGGAAAAAGACACAAATTCCATCAGTGGATATACTGTAGTACAAAAGTGACATTGGAAATTAATTGGAAAGGTTATCTGGAATCAGCATTGCACTTCCTATGCCAAGGCATTTCTGTACCTTCAGCCTCATAGTTGTATGCAGTGTGAGATCAAGGCAATGCTGCCTCTCTGCTAATCCCATGCTATTGGGAGTGCAATTTGGTCACCTCTGTGTTGCTCACACAATGTTTAACTTGCCATAGGTCCTGATCTGAGGAAGCAAAGATCTGCTCCTCCCAAGATGGTTGCCTTCATACTGAGACAAAACTGCACAAAACGAGGTAAGACTGTAACAGGGTAAAGAGCCATTGCATGGAGGCCACAGACAATACAGGTAAATAGTCCTTTGCTCTCTGACTGCCATTAATGGTCACAAGACCAAGGCATTGTGAAACTAAAGCAGAGGTTACACAGCTGGTGACACGATGATGCGAGGGAGTGGACCCACTGGTCTAACTGTACAGTTGGCAAAGGTGAAATATGAGGTGCAGAATCTAAAGAACTGCCTGAGATTCCTACAAGGGCTTATGGACTTTGCTGCAGACGATTCCCAGGTTACAACTCTCAGATGCACCCATGCAGTTAGCAGCTGACAGTCGAAGTACCAAGGGATGAGACAAAGACAGTCCATAGAAGAAGCCCAGGGTCAGAAACTGGGGAATCAGAGAATAAACATAACATACGCAGGAACCTGGGTGGGAAGACATATTTTTTGCTTAGAAGACCATATTTTCACATAACATAAAATGTATTCATATGTCATTAGTTCTTCCAACATGTTTTGCCACCATGGGCTTCCTCACGGAGGATCAATCTAAAATACAAATTGTATATAAGTGTCTTAGCATTATTTAGTCACAAATTAACCATACATAGAGACATATAACACCAACATATGAGTACAAAATTAGACATAGGTATCCAGGTATAATCCTTACAGCAAAGGCAGTGACTGGGTATGGTATATGTACAGATCAGAATGGCATCGCTGCGTCTCCCAGTGGGCCCCGCATGCGCAAAATGGACAAACTACAGGAGCCCCGAATGCCGGGGGTTCTTCAAAAGGTGGTTGCCGTCAGGGGGTGGACCTCCTACAGTGGGTCTGTGGGGCAGAAACACCTGTCCCCTCCCTCACCTCCTGGGGGTCACCACGTGTCCTCCCCACAGGATCTGGGCTGGAGGGGAAAACATCAGAGTCAGCAGCCATCCCATATAGCATGCCCCTGGAACACCATGGTCCCCCCACTCACCCAGATACTTTGACTGCTCTCCCAACTGGTGTTATGGGATGGTATACATCCTAGGAAGACCACAAGTGTATCCTAGGAAGGTAAATGGGGACTATGCGAGTGGGTAAATTCACACCACATCTGGACCCAAAACCATATATCAGAGGGGGCGCGTGGTGACAGTCTCACGTAAAGGGTAGGTATAGTCTGGAGCGGCAGCTGACCCCATCCATCTCCCCCTACAACCCTAAATACCCTGTGACTCCAGAATAATCAGCAGCAGCTGCGGCTGGAACATGTGATTCTGTACTTTATGTCATACATTACCATACATAGTGGTAAGGCAGCTGATTCACTTAAAGCAGTTTGGAACTGTAAAAACACTAAACCAGATATGCATTACCTACCTTTATGTAGGCTCTGGGCAAACGGATAACTAAAGAGGAAAACATATACATCCACTCCTTCCTTGCTCCTGTGCCGCAATACTTGATGCTCCCCCCTCCAGCCACACTGGTAGGCTGCCTGGTGAAAGGTGACTTAGGAAGGTAGACTTCACTAGTGACGTCTAGCTTCCCAACTTCCCTTGCATACTGGATTTTGAATGTTTTCTCCCAGATAACTATTTTTTTTAACGTCTGATCGAATCTATTTTCACTACTCCTGGGGCCAATAATAGAAAGGAGATAATGAGGTGATGGGGCCACTGTAAAACTAATGTACTGTGTACTGGAATCTTTTTTTAAAGACAAAACTCCACACCAATGCAATAACACTTTAATTTCCATGAATTCAGAGCAAAATGTCTATGACTCCTGTATGTGTCCCTTGCAGTTGGTTGCGTGATCTCTGATGACAAGGAGACATCACTGTGCAGCATTGCGGTGCTGCAGACTGATGATGCCCATACCAGGCTGGAATAAAAAGTCAAATGACCTCCCTGTACAGTAGAAAGAAGCTAGCTTTGAAGGGGGTTCTGAGTCTTCTAAGTCATATTTTTTTCTTTAAGCTAATTAACTGATTTAGCAAGCATAGGGTACGAAATTGCATTAACTAATTGTATTTCCAGTGCATTATGTCCCATTACATTTCCATGCTAGCTGGTAATATGAAATCGGATTTCATCTTCTCTCTCCTCTGTTTGTTACGAGCACATTAAAGCCGGCAATTATGTTGTCAAGCTTTGTCTCCTTATATAATTATACCCAATGCTATGGCTGCTTTGTGTAAGTATTACAAAAGTATTATGAGCTGGGCTTATTGTTGGTTACATTACCATAATACCCATTTTTAATGTATTCCAAAAAAAATACATATGTAGCATATAAAGCAGGACTGGTGTCATTTCACCTTCTGGTAATAAATCCAATAATCGAAAAGAACACCCACCGCTGTAAGTGAACAATAAAAATGTATAATTTGTCTCTGTAATGCTGCAGATTAAGGAAATACTTAATACCCACTTATTAGGCTGATCATTACAATTATACAAGCAAACACTTCTGTCCAGAAGGCTTTGCTGCTCTTATACTGAAGCGTACCATTACATGGGACTGGCAGAACAGCTGGTGGTCTGCTCTTACTAGTTCAACAATTACTAAAAGAATCCTTTCATCTGGGAGGTCCTGTCTCAATGGAAGCTGCCCTGTGTTTTCCAAGGATTTCGTCTGTTGGTAATGCAAATAGATTTCTTTATTTCACATGCTTAATCTGTCCTGATATACACTGCTCGAAAAAATAAAGGGAACACAACAATAAGACATGCTAGATCTGAAAGAATGATAAAATCTTATATAATTGAATGTACTGACAAAATCACACAAAAATGATCAATGGAAATCAAATTTATCACTCTGGATCTGGCTGATTCAACTTTGATGTAATGACCTTAAAACAAGACAAAATGAAGCTCAGTAGTGTGTATGGCCTAAACATGCCTGCATTACCTCCCTACAACGCCTGGGCATGCTACTGATTAGGTGGCGGATGGTCTGCTGAGAGTAGTGTCCAGAGCATGGAGACAGCCCAGTACATCAGGAGACATGGAGAAGGCTGTAGGTGGGCAACAACCCAGCATTCCTACCTCCGCTTTTGTGCAAGGAGGAGCAGGAGAAGCTCTGCCAGAACCCTGCAAAATTATCTCCAGCGGTCCACAAATGTGTCTGCTCAGTCAGAAACAGACTCCATGAGGGTGGTATGAGGGCCAGACGCCCATAGGAGGGGGTTGTGCGTACAGCCCAACACTGTGCAGTATGTTGGACATTTGCCAGAGAACACCAAGATTAGCAAATTCGCCCCTGGCACCCTGTGCTCTTCACAGATGAAAGCAGGTTCACACTGAGCACATGTGACAGACGTGACAAGTCTGGAGAAGCTGTGGAAAATGTTTTGCTGCCTGCAAAATCCATGACCGGTTTGGAAGTGGCATAGTAATGGTGTGGGTGGCATTTCTTTGGTGGGATGTACAGCCCTCTATGTGCTCGCCAGAGGTAGCCTGACTGCCATTAGGTAGTGAGATGAGATCCTCAGACCCCTTGTGAGACCATATGCTGGTGTAGTTGGCCGTTGGTTTCTCCTAATGCAAGACAATGCTAGACCTCATGTGGCTGGGGTATGTCAGCAGTTCCTGCCAGACGAAGGCATTGATGCTATGGACTGGCCTGCCAGTTCCCCAGACCTGAATCCAATTGAGCATCTAAGACATCATGTCTCGCACTAGCCACCAACACCACATTGCACCACAGACTGTCCAGGAGTTGGGGGCTGCTTTGGTCCAGGTGTGGGAGGAGATCCGTTCCCCAGAATTTCGAATATTCGATATTACAAAGATATAGATAAAGATACTATTCTCCAAGTGCCGATATACACAATAAAAATGTGTGATTCGAATATTCACTGTGGGGAATCAGCTCAAAGGTGTACTCGCATAGCATCAGTCCACACGCTTTTATCCTTTTAAGGGCTCCTGCCCATGTTTATTTCAGCACACAGTCCAAACAAAGGGTTACCCTCACAGGGGTTAATAGACATCAAAATAAACAAAGTTCCTTGAAAATGCCAAGCCTCCTGGCTTGGCCCCGATCAACATCAGTTCCTTCCCTTAGGAATCCTTCATGGCCTGCCTGCTAGCAGCCATTAGCATGGGGCCACACACTCCCTGTGTGCCCTGTGTTTGCTGCACCCAGCAGCACTGTCTCCAACCTCATCTGGGAGCCATGACTGAGGTCCCAGCACCTTTTGTGGAGACACACCCAGCCATCTCGTTAGGGTCTAGCAGGTGTATCTTCACTGCCACATATGGACCATCCACACCGTGGCAGACCACCGGTCTGTCACATCACGCTCAACACTAATCAGGACATGCCCAGGCGTTGTAGTGAGATCATACAGGCACCTGGAGACCACACACACTACTGAGCTTCATTTTGTCTTGTTTTAAGGACATAACATCAAAGTTGGATCAGCCTGTAGTGTTTTTTCCCACTTTCATTTAATAAGAAAATTTCATTCATTCAGATCTTAGATGTCTTATTTTTGTGTCCCCTTTATTTTTTTGAGCAGTGTATATAAATTTAGATGTGTGTAATTGATGAATAAGTAAATAAAGAAATTAATTAATTAATAATTATGTTTTATTGAGATTATAAAAGGGGTTTCTGTTTAATTTGTCTGAAAAAGAAAGTTTTTTTTGTTTGTTTTTTTAAAGCGATGTACATTTTAGACATTGATCATCAATATCCTGCAGTTTCCTATCCGTCCAGCAGGTGATGCTCCAGCCTACTTTATACATATTCAGTTATTTCATCTTTTAGCTCTGCTGTAAAAAGGCTCCTTCATTACAGAGGCCGAAATGTGTCTATTCCTTTATCTGATCTGAGCTTTGTACAGAAAACAGAGTACAGTGTGAGTTCTTTTGCTAACCCATGCCTCGTATACATTCATTTACATACTGTCCTTTAATATACTCTTTTATCAGCACTCTCTCCTGCACAGGTGCCATGCAATGGTGCCATTGTCGAAAAAAGTGACTTTTTATAACCTATTTCCTGGCTGATACCATTTGCAGTAACAATGATATCACATTATACTGGACAGGTGAGATTTATTTAAACCAGTTAAGGTTTGTCTTCTAATGCTTTACTTAGAAGCTCCCGGTAGTTCAGACAGGAAAAAAGAAGGAAGAGAAAAAACAGAAAAATGGTTATGTCTTTTCTTCTTCTGCTCAGGAATGAAGGGAGTGTGACAGGAGCTGTGAGTGAGCGGTTATGGAAATGGTTACCTACAATTTTGGTTGTTGGAGCTGTTGAATCACAGACATTTGGCCAACAACCATATATTTATCTTACTTGTGTAGATCCTCGCAACGAGGTCTGCTTCAAGTCGGTCACTCTCGCTTGCCTTGGGGTACCAGGGGTGGTTGGAACAGTATATTCGTCCTGTCCACGGTTGTTCACAATGTTTATAGACAAACTTCTAGAAGGAAGGCTTCGATCAAGCTGCTCGTTTTGGTGCTTTATTCATAGATCAACGCGTTTCGTGTTCTTACTGTCCACTTCTGCAGGATGAGTTATTTGTAGGTATTAAAGTATCTTGCTTACCTTAAGGTTTGCTCAATAGAGATTTGTTTAAAGTTAATCAGAGTCTCTTTAAGTATACAAGAATATTAATGGACAAACATCAGCTGCAGGTTTTCCATAAATAACAGTGGTTCGCATGTTCACAGCAAACCACATTGACTTTAATGGCAGGCGAAAATTAGAAACCTTCAGGTCATATTTTTTTTATGTAAAAGTAAATCACACTTTTGTTTTTTATTGGATGGAGGGTTGTGGCCTGGGTGAGAAAAATTGTTATTTGGCTGTACTGTACCATCTGTGGGATGAGGGGTCAAACTTTTCCTCCATCCCGTAGTAATGTATTGGAGACGGACCATGAACACCCAATGTTCGTGACGAACCAACCGCTGGGTGAACATTTTGGCATGCGCTCTCCAAGAAGACTTGATGTTCTAATTAAATCAAAAGGTGCTTTAACAAAGGACAAGTTGAATGTGTACACATCTGTAAAAGTTTATTGCATGTTTTTTTTTTTATTGTTTTCCTCTGGATGTTATAGAAGACAATAAAAATGGGAAAGATTTGAACTAAACTATTTTGGCTTCTTTTCTTTTATATTACAAAAATCTACCACGCTAACCAGAGTGTGTACAGTTTATTTACCTTTGCAAACGTTGCAAACTTCCTCTGACATTAACTTAAATACAAAAACTGTGTAATGGGTGCTTCATGGGATAGTTTTCCATGACTGAGCAGCTGATGCAAATCAAAAATGTCAAGTGTGCCAGGATGTACATTATACTGTTAATAATAAGTTGGGGTGTTTCCACTGCTCTGAATTACTTATAAGTATAATTATATGTTGGGTGGTGCAGCAATGAGAAGCACATATATCAGTATGGAACTCATTGTTAAGTATTAATCACATGGTTATAGAGATGAGGAAACGATATCATAGCCAGGGGTGCACATAACTTTTTTAGTGAGCTACTCAGATGAGTACCAGGAGATGGTGTTTTGTACTCACCCATGTAGGGTGGTCTACCTCACGTACTTACTGTCCTCTGCGTCAGCTTCCTGTGTGGTTTATTTTGCTGCAGATATACCTCCCTGTTCCTGATTGAGCCTCTGATAGCGGTCTCCATCCACAGGTCACCAGCTGGCTTAGGGGAAATGTAACTCTCACAGTACAACATCATTTGAACCCCCAGATCTCAGTATATATCCCAGTATCATATTTCAGTAGTGCAACTTTTCTCTTGTCCGAATTTACCCTACATGTGCCTACTCAGATTTTCGTCTCCCAGATCTCCAACACCCTTATAAGTCCTATTTTTTTTAATTAGTAATTTACATTCCCCATATGACACCCCTATCTGCAACCTTTTATAGTTATTATAGTTTCCCTGCGGTTATCCAAGTGACTTAAATTGTATATGTTTAACTATAAAAACAATAAAAATTGCCAAAGAATTTTGGCAAAAAAATAACTAGTGTTTAAATAAAGTGAGGAGCTGTAATCTCAACTGAATCTGCAATATCAGCTTCAGACATTGAGCCGTCAGAGCACAACACAAGCAAGGAATGCTTGCGCTTAGGAAGCATAATAAAGGTACACAGAGCTCATTTTGCGTACCAGTGTACTGCTTATGTGCACCCCTGATTATAACATTGATACAGCTATTTGGTATGTTATACATGTTTAACTATTGCACAATAAAATTCAGGACTTATTAATAGAACCTCTTGTTTTCACAAGAAAAAGAGTTTCCAAGAAAGAAATGATAAATGGCCGAATATGTTTCAACTTGAAAATTGATCACATTGGAAGGGAAGCAGGCATAGAAATACTGCTTAGCAATCAATTTTATAGCAGTGACTTTTAAAGCTGGTGATACTTTAAGGTCATACTAGAAGGGATTTATCACCTTATTCAATCTTAGATGTCTAGTATTTCATACGCTGTTGAAGGGTTAGAACCTCTCTCAGTATATGTACTAATTGGCGCAAAGAAAAGTAGATAGACTTCGAAGCCTCAATCTATCATTGGATCAATCTATAATTTCTCATGGGTTTTAGTGAGCCAGGTGTAGGTATCTGCCCCTTTATATGATTATTAATAAGTGTTCCTTTAAGGCCTGTCCTATGAGAGTTAAAGGTGGAGAATAGGCAATGAGGGTTGGATGCTTGTGAGGATATGAGTGTGGAGAAGTAGTTTTCCTTGTGCTGCATCGAACTGATGGAGTTTGGCCTTGTAAATGAGAAAGTCGCTGTTCTGACCAGACTTTCTCCACTTGCGCTTTGCCCTATTTCCTATTATTAACATAGACAAGTTTAAGGTAAAACCCCTATAGGTATCATGGCCAATCCCCCCAATGTTAAATAAGAAAACCATATTTCAATCATGAGGCCCACATCATGCATTGGATGCTTTAAGACAGATAAGAGGTGCTGGGAATCAAGTAACTGGCCTGAAGACATCTAAAAAAGGTTTCTGAATGCAAAGAAGTCTGAGTTTGGGTATAAGCACTTAATTTAAAGCAAAATAAGCTGTTCATGGGTTCTTTTTCTAAAGAAGAATTGCATAATAAATCTATGCAAGTAAGTTTTTCCACAAATTATTGCAAACCATTATTAAGTACTCTATATTATACTGTATATAAGATTATAACTTAACATCCCGCCTACAGCTGATTATTATTATTATCATTTATTTATATATCGCCAACATATTACGCAGCGCTGTACAATACATTAGAGTGGAGATACAACACAATATAGTACAGGAACAGGTAATGACACAGGAGGAGTGGAGCACTCTGCCCGGACGGGCCTACAGTCTAAAAGGGTGGGGAATAGAGTATACAATAGATGGGGGGGGGGGGGGGGGGGGGGGGGGGGGGGGGGGGGGGTACTGGCATGGTTGTGATGTTAGGGGTGAGAAGATTGGTAGACTGAAGAGGTGGGTTTTCAGGGCTTTTTGAAAGCTGAAGGTAGGAAAAAGTCTAATGGGGCGAGGGTTCCAAAGAGTAGGAGCGGCCCTAGAGAAGTCCTGTAGCTGGGCATGAGATGATTTCATGAGTAGGGATGTTAGGGGGGTGGTTAGGGGTGTATTTACATACCAGGTTGGAGATGTAAGGAGGTGTGTAGTGATTTGAAGACACAGAACTTTGAATTTGATTCTCTGAACAATTGGAAACCAGTGTAGAGATTTGCAGAGAGGAGCAGCAGATGATGAGCGGTTAGAGACCCTAAAGCCATTTTTCAGATGAGCAGAAATTCTCATACAGCTATACAATGGGCCACAGATGGTTGCTATCTGCCATACATCTGAAGTGTCATTAATCACAGCTTTCTTCTGCCATACAGCTAAACCCTATCATTTTTAGTTAGATTAGTGGGCAGAACTCTGTATAAATGTTTAATTTTTACTGAACAAACTAAATTATTACAAAACTAGGTTTGCTAGAAGTTTGATTGCCAGTATATTAAAATAAATGCTCCTAAGTCAGTGGCTTTTTAGATGCGCAACTCAGAAGTGACGTCACATAGTGTCACCTTGTGTAAGAGCTAGTTAAATGACATGGCCAAACACAATTATGTTGTATCTTTTGTCCAACATGTAATGTTGGAGGAATTGTTTATCATAAACATATTTTACTCTTGTTCAAGTCGATGTCTTAAAAATAGGAATATGAACAAATGTGGAGATGGAGAGGTTAGCTTTGCTTTTCCTGACTATAGCTAGCCATACACGTGTCGGATTCCATGGCCAATTGATCACTCACCCAATTGATTCCGGCGATCTCAGCGGGAATGGGAGCTGCAATCAATCAGCCAATTAAGAGGATCCGATCGCTGCATACCACCTTGTCCGAGTGATCGCGTCCAATTGATCGGGGGCTCAGAATTGGATCCGACAGAGAACCAACATGTTGGTTCTCTGTCGGATCCAATTTTGAGCCCCCGATCAATTGGACACGATCACTCGGACAAGGTGGTATGCAGCGATCGGATCCTCTTAATTGGCTGATTGATTGCAGCTCCCATTCCCGCTGAGATTGCCGGAATCAATTGGGTGAGTGATCAATGGGCCATGGAATCCGACACGTGTATGGCTAGCTTATGACCCATTACTGCTCCTGTTGCCATTGGGTTCAAACAAGTTGGTGGGGTCAGCTAAATAACTGATTTTCCGGCATCAGGAAAAGCCACAGAGTTATTCAGCCGTCAGAGCTATGAAAGGTTAAGTATGAGTGAAGCTTCAGGAAAGCTTTGCAATAATGAAATGCCATGGGATCTAGAAGGAAGCCAAAACGGAACAGTGATCCAGGATCCAAAATGCCTTCATCCAGGGATTTCACCCTACCTGAAAGGATCCACACACGTGTCTCCCATCCCCCAAATTAGGGGAATTAGGGGGAAATGTGGATAGACCATTATGCAAGTAAATTTTTGCATTGCATTTTGGATAATGCTTATCCCAATAGTCCTAATCTGACCAAAACCAACCAGGGTTTTCTTCTTCATGTCACAGCTTGTCCTTGTCAACTGGTGAAGTAATATTTAAGAAGCAGGAGAGGCGGACAAC
The DNA here is from genome assembly GCA_036250615.1 of Ptychadena robeensis. Classification (NCBI taxonomy): domain Eukaryota; kingdom Metazoa; phylum Chordata; class Amphibia; order Anura; family Ptychadenidae; genus Ptychadena; species Ptychadena robeensis. The sequence continues at coordinate 42,474,003 of CM070037.1, read as the reverse complement.
GCCGAAGCCAGAAAAAGCTTGGGTACCGCTTCCTCTCCAGCAAGAATTGTGAGAAGTGTGTATTAAAGCATAATAGTAAAGCATAATAGTAACATCAAATTCTCCCACCTCAAATCTGGTGAGCCTAGTAGTCCAGCAATGCCTCAATGATCTCATGCTGTAGCTCAAGGAAGAGCAGTTTATGGCTAATCAAGACAAATTTAGATTTTCATTGGTTGCCCATAGATATAAAGTGTATGTGGTTGTCATTGTCTTACAGGTGAAGAGCTAGTCATGTTGTTTTTTTTTTTGTATTGCATGTTACCCTTTTGTAAGGTGGATTAGTGTAGTGTAAGGGGAGGAAGATTATTGGTGCACTTATCCTTTTGGCTGGAGCAACACCTGTGTGCTTATTACCTTAGCTAAGCTACCTAAGATAATTGGTAACCTTTGCATAGCTAGTCATAACACCATTGGTAACCTATCCCTAAGACCTACCTAGTCCTAAAGCAATGGAGAACCTACCTCTAGCTAGCCCTAAAGCAATGGCAAACCTACCTCTAGCTATTCCTAAGACAATGGGGAACCTAGTTATCCCTAGGACAATTGGGGAACCAACCCCTAGGCCAGCCATGGGCAAAATAAGGCTCGGGGGCCAAACTGGCCCTTTAGTCTTTTAATTTGACCCTTTGACACCTTGGTGTAAAGATGCTTTAGCTATCCTCTGCCTTGCCTGCAATAGAATGTTTATATTTACTATCAAAAGACTCTATTTATTAATATTGTTTTATGTATAATTTATTGTTTTAAATTCGGCCCTTACAGGCTTTGCTCCGGCCCTTCTGTCAAATTAAAAAAAAAACAGTATGGCCCAAGAGTTAAAAAGTTTGCCCAGCCCTAGGCAGTGGTTAGGAATGGAATGAACGGGGCACATGACTTTTATAGCGGTGGTTAGTGGCCACTTCAAGGGTTAGGGTTCCCTAGGGCTCGGTCTTCTAGGCTTGGGTTGTCCTGGGGTATGGTAGACCAGAGAAAAGACCTGCACAGAACTTCTAATGTAGGTAAATGTACGGTTCTAGCTTCCTTTCCTTGTGGTACCCCGGGTGCCCTGTAGAGGTAGCTGTGACTATACGGCGTTGTTGGGGCTCAGAGCGGAGCGCCCTCTTGTCTGGGCTCGCTGGTGTGTGGCAGAGTGTGCGCAGTGCAGTGCACTATCACAGAGGGCGGGTGTGTGTGTGCCGCCGCCTGTTCACCTCCCTCCTTCCTTCTATCACCGGCCAGCCACGGACATGGCTGACAGCGCCAGCGAGAGTGACACGGACGGAGGCGGCGGGAACAGCTCGGCCGCCATGCAGACGTCTTCTTCGGCGTCCTCATCCAGCAAGTCCGGTATCGTCATCTCGCCCTTCCGCCTGGAGGAGCTCACCAACCGGCTGGCCTCCCTGCAGCAGGAGAACAAAGTGCTGAAGATCGAGCTGGAGACCTACAAGCTGAAGTGCAAGGCGCTGCAGGAGGAGAACCGCGACCTGCGCAAAGCCAGCGTCACCATTGTGAGTAGCGCCACCCCGAGGGACGGGCGGCACCTGTGGAGTGCCAGCTGGGAGGGAATGCCAGGCTTCCGGGACATGCTGATACTTGTAGTTCCTCAGCAGACGGGAGGGAGCCCAGCCCTGCACACGCCAGGGTTCCCTAAAGAGCTGAGATGGTTGTCACCCATCAGATCCCTGTCATTGTAGGTTCCTCATGTGTTCTGCAGGAAGGAGCTGGCCAGGCTGTTTCCTCCAAGATGGATGATCCACCAAGATGGGGGTGTCTGCTCTGTGTGTCTATGTACTGTCACGTGTTATGTGTGAGGAAATAGTCCAATGGTCAGATTATGTATCTATAGAGAAGGACATTCCAATAAATATCTCAGTGGTCATGGCTGGAGACTGGCCTCTAGTCTGGAGGGACATTACAGTGACCTGTGGTCAGCCCCTCCACGCCTGTAGATGAGGATTAGTCCCTAATGGATACTAGGTCAGTGGTTGTGTGTATGAGATGTGTAGTGATTTCCTGGCAGCTCGCCTACCTAAGGGGTTTCCATGTTCCCACCTCTCCCTTTGTCAAAAATATTTAATACCAATTAAAATAAGCCATTCAAATGGCAGTATAATGACCGTGTAATGCTGGGATCAGATGTCGCAGTCATCAAAAAGGCAAAGAGGAGCCATTCTGCCTTCCTTTACAACCACTATGACACTTATCGCCCTGTCACTGACGTGTCCCCCAAATAGCCCCTTAGCCTGTCTCTGGTGTGTCCCAGTCCCCTCACACGCTGCTTTTCTTGTCACTAGCCTTGCCCCTGGCGCTCCTTTCCCTGACAATTGT
>CM070037.1:42459008-42469492 GCA_036250615.1 Ptychadena robeensis | reverse complement strand
CCCAAAGTAGGTGCAGTGCCCTGTAGTTGTCTCGTCCATACGAGACGAGATGCTTGTGCTGCACTTGCAATAATGTGGGCTGCTGGGCATTTGTGGAAAATCCAGGTATTGCCATCACCATAAATGTGAGTGCAGGTCTATTGTGAAAGGTACAGAGCTCTGTGTCCTATGAAAACCTGTGTACATTGTGTTGACCCTATCTGCCCTACACTGCGGTACTACACTGCAACGCAGCTAGTGTGAATGAGCCTTAAGGGCCCTTTCACACCATCCACACTTCGCTTGCGTCTGCAAACCGTGTCTGTTACCAGCAGAAAATGCATTTTGCAGAGCACGTCACTTGTATGGGCGTTGCTTGTGCTGCGCCTGCTTTTGGTAACGCACGGCATTGCGCGTTAACAGAAACACAAGCACTGGGCTAGTGTGAAAGGTGCACAGGTTTCCTATGGATTGTGTTGACTATGCGCTGAGGTACTATACTAGTGTGGATGAACCCTTATAGTTGTGTGTGTCAGTTTTAGCTTTTACTTTGTACAACCGCATTCATTCAGAAAGGCTTGTTTGTTCTGTTTGTGGCCCAAGTCTGTACCCAGAGTATGTGAAGTAATAGCAAGATCGCCGCATGTATTGCAGGGAAATGGAATTAAAACAATATATTTTATTTAAAGCATTGATCCTTAGGGCAAGTGCTTCTTGTGGTTATAGCTGTATGTTCATTACTCTAAGTGCTTTGATGCGTTGATATTTAAAGAGGGAAGTTCTGCTCAGCGTTCTTAAGAAACTGGATTTTATTTTTAGTTCATATTTTGAAACTTCTCTTACAGCACCAATACAGCATTAGTAACAGCAATTAAGAAAATAGTTCAGTGTTATCTACAGTTCTGTATACTTTGGGTGCTTATTAGCTCGTTAGTCCACACCCAGCTTCTTCTATATTACCTGTTGATGTCTAAAAGGCTCATTTACACGGCGGTGGCTGTAAAACGCCTAATTAGCCCAGCCTCCCAGAAAACATGAAATGAGGTGGTTTTCATACATTTGCCCCATGTCAAGGGCGATATCTAAACATCCCCTGAGCACCTGCACAAGTGTGCAAGCACTTGCAGACAGGAGCATCCAGTTGCTTTCCTTGCTGCTGACAGCCAACAGTCATATAAATATAGCCTTAAAGCTCGTTTACATGGTTGGTATGAGCAATAAGTGCAACCACTCGGCAGACTCAACATTGGGCGTCCGGCAGTTGGTTTTCTGGCTTTTGCCCAAAAGACTTGTCATAGGGTTGTGATCAAAATGACCCGCGAGCACCTGCACAAGTTTGCAGGCGCTTAAGACAGGTATGTGTAAATCTAGTCTTACTCTGTCCCTTTCTCCTCTATATAGGGTTTGGAGTGCGTGTGTGTGTGTGTGTGTGTGTATATATATATATATATATATATATATATCTCAACGGGAAGATGAGTGTTCTATCAATTTTAATGTGGTTAATGCATCCATTGAATGTATCAAAGCAGCCTTGAAGGCAGCAAAACAGCATGCACACATTTTGTGATGCATTGGGCTATTAAATGTAGTGGAGACCAGACCTCCCTGTGCCTAAAATACCTATTGGTTCCAACTGACTTATCACCTTTCTTTCAAACGCTTGTGTTAAGAGATGTAACATCTGAGACAGTTACTTGTTTGACCAATCACAAAAGAAAGTTTTATTGTGGAAGTGGATTTCCAAGCGTGAATTGCTGCTTTTTGGGTGTGTAGTTAGATGTAAACAGATAATTTTTCTTTACCATACAAATGCTCTGTTCTTTCCCTTATTTTATTTTGTTACAAGATTAAATAATAATTTACAAGGATGGATAATATATTTTCCTTAATGCAAATAGTTCTATCCAATGTGAATTCTAACAGTAATCTAGCCATAGGTCCAACGTTGTATACTATTGTTACAGGAAGATGGAGAATGAAAAGTATTAAAGCGGAGGTCCGTGAAATGTCAAGAAAAAAGCAGAAAGTCAGTGTTCACAAAGGTCATGCTTCATTTGGACCATGTAAGGCAAGGGAAGGATGTACAGATGTTGGGATCACATGTACAGATGTTGGGATAAGATCAGCTCATTGCGATTCTTTGTAAGAAATACAATTCCCTTGATTGAAATGGAATTGCCTTTATTTCTGAAATCAGGTTGAGCTTCTTGAGAGGAGAAGAGAAAAGGTGGCCAAGCACTGGTCGATACCCATTCAAACGATGAACCCTTGAGCGCAGCGTGATGCTGTCGCCACGCTGCCCTCAAGCTTCCTCGACTGAACGGAGAATCTAGGCGCAGCACTTCTGCGCAATCAATCCTTGTTCGATACTATGGACATTTGAAGTTGGAATAGTGATTTCATAGGTTTCCTGTTCAGACATAATAGCAGGACCCAGCATAGATTTGCCTGATACATTCTGGTGGTACATCTTCTATCTTGTCCACATTACGTATACGTATGTCCTTATGCTTCCACGTTTTTATAAGGGACTGAGCTCTTGCTATTGCCCTTGTCCTCATTTCTTAGCTGCGTTTACCAAAGCAAACGGCTGATTGAGGAAAGAAAATGTTTGTTTTTTAAATCCTAGCAGTCCGTGGTTTATAATGTATGGGCTGTTCCAGGTTTGCTAGCACCTGCTGCAGAATATGGTAATAGGACCTTTGCCGTTCTCAAATTCCCATTAGTCAAGGATAGGTATGACCTATTAACCAGGTCACATTTCCTGATAGTCATGACTGCCTGGTGATTTGTATCTGACCAGCTCGGAGTCCTACTGTCATCTCAGTTTAAGTTGGAAATCCTATTTAGCTGAAGAGAAATACTCACTTTTAAATGACTGTTTTACCTTTTAGTTGAAAAGAAAAAAAATGTTGATTTTGCATGTTTCTAAAATGTATAGGTTGGCGGTTGTAGTATAGCGTATCTGCAGAGGTTGCATGTTCCATGACCATGTACTGATTGTGTCAGCAGACCTGCTAATTTATCACCGCTATCGGCATTACAAATCTGGGCATTGTTTCCGCATGAATGTATGGGAGAACATTGAGGACATTCTGGAGTCACTGAAAGTGAGAATTTCTTTTTAGTCATAGACATAATTACCCTTATCTAGATAAATAAAATGATGATGATCAGTTGCGGGGTGTTATGCCTGCCATACACCCACAGACGGGTGCCGACAGACGAGCTCCGATGAGCTCTGGTATGCAGCGTGATGAGGTCATCACGCTGCATCCTTGGGCTGACTTCATCGGCCGGGCACCCTTTGTGTGCCAGCCATTACCTTCAATGAAGACGCCGGTCTTCATTGAAGTTAATGGCATCGGTCGGCATCGGCCAGTGAACATCAGACATGTCTGTTCTCTGGCCGGCCGAGCTGTGGGGCGACATGTGGGCACGCCGATTGGCGGCCCATTTTGCCGACGGCGGAAGTGCACATGCCCGTCGGGCAGCGGCAAAATCGGCCGCTAATCGGCGTCTGTATGCCTGGCTTTAAGGTGGGTTTACACACGTGTAAATTTTTTCGCTCAATCAATGAAGAACAAATCATTTTTGGTTGATTGAACAAATATCTAGCATGGACAATTTTTCGATGGATAAATTATGTTCGACCTCCAACAAAAAATTGTTTGAAAGGTCATCGAACATGTTGGTAAATTTTTATCTGTCTTTGGAATTTTGAATGTATTTGCATTCGATATCGGGATAGACGAACAAACAAATCTAATGTTACATTGGATAAATGAGCGAACAAATAATCAAATTGGCAGTTGATTGAAGAAAAAATCTACACGTGTAAACCTCCCCATCATCTCACAACAACTGCCTGTAGTCTGTGGGTCAAGGTTGGACTGCAGGGGTGACTACAACTATGTTTCTGGGGTTGAGGATTTAATGAACTGTTCGCTTAAAGCAGGGTACAGACGGCTTGATATTTGACGTCATCACGCTGCTGTCAGATATCGGCGGAGCCGGAGAGACAGCACTGCTCTCCCCAGCTCAGCCGATGCTTTGCATGGAGACACGCGGTCTCTAGGCAAAGCAACGTACATAGGCTGTATTAACAGTCATGTCCGATATGGCTGTTTTCAAGCGGGATGGATTTGATTTAGAAAACTGGGATGGCCATTTATCTGGTCCATATCTGCTTTAACTGGGGGGGGGGGGTTGCGAAGTTATTCCAGGGGGGCGTGGGCCCTCATTCTGAACCTGTTTGAATAGGGAGGGGGGGCTCGATAATCTTCCAAAATAGATAAGGGGGGGCCCCTGCAAGGAAAGTTTGGGAACCACTGGCTTAAGGGGTTCACTTACTTTCTTTGGCAAGTTAGGCTAGGGCTATGCTGCGTTAAAATCCCTGCATTGAACACAGATTTAATGTAGTTCTCAAGCCCGCCAATGACGGCAATGGGCTATGACTACATAGCCCCCGGTCCAGGCGAAGCACTGCGTTCACATAAACACAACAGAGGCTTGACCTATAAGGTGATGTATGACTAACGTACCTGAGCATGTTAGTCATACAACAGCCCATTGATTTAAAGGGGCCACATTGACTGTGCTATATAGCACGTCCGATAATATGACCCTAAAGAGAGCTGACGTAGGGGCTTGCCTACCCCTAAGCATATCTGTGTTGTTCTGTCACAGTCTACCATACCATAGTTCCTCCAAATGGTTAGTCCAGAGTTCTTAATTCATTTTCTAGCTTTGTGTTCATATGGAGAATATACAATGTGCTCTTTATCTTGCTGATCACACAGTTCTGTCTGTCCAAGGATGATGATTGTGGTGCCATGTATACATCGCCAGCCCAGAAACCCCCATGCAGTGAAGAATAAGAAGTGTAACGTAGAACACCAAGATATGTAAATCATTTGCTGAACATTGATCAATGTTTTATGAAGCTTGATCTGTAACTGGATCCCAGTTGTCACTTGTGTGAACCTTGTACCATTATATAATGACAGATAGTAGTCCTAAATGTCCTTTAGAATAGAAGCCTTTGTGTGTAGGAAGCTTTCCCTTTTATCATTTTGTAATGGCAAAGTGAGAACCTAGCCGGACAAATGCAAAGTATTTGCTTAATACAGAAATGCAGGGTTCATGACCAGAGATGGTCGATGACGTGCTCAAATTTCCACATTCACATGAAAGTTGTGTGCAGATTGAATCTGAGCCAATTAAAGTACAGCAGCCGATGATTGGCCCTTTCAGTCTGCATACTATTTGCATGCGAATGCTAAAATATATGCATCTCATTGTCCATCTGTTGTTACGAAATACGCTGATTTAAAAGAGCACTTTAATTTTACATTTGTAGTTTTGCTATTTGTGTTCCTCGGCTAATTTTAAAGCCCCCCATACACGCTTAAATTTCCACCTGGTTGTTCGGGCGATCAGTTGCCGTGCGCGCACACAGCAGTAGATCTGCAGCGATATTGGGTGCAAATCGAAAGCTTAAACCTTTCGTTCGGACAGAAATCAACTGCAAAATTCATATAATCCATTACAGACATGTCTGTAATTATTAGATCATTTTCATTACTTTGGATGGGGACCAGAGTTTCACCAGTGATTCACGGCAGGAGCGGTCGATCTGCCGGCAGAGGGAGGGATCTTGTGGAGTTTATAGATAATAGCACATCATTCAAATTTCCTGATTTGCCAAAAGCTGTTGATGAGATTAATGGCTGATCAATCAGCTGAGATGGTGCTGCTGGATGGATTTGCAATACATAGTGCACCAATAGGAAGTTGTATAAATAATAAAGGTGGATGGCAGAGGAGACGTTTGTACATTGGCTTGCCCTCCCTCGGACATGAATCATATATTTTGGCACAGAGTTGTGTTGGACATATCCAATCCATTAGTCATCAGATTATTTGTGAGATTGCAATATGTGAAGACCGGGTCCCATTTGGGAAGTGCTCCCTCTCGCTGATGTTGGCTGTATGGGAGGATGCAGATTTGCTGGTGTCAGGCAAGAATTCATGTTTGCACATTTTGTGGGCAGGAAACTATTTCTAAAAGTTGCTTATCTCAAATCAGGGCTTTGCCTTCCAGAAGTACCTGTGGACTGCTGGCTTGAGGTGCCCGTACACTTGACGATAGCCTCTTGATAGATGGGTGCTGTGTGTTTGCGGCAATCGGATGCGCCACCCCTGTCTTTGAGCAGGGTCAATCAATCCCGCTCGATCAATCCCTGTCGATGTGACAGCGGGTCCCCATGCAAAGCATCGGCTGAGCTCGATGACCACGAGTTCTGCGTCCGGAGGTCCTTCAATATCATGATCATGCCTTAAGCCCCCCATGCCATAATCACGCGCGTTCAATCGGCCAAAATAAATTGGGTCACAATTGTCCGACACCCTTTTTGTGCCAGCCTTATACGTGGGCCCCGCTAGCTGCTCGGGTCCTGATGGCAGCCCGAGCAGCTAGCGGGGCCGACGGACATGTGCTGGGACCCTGGCCGTGAGCAGAGGTTGCTAGGTCATTGATACTGTCAGTGAGCTAGCAGCTTCTGCTTCCTGAAACAGCACGAAGGGAGAGGTTTGAGCATCCCCCTCTCCAGCTTCAGGAGAGAGCTGCGGACAGGCTCTGTGTCTTCAGCCTCGTCGGATCTGAGTAGACATACCCATACTTTGGAAGGGAACACTTGCCCCCATCCAAAGTATGGAACCTATCTAACAATTATGGACATGTCCATTACGACTTAGATTGATTTGGCAGTTGCTTTCATCCCTTTAAGCTTTAGATCTGCACCCGATTTTTCGGCCGACCAACCGCCGTGAGTGCGCACAGCGGTCCATTGGCTTAAAAATCTAAGTGTGTATGGGGGGCTTTACACTTGAGTAACTATCTGTTTGGTTAGGGATCACCTGGCATGGCTGATGGTTAAGTAGTTGTCTGTTATATATTATCATGGTTTATACAATATGACCGAGTAACAAAGCTAACAACCAAGACGCTCTCTTTCAGGCTGTGCTGTGGGGACATACACTTGCACAATTTCTCATCTCCCCGTCTGCTACAAGCTCAGTGGAAAGATGCTCATATACAAGGGAGAGTGTCATGGATTAAAGGTCCTACATTAAATTTGTCTCAAGGTATCCATACACGGTTCGATTTTTGAGTTTGATTGACTTAAAACAATTGATTGAAAAGAAGTAGATTCTGGTCCATAAAATCGACCGAAAAGTGATCAACCGACAGCAATCGTTTCCTTTAAATGAATCAAGCCATTTTAAATCGGATCGACGTTTGAAAGAAAATCGAATTGCAAAATAATAGACCCATGTATGGCTAGCTGGGAACACACGCATAGATATGGGCCTGATCGATGGGCGCTTCGAGCGCCGTGCACGCTCACGGCCATCTATCTAGCCCATATCTAATGCGGCAATCCCTGTTTTCAGGCAGGACCGAAATAGCTCGAAAACAGGAATGGCCGCATTAGATATGGGAGAGAAAGATGACCGTGAGCGTGCACGGCATCGTTGAGCTAGAGACCCAGCAGACCTGCTTCAGCTCCTTTTAATGTCGGGCAGCAGTGTGATGACGTCATTGCGCTGCTGCTGGGAACCTCGAACGGCTCCTATATCGAGCCGGGTGTTCCCTGCTTAAGTCTGTGCTTGTTTTGAAGGCTTTGTGCCCCTCACATCTGCATACTGAATTCCAAAGAACCATGTCTAGATAGATGGCTGCCATGGAATACTCTATAGCTAGGTCACAGGTGTTACCTGCATTCTGAATGCCAGCCTTGCCAGCAGAGATGCATTGCCCATCACAGTCAAGCAAAATAAAGCTATGGTGCTGGCATGCATTTTCACTTGCTGCAGTAGCGCATGGATGGAGACTTGGCTGTAATGTTAATATTATCATTCCAATGATATGTGATATTTAGATCCCATAATATACATCTGTTTGTTGGTTTGTGTGTTATTATTGTAGCGTACCTTCTGCCACACCTTGTGTGTATTTCGTCTCACTGTTTAATGAAGCTCTTGCTTTGCCTGGGGAGCTTTTCAGTAATATTTACTGTTTGCTTGTCAGTTACAACCTGTTCCAGGCAATTAAACCTGGCCTGTCAGCGTCTTGTGATTCCTGCCAGCATTGTGCTGCTTAAGGTGAAGCAGATTGGATGACAATGGCTACTATAAACTTTCACTGGAACGTGATGCCACTGTTACATGAACATCACATGGAATTAGCCGTATCTTAGCATTCGGGGTAATGTTTAACCGTGGTACCTTGGATATAGATACACATTTTCCACGGATCCTGATATACAAATGCAAACACCCCCATATCTCAATGTAGCATCTGGGCCATGTAATATGTGAGACATGATTGGACCATGAGGCTCTCTGTGAATTCATCTACTTGACATTAATACTGTGTTTTGAAATAGAAAATGGAAGCCTAGAGAAAACTCTGCACATGAGATGTTTTGTTGGTGTCTTCCTTGCTGCTAATGTGTAACAGGAGACTGTGTTTTTTTATGACTTGTTTTCATTCTTATATTTGTCTTTCTTTATCAGCAAGCGAGGGCTGAGCAAGAAGAAGAATTTATCAGTAACACCCTGTTTAAGAAGATCCAGGCCTTGCAGAAAGAGAAGGAAACACTTGCAGTCAACTATGAGAAAGAAGAGGAATTCCTTACTAATGAGCTGTCACGGAAACTCATGCAGGTAATTATATCTTTATTATTTTTGTTGTTGGCATAACACCAAATCTACTAAAGCGATACTACACATCAATTATATATATATATATAGTGGGGGTTCAGCTCAAACGGTGCTCCAAAAACATCAATCCACAAGATTGTTATCCTCTTAAGGGCTTCCTGCCCATGTTTATTTGAGCACACAGTCCAAATAAAGGGTTACCCTCGCAGGGGTTAAAACCATCCAAATAAACAGTTACTCGAAACTGATCAAACAACAGTTCCTTCCTTTAGGAACCCTTAATGGCCTGCCTCCTAGCAGCCATCAGCATGGGGCCACACACTCCCTGTGTGCCCTGTTTTTGCTGCACCCAGCAGCACTGTCTCCAACCTCTCTCAGGAGCCCTGACACACTGGTCTCTGCTCCTTTTGTGGAGACACAGCTGGCTCCACTCACCTGCAAACAGGTGTTAACCATTTAGTGGACCCTGGGGGAATGTGGAGGCCCATCCAATTCCATCCTCCCTATCCCAGAGTCCAGGAGCCCTTTAAGAAAACACAAAACAAAACACTCAGCACACTATAGTTGCTGGGCATTATATCCCGGACTCCTTCCAGCACACCACCAAATGGTCCATTCACACAGTGACAGATGGCCAGTCTGTCACTATATATATATATATATATATATATATATATACATACATACATACATACATACATACATACATACATATACATATACTTTGGAAAACAAATAGATTTCAAAGCATAGAAATTACACATATGACAGGAAGGGGATGTGGGCTGGGAAAAGCGACACCGCCTCCATTATGGAGGTTTCATGCTGTGGAGAGTATAATAAATAGTTGCAGTTTATGGGCCAGCGTAAAAAGTTTATTGATATATAGGTCATGTGTATCTCTCACGCTACAATGTAAATTTTCCTAAACTGAAGTATAGTATGACTTTGTATGTAGCATAAGTGGTAGTCATTTAGATACTTAATATTCCACTTACATAACAGGTAAAGTCATCAGACTGATATATTATATTTAAGTGGCATTCTTCAGAAGGCTGCCTTGATAAGTAAAAGTACACATTGCTAACAGTGGTGAATTGTAATGAGCTACCTTGTCCTGTTAAGCGCAGCATTACAGAGAAGAATTCCCTGCAGACCATACATTGTACATCAGAGCGATGGTCATGAAAAATGGTTGCTGGGCTTAACCTATTATGCTGGTGGAGACAGGATATGATTGTCTGTACACGTGAATAAAACTACTGGACCATTTTATTGGCAGCAGGGATAAATGTGCAATATTTAAAGTGCTGCATACTTTTGAACTCTGGACTTAATTTAAGGTTCCCCTGAAATTGTAGAACTATATACAAACAGATGCAATCTGTTTTTTGTTAAATTATGCCACAGTGCCACTGTCCGCATTAATATATTGTGATCCCAAGGTGTTGACAGGAGTTCTGTGTAAATCCTCAAAGACCACCTTCCACCAGGAGAAAACTGAGAGACATTTTACACCTAAGAAAGAAGGTAAGTATACATATGAATGCTGCTTGTGGAGGTTTTTGATTCCTGTACATACTAAGATAATAGATCTATTCTGGTTGTCTCTACTAATTATCTCAAGGTGGGGGTGTACAGTTTGGTGATAAGCCATGATGAATTTTTCAATGACCTCTCTTCCTATTTTTCTGGTTTGTCACTGCTAGCTGAAGGGGGGATTCAATTATACCCTCATATTTCACCAGGGCTGTGGAGTCGGTCGATAAATT
>CM070037.1:42429835-42458983 GCA_036250615.1 Ptychadena robeensis | reverse complement strand
GGCCGACAGAGACCACTCAGAAAGAATGAAGTTAAGGCTGCCATACCCACCGAGCGATCGGCCTGCCGATTTTGGCTGCCGACCAGCTGGTCGTGTTTGTATTCTTCCGATTGGGGGATGTCCCACATTGGTTCATATCGCTGACGCCACCCCACATCTCCTCCTCCAAACGGACATGTCCTATAAATCTCATGTTGCCAGATGCTGTTATTCTCAATGAAACGGCGTCTTGCTGTCAGCTCCTTGAGCGGCCGCATTGCTGACCTCATCATGTTGCACTCTAGAGTCTCAGCTGAGCTTTTCTGTTTGTCGGTCCCCCACTCGTACGTGTTGTTGGATGTCCTTTAGCGCGGTCACAGTTGTAGCTGTAATGTTATACACTGCATGTCTTTCTCTATAGCATAGAATCATTATGTTCATTATGACTGTTTGTTAATTTCTACATTTGAAAGTCATTTTTTTTTTTACTTTAAAAAAACCAACATTTATTCCCATTTAATTTACAGGAATTCTGCGTCGGTCCATCTTTTTCCCGACTCGCTCCAGATGGACCCAAAAATGTCTCTGACTCCGACTTCCACAGCCCTGCTAGAACGCTTGTATAATAGCTTGCCATACATGCCGATAATCTTGAATCTCGGTGCATACCGGGACGTGGTTCTGCCTGCACACGCACCGAGGGTGATTTATGGCAGCCTTAAGTAAGGAGAGGATTGCCAATGTTCAGACTGAACAGTAACGCCTTGGAAAACCTCTGTCAAATTCAGCTGAGGCGACAAAGGTACGTAGATTTGTTAGCTTCACAACTTTTATCATGACTTCTGGGATTCCAGGTAAGTCATGAATCATGTTTGAAAGTGCCCCCTCCCGGTCTAACACCTGCACTCTTCTTGGGAGCCTTCCAGCCAACTATGCTTCAGCAGAAGATCAGAACAACTAAAGCTTGGCACACACGGGTCAAGATCTGTAACACGATTGTGTACAAATCGCCCACGGTAAAAGGGGGACATGAGTACTCTAATCTGTGTACAAAACCTACCAGCGGGTGTGCCCTTCCTTCGAGGGCGGGATATCAATAGAAACGGCCGGCTCAAAGGAAACTTAGATTGAACGGGGTTCCCAACATGTTGAAAAGAGACCCCCCCGTAACTTTGAACCTGGACGAACATGAGTCTTCACTGAAAGTATTAACACAGCTGCGGGGCTCTTGCCTCCTCCACAGCCGTACGTCGGTGAGTGTGAAGGGGGACCCGAGAGACAGCAACTCCTCACTGGAAAAGAAACTGGTGGGAGACAGGACTGCTCTCCACCAGCTGTGGCGGGTTGTAAATCACCCACTGCAAGACCGGGGGAAATAACGGGTCCCGGGCCATTGAACAGGAGAATCGATGCTGGACCAGAGGGTGGCACAATAGATTTCCGTCAATGAATCCCCGATAAACACACGGCAGCGTGGGTGCCTAGCTTAAGGAAAAAGCAGCAAGCATCTTCCTCGCCTAACTCCCTCTTTCTCCGCTTAATTGGACCATTACAGTACAGTGTGGTTTCCTAGCCAGTAGTCTCTGTGGTTAATGTATGATGCCTGCACTTTCCGTTCCCCAATGGAGGATACAATAACAGTAGCAATACCTTAGCAGGGAGCAGGAGTCGGAAGAATCAGAGAACTGAGGAGTCGGATAAGTTACTCCTCGACTCCGACTCCACAGCCCTGTATTTCACAGTGGCAATCCACAGTGTTATGCTTGTTCTTGCTGTAAATATTGGGCTCACTGTTTGGATATGGGATTCCAAAGTTTAAGAGCTACTTTGTGGAGTGACAAGCTGGAAAGGTTAGACAATAAAAAATGAAAGATGCCATTTCAATGAGATAATCGTGTTTTGACTTAATTTGTTATTGTGTTGTGGCTATATGCATAAGGTATACATGTATTTACTTATCCCTTCAAATCACATGTAAGCTTGGTTACTTACTGCATAATTGCTTTGTTTACTTTGTTTTGGGTATTTTATTGTAATAGTCTGAAAGCATAAAGATTCTGAAAGAAACAGGTTAGTCAGTGGATTTAGTGGTTACCAGATTTTACAGTCATTCTTCTTTATTACTGTAATAAATGTTTTTTATGTCTTCTCTTGTGTCAGTATTTGAAACAGGTATTCACTTCTCTCATACTTCACCTAAAAGACTTTTGCTTTAAATCAATTCTATAATAAAATAACTTTCTGTTGATAACACATGACATTGAGCAACAAGTTACAATGACAAATGAACTCTCATAGATGGAGGACTTGGGGGGAGGGGGCTTTTGTTTCTCCTGTGTATACTATGTATATCATGGACTGCACTGAACTAACTTACTCTAACTTTTTATTAATCTCATTAACCTCCCTAGTGGTTGTGATGAACCCTGTTCGTTCGGCGTTCAGGGTCACCCCAACCGCAGGGGAAGCCGGCATCGGGTACACCTCCGTGGAAAGCTGCAGCCATTGTCTTCATCACTGCAGCATTTCTGGGGTTTTGGCACCGCCCCGGTGACACGGTCTATGGCGCCCCCCGCCGCCTTCCTCCATGTTAATAGAGGAACACTGTCTTTCCCGCCCACACAGCCGGCGTCAATAATAACACCAGCTGTGTGGAGAGGGGTGGGCGGAGGGAGGGAGGAAATGACAGGAAGTGTACTTTGTACACTGCCTCGATTGCCTGTACCACGTCGTTGAAAATGTAACCATATGGGCGGTGTGCTAGGGAGCTTAAACTGGTTTTAAACACAAAATAAAAAAACGAATTCATTACATAGACACAATACATGTCAGCAGTTTACATCCTGGAAAACTGCTACACAAAATAAAAAAAAAACCTTCCTCAGGTTTTCATTCCTGGCCGAAGCCAGTACTGGCGCAGTTTGATTGTGAATCAAACTGCGCCCGTGCAAGGATCGGGCACAACCGCCGGCTCTCTGTGTGTCTGCAGCACTTCTACAGAGCTGCAGACACACAGAGCCTTTCCGGCCCCGTGTCTTCGATGACTCTGAAGGGGGCGGCGCCAGAGACCTCCATGTCAATGGAGGGGTGCCGCTTTTCTCCCCACACACCACATCAAAAAGACACCGGCTGTGTGTAGAGGGCTGGGGGGAGAGACGGCAATCGCAATCGATTGCCAGGGAAACGGCTTTTCGTGCCATAGAAAATGGTGCGAAAAGCCAGTAACGCCCAGGGGGTTCATAGTCTTGTACAAAAGGAAGTCTACACAAAATTTTATCGAATGTCTCAAAATCCGTATTTAATTTCCTTGCATACTTTTGTTGATGTGTTCTTCTTTTTCAACTTTTGCAAAAATAAAAAGAAACACTACTTCATAATTTGCATTTATTGCAATACATGTTCAAACCAACATTATCACAGTAATCCCTCTCTGTCCTGTCTAAAGTCTACAAAATGTCTTCCTCATATTCCTCATATATATAACAATTCTAACTGGATGAGAGTTTACAGGTTAAATACATGACCGACCTTCACTCAGCATCATCTTTTTTTTATCTGTAGTTGCAGCATGAGAAAGCCGAACTTGAACAGCACCTGGAACAAGAGCAAGAGTTTCAGGTTAACAAACTGATGAAGAAAATCAAGAAACTGGAAAATGACACCATCTCCAAACAGCTAACACTAGAACAGGTAAAACAACGCCTAGCTCAAGTAGATGGCTTACAATTTCAGCTATTTTATTTTTACCATCATTTTAAGGTGTTTAGGTGGACCTAAACTGAGACATTACATTGGTCATTGTGAAACTTGTAAAGGCTAGTGTAAAGTGTGTTTAAGGCTTATAACATCAGCAAGAAAATTATATTCGTAGCTTTCACATTGAGTACAATAATTATTTACAATAAACACATATAATTAAGCCCTTAGTCTGAGTAACACGTGACATGTTACACCATTTTATCATTAATTGAACATAAACATGAAAGTAAAATAAAGAAGTAGAGTGTAAAAAAAGTCAACCTTGCCGGATGTCCCAGTAATTTGTTTCCTAGGTCATATTGTTTAAAGCGGTTTTAACCTCTACATTACAATGCAACCTCTACCTCTAAAAAAACAAATTCCAGCAGCTCCATGCCTGGAGTGTCTGATCCTCCAGTCAAGATGGAGGAGCGAGACTCTATCTGTCTCTCTCCACCAATCCAGGTCTGAATCCAGTGATGCTCTGCCCATTCAGCATCACTGGATTCGGATCTGGCTGGCTCTCCGGGCATACAGGGATTATGGGAGACAGATCACATTCTGACACACTTTGACAGGTAAGTTTTTTCCCCCTTTAACCTTGGATCTGCTCAATTATTGGTACCTCCAATGCCGATAATAGAAAGCAGGTACCAAGGTGGTAGCTCCACTTTAATGCTTATTTGGAGAAATTGTATAATACCCATGAGCAACATATCGGACCCTTCAGGCCACGGCATGTAAAATGTTGACATCCATGATAGCACTTTTTTAGGGAAAGTCTGAACAGACTATAGCTAGCCATACACGTGTCGTTTCCCGAGCGATCGATCAACCATCTGATCGATTCCGGTGAAGCCACAGGCGTTGATCGATAGACCATACAAGTCTGTGCCTACCACCTTAGGCCACCGATTCCTGGACGATTCTGTTACCAGTCGATCGATTCACAAATGTCAACGCCCCTTGATGTGTGCCTGATCGATCAGAAAACACCAACAGGTTGGTTCTCTGGCCGATCTGATTTGGGGGCCATGTCGATCGGGCGGGGTCGATCGGTCAAGGTGGGCTGCACTTGATTCCTCATCCATCGATCGGCGTGCACGGGCCTGGTGATCGATCGGCCAGGAATCGTGTGGGAAATTTACCTGTGTATGGCCACCTTAAGGCCTGTTTTTAAGGGTTGCTAGGAGAAAGCCTCTTCTCCCTCTCGCCATCTCTTAGGTTTGCAAAGTCGCAACTGAATAGATCTCAAGTGAACAACCTTTGGATAGACAAAAGTGAAGTGGAACATTTTGCCCATGATTTAAAATAACCAAACATAGTGTATCAGCATAAATACACCTCTTACCAAATAAAGCACTGACGGGACTTGTTTTTTCCGGCTCCAGACACATGCACCCTCGAGGCTTTGAATATACCCTAAACTCTAGGTACCAAAGTATTCTAGACTCATCCATCGATTTGATAGCTAAGCTAAATTTTGTCATGTACCAGAACAATGAATACCAATCCATCAGCAATGCAGAATAGCTGAAAACAGCGTAGTGCAATTACCTAGTTGAGACCTCGCCCTGATTTGAAATGCTCTATCCAGGCCTTAATTCCCACAAACTGAAACTGACTTCACAACCATGTGGAAGACAGGACAGGAGATCATATAACTCTGAAAATCAAATTAGTTTTAAAATCCATTGAATCGTAGGATTTAGTTAAATACATAATGACATATTTGAATCTGGTTTGTGTTGTTCCATGAAGGATTTAAACCTTTATATTATAAAACAACGTGTACTTTTGTTTCTATGAGAGTATAGGTTCATCTGTATCTTCATCTTGTCCAAAAATAAATTGATCGAGAGCCCAACCTTTTATTGTTAAGTTATGATGACAGATTAAGTTACAGATGAGCTGTGGAGAAAAAGGACTTCATTGTGAAACAGAATTATTTATAAATGCAAAAAAAAAAAACCTTTATCCATGCTTACCTTGTTATCTGTGTAATACGTACCATTCTCCATATTGAACTAGTTCTAGCCACATGCACAGCAACTTCCCACTGCATTGGAGGGAGGGAATAGAGACATGACTACCTCTAGTGGAAGTGATCTGATCAACAAATCATAGAATTTATGTGGGAACAAATTTTTATTTCTCAGGATCTGCATGCACTAGTGCTTTCTATTTCTCCCTATAGTCTCTTGTTCATTCATTCGCCTCTTCTTTGCTCATGTTTGCATTCAGTAAGCTGGCCACTTGGTGGCGCTATACCATAAAAGCACAGATGCTGGGCATGCCTCTGCTAAATGGGTGTATTTATTGCATTGATTTGTATAGACCTTGCGTTCACATACACACTGGGTCATTTGAAGAAACTATTGGTTACATTACACATATTGAAACCGCAACATTCTGCTTTCATTTTGCTTTGAACTAGTTTTAAGCAGTGCAAATTGTTAATCAGTAAAATGTTTTGTACACCCTAAACACCAAAGGTCCCCATGATCTACGTATTGTAAAGACGATTGGGTAATATGTCTACTTCCTAAAGTACGCTTTTGCTGAGATTGTCCTGAAAATTGTCTGGTATCATTTTTCGAGTGCCAGAGAGAAAATCGGAGAAAAGAAAAAGCAGATCACTTCCTGAGTGTAGAAAAACAATAACAATAGATGTTTATGACAATCGGCAGTAATCTCTACATTCTTGACTTTCATTTTCCTATTGAGCCAGGGGGTTTCATTGCTGTCTGCCTTTGTGTCTTATGGGAGTCATTGTCTCGCATAACAACCTCTTACTCCTGTGAGGCAGCGAGGCCTCTGGTGTTCAGTGCTGCAGCCAAAAGTAGACACATTGCTGATAACAATTTAAGTATAGGTTGTTTACTTCTATCAGCCATTAAGGCTGGGTCTACACCAGTGGTTCCCAAACTGGGGGGCGCAAAGGTATTCCATTCTTATCCTGTGTTTGAATAGGGATGGGGGGCTCGATAATGTTCCTAAAAAGAAAAGTGGGGCCCTGCAAGGAAAGTTTGGGAGCCACTGGTCTACACTATGCAGTCCCAGAAACCAGGGGTTGCATTATGGACACAACAGCGTGTCTGTCTCTGTCTGCTGTTTGGGCGCTGTTTCAGGGTGCATAGGGTGCAGTGTTCACCAGGTCAGCAAAACCACGTCCTATACTTACTATTGGCAAACCGTTAGCATGTTGTGAATCCACTGCTGTGCCGCCCCAAACACGATCATGATGCACCAGTATAGACTGGCACGTAATTTCCCATAGGGGAATACAGGGGGCAACTGCACTGCAGCTTATGTTCACTTGCCACTAGAATTAAGGCAAGTATATATTAATGCAATTTTTGGTACAGCGTTTCAGAACACATGATTAGCTAATAAGTCTAGAGAAGAAAGCTCTGTTTTTAAGTCCAAGCAAATGTCTAAGTATATGGTAAAGATTATATATAGAGATTTTAAAGACCTCCTGCACTGCCATGTGATGTTATCTCTGAAAAGGCTCATACCCTTCAACCCTAACCCATTACACACTCCCTCGCTGATTATTCTCCTTCAGTAAATTGCATAATTAGTTGGTAACAAGCCTCCATTACGTTCCTGTGGACGCAGATGGGCTGCGCCAACATCAACCTGATGTAGGCTCGGACCAATGGATTGGGAGCTCTGACTGGCTGTGGAGGCAGCCCTGTCATAGACCCATTGCCGTCAATGGGCGGCTCGTGCACTCTGTTAAAATCTCTGCTTTCTGTGCAGGGTTCTAACGGATAATGGAGCCTTAGGGTATGTTTTCATTGCATTAGGGCTGCAGTTCATCAACCTCCGGCCAGCGGACCGGCTCCACGCCGTGGAGACAGGTGTTGTGGTAGGCATGTATATGGATGGGCTACGTTGACATCCCTGTCAAGGAATACGCAGAGGGTGTAGACTGAGCCCATAACACTGTGGATACATACCCTAAGGCTATATATCCACCTCATTGTTTGAGCAGTTGTTTGAGTCCAGCGTTCAGCGCAGGGGTCCAGATGGATCACAAACACATTACCTGCTCGGCCGATATCTGAACAGAGCACTAAGTACTGCACTATGTTAACCCCCTGCATCGGCGGATTGGCTCAGCACCGTGAGAACAGAGCATCCAGCGAGCAGGTAAAGTGTATGTGATCCATCGGGCCCCCCTCAAGCACTGTGCTTAATGTAGGGGTCCAGACAGATCAAACCACGCTGTGGAGACATAGCCTAAGACTTGAGCAAGAACAAGCTGAAAAAAGAACTTTCATGGTTAACACCAATTTTTTACTAGAAAATTTTTCAAGGAATGAAACGGAGAGACGGATAAAACCTGACAGATGTAGTTATTGCTGTATATAACCTTTTTTTTATATTGATCCTGTCACTACTTTTTAGAGAGGCAGGAACTCATACTCCTACCCAGGAGAGATTCAAACTACTGCAAAGCGGTAACACTTTGCCCTTTTCTTTTTTTCACATTTTTGGTTTACTGAAGCTGACATCTTTCAATCCCGTTCCATTTTCAACAGCTTTGCATATGTGTTCATTTTCTAACAGAAATATTTTTATGCACTCAGCTAAGACGGGAAAAAATAGATCTTGAAAATACGTTGGAACAAGAGCAAGAGGCACTAGTCAACCGCCTTTGGAAGAGGATGGACAAACTTGAAGCTGAAAAAAGGTTAGTTTGCACAATGTCAAATCATTTTACATTACCGTATTTTCTGGCGTATAAGACGACTTTTGAACACAGGAACGTGTGCAAACGTCAGGGGTCGTCTTATACGCCGGGGTGACTGCAGCGCAGGGGGTGCAAGGGGACCATCTAGGAGGAGCCGGTAACTGGATCTTGCTGCCTGGCTCTCTCTCAGATACATCGGAACGAGAGAGCATTGTTACCCTGGCTACAGGATCTTTCCACAAGAACACACCCTCTCCCCTCTACTCTGTTGTAGAAACAAAAAAACCTGTGTGTAACATTCATAGCAGAAAACCATTATATTATAATCATGAAACTTTCAGTCAGTAAATGCTCACCTACTACTACTTACACCCTGATTTCATCACCCCTCTAGCTACAATAACTTATAAGTTACATTTCAGCTAAATTCCCACCCACCAGACTTTTCATGGCCAGTGATATACTCCTATATGCAACATTTAACTTACCTACATTGAACACGTATATCTTTAAATCCCTGCATGGTAGAATTTTGTGGTTTACTAGTTAACCCCTAAGGCTATATCCATGCAAATTTTCAGGTCCCTGAATACAATCCTTCCTACTAATAGCCCCCTATAAAATATTGCTTCCCTATGAGCATAAAGCACTACTCTGCTGCTTACATGCTTTCACTTATCCTATCCTTACTAATACAAAAAAGATCAGACTTCTAAGGGTGTTGGAGATCTGTGGGTTGAAAGTCAGAGTAGACATAATTTTTTTTATTTGGCGTGCATTGGAAGAGTCTTATACGGCGAGAATATACCAAACTCTATATTTTAACTGGAAAAGTTGGGGGTCGTCTTATACGCCCAGTCGTCTTATACGCCAGAAAATACGGTAAATATGTTCTGAAAACATGAATTTATATCTTTTGGGAGAGTGTCCTGCAGAGAAATTACCAATAGGTGTCATTTGTCCAACTGTTCATTATTTGGGTATTTAAGGTAGTGCTGCTAACTCAAGAGTAATAATCTGGATGTGATGTATATATCGGTCATGTTCTTGTTAAGAAAGTGCTAAATTAAATTAAAAACATTAAGGTAAACATGTATAAAGCAATCTGTTTAATGTTAATTATGGTTAGAAAAAATAGGCATGGCAAGTGAAGATGTATAATAAGGAGGGATGACGGGTCCCAAATCACAAGACGTGTTTACTACAATGAATGACTGCAATGCTATTGCAGCGGCTGTGGTGTGCAGTACTTACTGCTACACTGAATAGCATTCACGTAATGGCTTAGTGAACGTCATTTAGTGCAGCAGTAAGGAGAACTTCTTAAAAAAATCTTTTGGGGGACCCATATGGATTAGGTTTGGGAGAAAAGGTTTCTTGTTTCACGATAATGTAAATCTGTCCAAGTCGTGTACGTCCAATTTAATGATGGCAATCTTTCTTTATAGAATTTTACAAGAAAAATTAGACCAGCCTGTGTCTGCCCCACCATCACCCCGAGACATATCAATGGAAATCGACTCTCCAGAAAACATGATGAGGCATATACGATTCCTAAAGAATGAAGTAGAAAGGCTAAAGAAGCAACTACGGGCTGCTCAGCTACAGCGTAAGTGAAGGCATTTCTTCTCTTTTTTACCGCAATCAAGGAACTACGGAAAAGAATGCATGCAACGAGATAATATGACAAAACCTGTTAGACTAAAAGCTTTATGTTATTAGTGCCAGTGCCAGTCCTTCCACTACATCATGAACAAGTGACAGAGAAAAAGAATTGTATGGTTGCTGTGTTTTTCATATGCCACCTGTAACACCCCCCCCCCCCCCCCCCCCCCCCCCCCCCCCCCGGGCAAAGCTTGCATTCCTATTGGGTTGTGATCCAGTAGTTTACAGTCAGCATCTTCCCCATAAGCCTGTTACCCCATTCAATCTTATTATGATAGTTTGTCCTCCCTCGTTGCTGCTTATATCCCGATGAAAACAGAAGGCCATGTTATTGTTGACATGATGACTGAAATAACAGATATCCAGTAAATGAAGGAGATTGGGGCAGGCAGGGTGGGGAGAATGCCTGTCGGCCTTGACATGAAGCAGACGCTGACATTCTGCAGGTGATTATGCACACGGTACAATCAGAGTGAGTGGTTTCAGCACAGGAGATAAACCTGTACATACTGAAAACTGGAGGGCTGGAGTCCATTGTTTGCTTTTTGACTAAAGCCCCCCCCCCCCCACATGTACTGAGTAGGGGCAGATAGAGCAGATCAGCTCTGGAGTGCAGCGTGATGACATCATCACACTGCTCTCCAGAGCTGACAGCATCGGCGGGCACCCTTTTTTGTGCCGGCCGTTAGCTTCAATGGAGACACCGGTCTTCATTAAAGCTAACAGCATCAGCCAGAGAATATCGGACATGTCCGTTCTCTGGCCGACCGAGCTGTGGGGCGACAGGGATCTGTCGGCCCATGTGGGCCCCCCCGATCGGCATCCGCTTTTGCCGACGGCCGCCACCCAGTGCGTGTATTGCAGCCTTTATTTTTTTGTCCTCGGACAGGACCATATTTCAGTGGGTTGTTGGAGATTACTGATCCTATGTCGTTATTCATGTGTGCTAAAATCAACAATTCCTTGTCTGGACACAGTTCATTCATGACGAATGGCTTTTAATCATTTTATCTGCTCCTTTTGATCCTGCTTATGTCCTTGTGTACATTTCTTCTTTTAGCTTTTCCAAGAGATAAGAAAAAGGTTATGCGTTTTTTCTGGACCAATGAAAACATTTTTTTTTCCTTTTTTAAATCGGATGCCATATTCTTTAAAGAAATGGAGCTACTTTGTCTCGTTTTCCAGCCACTTATTGCCCGATTGTGTAATTCTTAAAAATATTACTCCTATATACTCCTAAATATAAAAATATATATTTAAAAATATACTCCTTAGACTTTGGTGACGGAATGGGCCTGCAAAATTGGAAAGGGGGTCTTTTTTTTACTTCTTAATTTGTGCATGTGAGATTTCATTCCCCTACTTTCTCAATGTCTGCTGTGCACCAGCTTGGTACTAATACTATCTGGAGGGTGCAGTTTCAGGTCAGGAGATGTGCTCTGCAGAGATCTAACTTATCAATTACTCTGCCAAGAGAAATCTTTGCCAGGAGGCAGCTGAAAGATATAGCTGAAAGCAAGACTTTGGGTCATTGTTCAGAAAGTCCAGGGATCAGTTTTATGGTTAAAATAAAAATCTGCTTTATGTGCTTTTGGCTTGAGTTTTATTCAATTTTGCTTAGTGTGAATGCTACGATAATTTCATTACCTTAATGTTTATCTTGTGCAGATACCGAGAAGATGGCTCAGTATTTGGAAGAAGAACGTCACATGAGGGAGGAGAACCTGCGGCTTCAGAGGAAACTGCAGAGAGAAATGGAGAGGCGAGAAGCACTATGCAGACAGCTGTCGGAAAGCGAGTCCAGCTTAGAAATGGATGATGAGAGGTCTTGTGATGTACCTCCTTAATGAATTGTCATATTTTTGATGGCATTTGTTGGCTTAAAGTGGAACTAAAGTCCACTGTGGGTCCTCAGATTTTTAATTTTTTGATATCATTATGTGAAAGCTAACGCAGCATGCCTTCACACTACAGCCCCCTATACACCTTTCGATCTTTCCATGAAATTTCCTTTAGATCTACCAACAACTATATAGTATAGTGTCTTACCTGATCTAATACATAATGATTGGAAGGTTTAGAAAGCTCCTCATATTACATGGTTTTGGTAGAAGAAAAGCGGATTGTATAGAATTGTATGGTAAGATTGTAAAGTGTGTGGGGGCCTTAATGCCAAGTCTACATTTTTACCAGAGCGGGTGTTATGGACAGGTCTTAACTGTCAAAGCACCACAGTCTACCTTGTTGATTTGCCACTGACATCTTTATCTAGTTTACTTGGTGTCTCTGACCATTTTGATTGGCCTTTCTATAAATATCCAACTCACATCCACAATATATACTAAAATGTACATGCTCATCTTATTGTAAGGCTAGGGCTCCACTGTCCATTAAAACCCCTGCATTAAATGCAGGGATTTTAACGGAGTGCACAAGCCACCCATTGACGGCAATGGGGCTTTGACAGGGCCGTCTCCACAGCCAGTCAGAGCCCCAGATCCGCTGGTCCCCTCCTCAGTCAGGTTGAAATCGACACCGCAAGCTACATGTATGGGAACGCAGCGGAGGCTTTAGCAGATCCCAGCGTACAGTGGAGCCTAGTCCTAAGTTACATATTCGTAAAACACATTTGAAAACATTGCACATTTATTTTATGCTCAAACAAACATAATCCAAACGTATGTGATCTTGCCAGTGGTGTGATTTGAAGATTCATTCCATTTCATTTTTTTCTTTTTGAAAGAGGACTAGTCACACCAAACATATTTAAAACCTCTACATTAAATTGTGACACCTTAATTCTAAACCCTTTAGGTTCCATTGAAGTATCTGGAATTATTTGATTATGCAGTTATGCTGAAATAAATACCTTTTATTTTATATATATATTTTGCAGGTATTTTAATGAGATGTCTGCTCAAGGATTAAGACCACGAACCGTGTCCAGCCCGATTCCCTACACACCATCCCCGAGTTCCAGCCGACCCATTTCTCCCGGTAATAACACTGTATTTCTGGCATGAGTAGCATGTGTTTTCTGTACTTACTAATTGTAAGATTTAGGCTATTCCATTTTTGTTTGTGGGTTTAGGTACTTTTCTGAACACACACTATCCCTATACACTTGAACTTTTTCTGTCAGTACTTTGATGTGGTGTGATTGATTGGCCATTTATTTGTTTGATAAAGCTTAAGCTATCTGAATGCAATAACCTTGATTTTGTGTTCTAGGCTTGTCCTATGCAAGTCACACTGTGGGATTCACGCCTCCAACCTCGCTCACTAGAGCTGGAATGTCTTACTTCAACTCTCCAGGTTTACATGTGCAGCACATGGGCTCATCCCACGGGATTACAGTAAGTCTGTCAGTGCTATTCCACTATGGCAACTAGTTTTAATGTGCTCATCAATATAATATATTATCGCCTAATTTTCAAGCCTTTTAAAAAAAAAAAAAAAAGTGTTTTCCTTTTTTTTTTATAAAGATGTTGGGTTTATAGTTCAAATCTTTTTTTCTGTGTGACCCTATTGATGGCTCTCACTACCTATTTCTGTGAAATAATAAAAACTTGACCATAGTTTAGGAGAGGAAATTAGAAATAAAAAATAGCAATTCACACATGTTTATATGTTTAAATGTTTATACAACATGTTCCAGCAATGTAGGAAGATCTAGGCCACCCAGTATTCATTAAATCAAAATGCCAGTGCCAGAAAGCAGGGCTTAGTTTCACTCCTTCCAGCCAAGCAAAAGCAGAGTTTTGTCCCAGCGGAGTGTGCAGGGCTAAAACTTTAGCATGTGTCTAGCAGTGCCCATTATGTGAACACACTGACCAACTCATAGAGAGACATTTTACAATCTGGTACTAACAACTTACCCATAAGCGGCTATTTGCATATGGGAGGACAGAGGAGTCTCACATATTTTCTTTTTTTGCAATGCAGAATGTTAATGTAAATACAGAAATCATGCTATCTTGCCTAAATAAGCCAGCTATCATACAGCTATTTACATATGGGCAGTGTCACAATATATATTTACAGGAACAGCCTGAGCTCACAATAGTAATAACTGAGTGAGTGGATGTTATTTTGATAGCATGAGTTTTGTATTTACGTTAACATAACATAATTATGTGATACAATAATTTCTATTCCCATATGTAATATATGCTCCTGGGTAAGTTGTTATTTCCAGATTGTAAAATGTGTCTCTATAAGTTGGGTGGTGTATTCAGAGAATGGGTAATGCTAGTGTTGATAACGCTAAGATCTTCTCACCTTTTGGCTTGGCTGGGGAAAAGGAAATGAATTCCAGCCTCTTGGGATGCAGAACTTTTGTTCCCAGGATCTAAGGCCTGAAGATGCACAGACATTTTCACATTGATTTTAAGGGAAAAAGTGTGTTTTTCTCGTTGAGAGGTGTATGCCGCTTGATCTGATTTATGAGAAGCATTATATTATGTGAACATCTTCTCTGTTTTTCTCTTCAGAGACCCTCGCCACGAAGGAGCAACAGTCCTGACAAGTTTAAGCGCCCCACTCCTCCTCCATCTCCAAACACCCAGACTCCAGTGCAGCCTCCGCCTCCCCCACCTCCTCCAGCACAACCCTCTGTCCAGTCAGCCGCATCTCAGTCCGCCACTTCCCATAATTCAGTGCATCCTGCCTCTCAGCCCTAGTGCATGTCCTCTGCAGTCTCTGCATCTTGAGTTGGACTTAACATGGAACAGTTTACTCAAAGCCAAAGGCTTACCTGTCATTCGGATTTGACTTTATTTGCACTGAGGTTACATAGGCTTCACTGTCTTATTGTGTTGTAAATGTTTGTCTCAGAATACAGCCA
The DNA here is from genome assembly GCA_036250615.1 of Ptychadena robeensis. Lineage (NCBI taxonomy): Eukaryota > Metazoa > Chordata > Amphibia > Anura > Ptychadenidae > Ptychadena > Ptychadena robeensis. The sequence goes on along the minus strand of CM070037.1, from coordinate 42,444,050 downwards.
GTGTTGTGGGTCTTACAGCGTTCATGTTTCCACAAAAGTTCCCCTCCATGTTTACTGACGCAACATGTACGTTACTACCCTGGCTGGGACAACCTTACTAAATGTTATATCATGCTGCTCAAAAGGCTTTTCTCTTGAGGCTTTTAGGTTTATGTAATAAAAGGGATACCGTTTTTATCATTTTTTTCCCCCTGACAAAATTTGCTTAAGCATTCTAAAGCATGATAGGTTTGAGCGTTGTTCGTTTACTAGTATCCCATACATACCGTGAATCACTACATTCAAATAACCTTGACTTTCCAAAAGTGCATATTGTGATCATAAGCCTATTGGCATCAGACTCTTAACAATCCAGTCGCACAGAGCCAGCCTTACTGTGTTGCAGATGACCGGTAAGCTGATATAACAGCATGTTTTCTTGCAAAAAAAAAAAGCCTAATAAAGCACAGTGTTATATGTATAAATCATGTGCTAGTAAGGATGTGTTTATGGCTTTATGCGGAGGTAGGTTGAAGTTCTTCAGTGCCTGTAAATCACTTACATTTTTAGCTAGCTATCCATAGAGCCAACCCCGCATTCATTGTCTGTTGCAAACGGCCCAAAACGGATGCAAGGTCACTAAAACCAAATCCTCATCAATTTCTTAAACATTGTAGTGAAAATGTGGGCAACTTTGTTTCAATATGTGGAATGTATTGTAAATGGATCTTAAGGTTTCATCGTATCAGTTTTAGGTGATCTTATCCCGTAAACTGTCTGCAAATCCATTTCTGACTTACGGTATTTAGGTTTTTGTTTTTTTTAGTGTATAAAATTGGCTTTACAAGCTATGAAAAATGTATATGGAACTTTTTTTTTTTTTTAATTTTGCAGAGTATTTTAAAATGCAAATTTAAATTGAACCCGGAGATGCCCATTCATGTGATTTGAAGAGTAAATTTTAGCTATGTACTGGCTGCGCAGCCAGGGGCTTTCAGGACAGATTACATACAAAAGTAGCACAGCTTGGCACTAATGAATGCTTAATTAGCAGAATACTGTAAGCCGGTACAATGTATAAAGAATTATTTTCTGAGTACATTTTTTTTTCATTTAGCACAAATAAATTGTTTGGTTTCACTTTGCAGTGGAACTGTGTGTGTTTTATTGTGGAGACCTATAAGGATTCAAAGGCAAACTTTAAGTGTGAATGCTAGCGAAACCCCTGACGTATTCTGTACCCTTATAGTACACATAAGCCTGAATTTCCCATACATTAATATCTTTGTATGCCACCATTGACACACATGGCTCTCTATAAAGTTATTATTAACACTAAATGATATGCTGCCATCCAGAGAAACCTCTCTTCTAAGTTAGGGGGACTTCCACATTCGTCTGGCCCCCCTCCACTAAGCGTATTGCATGGCAAGGATCCCTACAAAGCACATAGACTTTACCTGCTCAGAGGTTTAATGTGCTCAACTACGTTTAGCCCTGCATCGGCAGAATGACTCCCACCAAGCAACACACTAAGCGGAGGGGGGTCCCGATTGATGTGGAACTCCCCCCCCCCCCCCCCCCCCCCCCCCCCCCCCCCCCCCCCCCCCCCCCCCCCACTAGACTTTGTCTCCACAGCACTCTCGGTCAGCCAGATTCACATACCTTCCTACCGGACCGGCTGTTCTTATGGCGTTCTGCCGGACAGAGGTTGATGTAATGTAGTATAAGAGCACCATGGAGATATAGCCTTAGGGTATGTTACCACACAAGCGATCAGCCGCGATTCTAATCATTTGCACTATGTTGACCTGGCCAGCAGATCGACAGAACGCCGTGAAATAAGATTGGCACAGGGGGAGCCGTTAGGCTATATTTCCATGGTGCTAAGGGCCCCCATACACCTTTAGATCTCTCTGTCAGATTACCTTTAGATCTCCTTTTGTTTTACCAAAACCATGTAATATGAGGGACTTTCTAAACCATCAAGTCTACCTGTGATCAATCGCAGAGTACAATATACTGCATAGGTGTTGGTAAGATCTAAAGGATATCTGACAGAGAGATCTAAAGGTGTATGACCAGCTTTAGTGTGATCTAATTTACAGTTTACATCTCTTTGTATGCCACTGTTCCTTATATCAGATGCACATTGACCGTCTTGATACCCCACAACCCACCAAGCACATGAATATAAGTTTGAGGTGAACAGCAATGCATAGGCCCACTTGATTGATTGTAGGAATTGATTCTAAATAATGTCATCAGTAGATTGTAATGTGTTATTTATGATTATGATTCTATCCTACTTAATGAAGGGACGGACCGCCAGCAAAACTTAAGTCTTAACTATAATTCCTGTTGCTTTAATCTACAAATCTTCCTGGCTGCCATATTTTCCATGATTATCTCTTAAGCTGGGCATAAATGGGTTGTTTTCCTATCGACCGCTCAGCAGACTGACTGGCTGTGATGATGTCATCACGCTTAGCCGCTAGTGTCGAGAATGGTCCGGGCACCCTTTGTGTGCCGGCCATTACTACCAGGAATTTACTGCCGACCGCTTGGTCGATTTGCTGAAGAATTGGGCAGGAATCTGCCCATCTATGCCCAGCTTTACTCGGAACAAGTGTGCACCCTGAGATGCTGAATTTTAGAGATTTCTGCCTGACACTGGCACAACAGCTAATGTTTTCAGCGTAGGATCAGCTCTGATTTTTAGTTTTCTTCTCCCAATGCTGATCCATTGAGTTCCGTACTTTGACTTTGCAAGGCATAGGATGCGCACGGTTTCTCACTTACCATCACCAAAGTTAAAGCCATTAAAATGAGCAGGGAGCTGGAGATGTACACTACAAATATCCTTTCATCAAAGTACAGGGTTGTTTAAAAAAAAAAAAAACGTAATTTTTTTAAATTTTATAAAGGTTACAGGTGAGTTTATGTTAGTTCCCTTAAGATGTTGACCTAAGTGTAACGGAGCTGTGTTATAAGTATATCCGGGTAGAAGTGAAACGGTTTACCAGAAGCATGTGAATAATAGAGAAAATAAATATTTGCACAATAAACGACCAGTAATGCTGCTTTACAAAAACAATCCAAACAAAGATGACTAAAAAGAAGAATGTTGTTTATTTTTACTGTTTCCTAGCATTCATATCGGCTGTTATTTGTCATTGAGCATCCCCTCGGATGCCGCATTACCTTATGTGGACTCTAGAGGGGGACAAAGGGTCTGTTCTGAAATGTACTTATGGGCCAGTCATTTATTAATAGAGATGGTCGAATTTTTCGACTTGCTAACTTTGTGAGCTGATTGCAAAGCCCCTGAACATGGTATGATCACCAAACTTGCTGGAGATGTAGAGAAGGGTTGTGGGAACATTGGAAAAAAAGAAGTGTTGCTTTAGCACATGTACTTTTTGCATAAATTAAGTTCAAATTTAAAGTCGAAATTCCAATTTTCGAAATTTTTACTTGACTTTGAACTTAATTTGTGCAAAAACTATTTGTGTTAGAGACATACTTTTTTTGGGGGAGTATACCCCCAACCCTTCTCTACATCTCCAGCAACTTTGGTGATGATACCATGTTCAGGGGCTTTGCAATTAACTCGAAATCTGCGAAATGGTCGAATTTCTGAAACAAAATTTGACCATCTCTATTTATTAAGGAATAATCACATTACAATCTCAAGAAACATTCTGGATTTACATGATTTTGCAGCTGAGTTCAACAATTTATTTGAAAGCTGAAGCAACCCATCTGTCAAGATCCCACCACCCCCCAAAAAAAAGTAAATGTAATAGCCACAAAAGATAAGTCCACTTTGTGTGCACTGGATGTATTTGACGTCGTAAAATTATAATGATGTTGTGCATCACTCACATAGAGAGCAGAGACATAGGAGATACCTAGAACTACGGGAGGAAACCAGGAGATAATTAGAGGGTCTCTCTCTGAAACAGAAAGAGTGTCTGTATTTCAGTGAAACTTATGCATGGTGGCAAAGTCTCTTTTGGGATGTGCAAGCTTCTTTGGTTCTCTTGCAGCATAGTAACAGTAAAGTTGTGATGTCAGACATGTCTGCCTTTCCTGCCTCTGGCACAAACACTGCCTAAAACTTTCGCATCTGCCTATACTAAGTCAACATTTCGTTTGTAGGTTCCACCAACTACGTTCAGATGATCATGGTACAGTGAGATTGTTGCCTGTGGCAAAGTTACTCCATTTTCTACTACAAAGTCTTCCTACTTTTTTCTAAAAAGGATGGGACATACAGTGCTATAGAAAAGTATTCACAGCACATCACTTTTTCCACATGTTGATATGTAACAGCCTTATTCTAAAAAGGATTATATACATTTTTCCTCAGATTTTTACACGCAACACCCCATAATGATGTTGAAAAAGTTTGTTCGAGATTTTCACAATTATATTAAAAATTTATTGAGAAAGCACATCTACATAAGTATTCACAGCCTTTGCCATGAAGCTCAAAAACTGGCTTTAGGCGCATCCTGTCCCCCCTTCTTTGGGCTGTTTCTGCAATGGGAGTCCACTTGTGGAAAATACAGGGTATTGGACATGATTTGTAAAGCCACGCACCTGTCTTTATAAGTTCCCACAGTTGACAGTTCATGTCAGAGCACAAACCAAGCATAAGGTCAAAAGAAATTGTAGACCTGGATTGTCTGGAGGCACAAATCTGGGAAAGGTTACAGAAACATTTCCGCTGCTTTGAGCAATGAGCACAATGTCATCTATCATCAGTAAGTAGAAGAAGTTCAAAACCACCAGGACTCTTCCTAGAGCTGGCCAGTCATCTAAACTGAGCTATCGGGGAGGTGACCAAGAGCTTGGTGATCACTCTGTCAGAGGTCCTCTGTGAAGGTAGAAGAACCTTCTCTGCAGCAATCCAGGTCTGTATGAGGGGCCAGGCAGAAGCCGATCCTTATTAAAAGGCACCTTCAGGACTTTTAGACCTCATACCAGGAGGAAACCAGGTACCACTCATCACCAGGCCATTACTATCCCTACAGTGAAGCATAGTGGTGGCAGCATCATGCTGTGGGAATGTTTATTAGGACCAATAACTGGTAGACTAGTCAGGATAAAGGGAAAGATGACTACAGCAATGTACAGTGATATCCTGGATGAAAACTTGCTGTGGTAGCGGTTCATCTTTCAGCAGGACAGGGGCCCTAAGCACACAGCCAATATATCAGAGGAGTGGCTTCAGGACAACTCTGTGAATGTCCTTGAGTGGGCCAGCCAGAGTCCAGAGCTGAATCTGATTGAACATCTCTGGGGAGATCTAATGTCGGTGCACCATGGCTTCCCATTCCTCTCTGGTGCTGCAAAGAGGAATGGGTGAAACTGGCCAAGGAAAGGTGTGCCAAGCTTGAGGCTATAATTGCTGCCAAAGGAGCATTTACAACGTATTGAGTAAAGGCTGTAGATACTTATGTACATGTGATTTCTCTTTTTTTTGTTTTATAAATTAGCCAACAGCTCAAGTAAACTTTTGTTTCACGCTCATTTCATTTTGCGGTGATGTGTGCAGAAAAAAGTGATGCGGTTGTGGATACTTTCACAATGCACTGTATAAACCAACTACACTTGGTTGTATAGAGGTTCACATGGCATAAGTAACTGGCACACTATAAAGGTATTAATTACACTAAATGATATACAATGACTTTAAAGCAACATATGTTTCCATCCGAAGAAAATTATCATTTGTTTTGTTTAAGCAAGACACTATATACATATATTATAACAGCAAAGTTCCAGAGTCTGTGTGCTTAACAGGACTAAGCAGTACACATTGGTATCCCTTTCAAATCATTTTATACATTATTAATGAAAATTAAAAAGACAAAAAAAAACCTATATCGGACAGCAATGATCTGTCTAATTTACATAGTTTTGCAGGACATTATATTTGCATTTCATATATTTAGTGATTTTTTAATGTGTGTGTAGTCTTATTGTTTTCAGTTTTATCAGTGTATTAAAAAGTAGATAAAACTGGCCAAAGGTTTGCATCTTGCTATCACTGCCAAACCCATGCCAGTGGTGGTTATGTTAACGACTGAGTCCTCAAATCTCAACAACTAGTACAAGATAGGCACTCTGCCTGAGGGCCCTGTCACAATGTGATTTTTTGGCCAGTAATGAACATAAGAGTGGTAATGTCACCACGTCTGTTACCCTTGAAAACCCCACGGTTTTTATTGCGCTGCACCTGAAAAAATATATGCAGCAGGCCTTTTTCCGAAACCACAAGCGCAGGAGTTGTTTGAAAGGTACACAACTTTACTATTGTAATGGTTACAATGCTAGCCGCACTGTGTTGAGGTACTGTACCTCATCTAGTGTGAAAGGGTACTGAAAGTCTCTACACAAGCTGGAGCCAAACAATCTCAGCTGAACCTTAAGCTCTTACATCCCTCAAGAAAACTCAAATAGAATGCTTTCACCTGAATAAGGGAAGATGCACTGTTGTACTTGAAACGTCTGAAAACCATTTAAAGGTAACCTCACTTTCTAGAAAAATGTGACACATGAAGGTTTGGGATGGGACCCATCCAACAAAAGATAAAGCAACATATAAGGATCAAGTTTTATCAGGCCATGTACCATTGGCTCTACCCTGGTGAAACATCTCCGCATAAATATAGACTTCCTAAGGAAGGGGTCCCTCTAAGGCCACCACTCTCTATAATTAACTCTGACTTATATTGTGGCAAAATACCTAGAATCCCAGCTCCCTTGGTTGGAAATGACCATCACATGCAGAATTCAAAGGACTTGGTGCAAGACAAACAATGGTGTTCTATGACGATATTTCCTTATTCACAGATATATGCCCCTCAAGGAAATTAAGACTGAAAAATCGGTAGCTAGCAACTAATGGACTACCTCACATGAAAATGTCTATGCACATAAAAGGTATTGGTGTGATTCCAGCATTAGGATTTGAAATAGGGGCCTCAAGACTGGCAACTGCCCATGATGTAGAAGCCACTATTGTAGACAAAAACAGACCATCTAGTACAGTGTGGCAGAATTACTAAGGGAGTAGAGAATATTCACTATGCAAAGTGAAGGCCTATGATGGATCAGGCTTAGGTACAGTGACATGAATGTATTGCTTCCCAATGTTCACAGCAGAAAGCTCTCTCATTTGCAGATGGTTGTCCCATCAGAGACAATTTTGTGTTGTGTTGCTGGATGCTTGATTTGAGCAGGTTCTACAAGCACATTTGTTTTCTCTTAGCAAACGGACACCACATGAGTTCCCCATCCATAATTCGTTATGCCCATGCTTTTCTGAAGTTGTTTACTTGTGCCTCAAGGTACCATTCTACGGTTCAAGGTTAGTTACTTTATTGGCTTTTTATCGCACTTATTGGTGATCTTTGATATTCAAAGGCTCAAATGCAATAACAGTTATCAAACAATTCTAGAGAATTTATCTTAAGTTTTTTCCAAGACTTCAGAAAAAAAAACTGATCTGCATGTCTGGAGGTTCTCATTCCGCCAGGTCATAGTATATCTGCAGTAGTCAAAACAAGTGGAGTTTTTTTTGTAGATTTCTGCACTGATAATTCGTGAAATGAAAGATTTTAGATGAAACATCTTCAAAACGTTCAGTTGCTTTGGTTTACGCTTGCAGACATTCAGGAGGGTTCTGGTTCTTCTTGTACTGGTTAGGAACACTTTTTTTGGCTCATCACATTGTGTTTTTGACATTTCCAATGCTCCAGTATCACTGATTGTAAATGTAATTTCATGCTGTTTGCCAACATCTGTTGAACCCAATGCGTATCTTATCTGTAACAAAACAGGTGATGTAAATCATGTGACATTGCCCTAAAGTGGCTGACTAGTGTGTCTTCACAGTGCCCTCATACTATCTATTGACCCCCAGGAAAGCGCATTGGATTATTTTAACTTCAGCACCCTGGCTCCGAGCTAATATGGCTCTGGAATTCAGGGCTGCAAATTGGCCAGTTGCAAACTTATTGCAGTGGCCTGGACGAGATTTACATGGGGACCCTAACACTGGATGGCTAGCATGAGCCTCCATAACCCTTTAATAAAATACCGCACACAAACATCTTAAAATTTTAAAAGTATTAGTTCCAATAGGAATTATCTTCAATACAATTATAACAAATGTATTTATAGTATCATGTAAATCATCATGTCTGAGTTTCAAACTTCTCTTTATATCCTATCTCTAGTTCATTCCTGTAACATTATAGGGTAAATCTATTACAGGGTAGAGTGTTGGATCAATCACAGATGTGCTAGCTGTATTCTCAAGTAGCAACATTACCATTGGTTAATGTGACAGTGTACTTCCCATAAATGGTGTTTGATCAACTCAATAAATGACCTTTCTAATCACCAGTATTGCAGTACCCCTTTTCTCAAATTTGAAATGCTAAGGAGGGGGTTCCCACTTTACATGTAGCACTTTTAGGGCTTTTTTACATGGCAGGTTGAAATCTTATAAAATGAGCAATTAAAGCAACTGCCTGGGGAATGCGTCATGAAGCATGCCCCAGGTAGTTATTGGTCAGTTGCTCCATAGGGTTTACATGGGGGTGGGTAAAACCACCCCCTCCCTGAGTGCCTCCACATAGTGTGCAGACCCCGGCCCTCAGGGACGCCCAGTCATTTTTTAGAAAGTGTAAATATACTCTTAAGAAGGTGATTGGGTAAGAAAGTACTTTTCTCATACTAGTTACATGGAAAAGCCCCAGAATTTTGATAGGCAGCACAGTTTTGCATGTAAAGTCAGCAGACTTAAAGCTGTATGTTTTGTAATGATTAAAGCTCTGAGAGTTTATATTTAAAAAGCACGCCATGGTCAATCCTTCATTCCCCCCATGCATTCAAACCGCCAATATCATCGATGATGCCGGGGATGTGCTGAAAAAAGCCTGTGCCACTTCTATGACATGGAAGTCAATGTCGCAACCCCCCACCTCTTTGGTGCCATCAATGATGCCGTGGGCTCACTTGGAATAGGTGAGTATCCCCGAATGCAGCTTTACATTATGTTGAGTGTATACTTCCCTGGCTCTTTTTGGGTTATTAGATTCTTGTGACTCAGGCTATTATTGGGACTTTAGACCATATGTAATATTCAGACAGTTTTTCGGTAACTACAATGCTAGTATGGAGAACATTTATTTAGTTAAAGCTCCAACTAGAAACTAAAGCCAGCCATACACACCCCGGCGGGTGCAGACAGACTGGTTCCGATATGCACCGGAATGCAAATGTGATGAGGTCATCACGTTTGCACCCTGGTGCATTATGGGGCCCCTTCAGTCGGCCGGCACCCTTTGTGTGCCGGCCATTAGCTTCAATGAAGACGCCGGTCTTCATTGAAGCTTATGGCATCGGCTTGCATCAGTTTGCATCGGCTTGCATTGGCCAGAGATTATTGGACATGTCCGTTCTCTGGCCGGCCGAGCTGTGGGGCGACAGACATGTGGGCACATGCCGATAAGCGGCCGATTTTTAACCTGACCGACGGCGCGAGCGCACGCCCGTCGGTCAGATTAAAAATCGGCCGCTTATCGGCATGTGTATGCCAGCCTTTAATAAAACACCTAAAGGACCCCTATAATAACAAAACCAAGGTCAACCGAAGTCACGCACAAAAGACCAGTCAAATAAACAGAGTAGCCAAGGGGTTAATCAGAAGACAAAGGCAGGGGTTATACAGAGGCAATCAGTCCAATCATATGGAGTAACCGAAGAGTTAGAACATAAGAGGGAAGGCCAAGTATACAGCAGAAGTCATACACAGGAGATCTTTTCAATAATCGGCATAAACAATCCACAGAGTACGACACCTTGTAGTACAGATAAACCAATACTATTACCAGCACAGAGCCCCACCAGGTAGAGACTAATATATGGACACCTGGCCAGTCCTAAGAGACAGACTATCTGTAACGGATCCTCATAGGGTGATTCAAAACAGATCTACAGATCACACAAAGGGGCTGGGGGCTGCACATTCAAAGCAACAGCAAAGTGGCTCCACCCTTTCCTTTGGGCAGGGGTTTTTATTGCAGTTTTTTCCCTAATTGAGTGACTACCCAACTTCCCATCAGAACGTACCAGGAAATCTAAATCAGCAAACAGTGACTATTTGTCAGGCAGTTTTCTTATGGTTGCCTATAGGTATTAGGTGGGGGATATTGATAGTGATTGACAACCGCCCCCCAACTTCCTGCACGCTCTGCACACACCACGCTCTGGTGGAGTGTGGAGTCAAGGTGGTGGAGTGTTAGCAACCCTGAAACCAACCGTAGGAATGGAAACAACGTTGGATAGATGCAAATATTTTTGTATCAAATTAGCACAGTTCTCCGCACGCATTCTGGGGCCCCTTCAGTCGGCTGGGCACCCTTTGTGTGCCAGCCATAAGCTGCAATGAAGACGCCGTCTCCATTGCAGCTTATGGCATCGGCTTGCATCGGCCAGAGAAGATCGGACATGTCCGTTCTCTGACCAGCCGAGCAGTGGGGCGACAGATCCCTGTCGCCCCACGCGCACGCCCGTCGGTCAGATTAAAAATCGGCCGCTTATCGGCATGTGTATGCCTAGCATTAGAGACATACTTTCTTTTTTGTAGTATACCCCCAACCCTTTTCTACATCTCCAGCAAGTTGATACCATGTTCAGGGGCTTTGCAATTAACTCGAAATCGTCGAAATCTCTAATAACCTAATAGCAATGTGTATTGCTCCCAACTCTAAAGAGAAGGCTTTCCTTTGTGCCTAGTACTCAGGACACAAAGCTCAGTACGTGTTGGTAAAGAAATGTCTGGTGTTCTTAGCACCTGTGTTTAATTAGGAGATGTGTCAACCATGATTTCCTTATTTGCATAGTGAACTTGTCTATGCACGAAGCAAAGGCACATTCTTGGGCACGTGATGATCTCAGAAATTTGATTTCCAAAAAGTATGTTTTTGTTCGATCAAATTAACTTGCATGGAACTATTTCCCATATCATGGCAACCATTTTATGATCAAAATCACTTGTTTGATTGATTGTGATTGATGTTCCATCAACTTTTTGAAAACTCTGATCGAATCTATAGTCAATTGTCTACAAAATCTACATGTGTATGGCTGGTTTAACTCTTTATTAGATCAGCAAAGCAGCCAACACATTAACCCTTGCCGGCTACTGCTCCACCCCATTGATGGTTATGGAGAAACAATTATCCATTATTCTACTTAGCACAGGAAAATATAGATGCAGTATGGGTTGGAAAGTAGGGAAATCATCTACCCCTCCTTCCCACACGGGATTCTCCCCTACACCAGGTAGGGGCTAGGGAACTTTAATGGCCAGACAAAAGTGGTAAACATAGGGTATTCCAATAACGTATATATTGGTCAGAAGAAAACAAAACTGCGTAAAAAAATAAGAGTCGATATAGTTTAACCTTCTGGGCGTTGCGCACGACATGCTCCACCGTTATTGCCTGCCCAGCCGGAGGTTCTAAACATAAATCGGGCGACACTGGAGACGCCAGAGTTATGATGAAAAAAGGCGACGCCCCTCCATTTACATGGAGGTCTATGAAGCTGCCTACCCCCGCCCCCTTCAGGTCACCGGTGACGCGATTGGGGGCAGACCCGGAAGCATCGGCAGACATGTTGATGCTCCCGACCGCCGGCGGGAACTAGAGCATCTCTCTAGTTAACTGGGGCTGAGTTTCATGATGCATCAGAAGGTTAATGTTCATAACAGTTCAAAAACTATTTCCAACAAGTCCAAGAAAAAAAATAAATTCACTCCAGAGTAAAAGAACAAACTGTCTTTTGTCCCCGCTTGCAATAGGGCTGGGTGTGGGAGATGGGTCGATCCACACAGCAAGTGTAACTTTTCAAACTCCAACGCACTTTTCGAATCTTTTCATCAGGGGGTTCGCATTAGTGCCGTATAGGCTAGGTGAGATAAGAAGCGGTACGAGTTTGTTCATTTACTCTGGAGTGAATTTTTTTCTTGGACTTTTTGGAAATAGTTTGGACTTTTATGGACATTTAACTATATGAACTCTTTTTTTTACACAGTTTTGTTTTCTTCTGACCAATATATACGTTATTGGAATACCCTATGTTTACCAATTTTGTCTGGCCATTAAAGACCCCTAGCCCCTACCTCGTGTAGGGGAGACTCCCATGTGGGAAGGAGGGGTAGGTTATTCCCTACTTTCCAACCCATACTGCATCTATATATGATTTGGTATGTCGGCCAGTTATTAGGAAGCTTCCGATCTTTCTCTATATATATGTTAGCACAGGAAAAGCAGCAGTCCCCAACCAAGATGTATCACTCTACTCCCTTACTCGCTTCAGGCTGATTGCAAACCAGTAGTCTAGTTAATTTGGTTGTGGTGTATCTTGTGTTTTAGAAGCCCAGACTAAAGATAGCCATACACTATTCAATTGACTGTTCGATTATTTAGCTAGCCATACATGTGTCGATTCCATGAACGATCGATCACCCATCCGATCGATTCTGGCGATGCCACAGGCGATCGATCGCCCAATCAAGTCTGTGCCTACCACCTTAGGCCACCGATTCCTGGACGATTCCTTGCCCGATCAATCGCTTCACAAATGTCAACTCCCCTTGATGTGTGCTCAATCGGTCAGAAAAGACCAACAGGTTGGTTCTCTGGCCGATCCGATTTGGGGGGCCATTTCGATCGGGCGGGGTCGATCGGGCAAGGTGGGCTGCACGCGATTCCTTGCCGATTGATCCGCGTGCACGCGCCCGGTGATTGATCGGCCAGGAATCGTGTGGGAAATCGCCCCGTGTATGGCTACCTTTTTGGTCGGTCAATTGAAAATTGAATCATGTCCACATTGAACAATAGTTTTAATTCGATTTAAATTGTCAATTTGCTCGATCGAAATGTGATTGGACCAGTTGGAAAATTTTGATTTTGAAGAATTGATTGCTACCACATTGAGTGTAAATTGAATACTATTCCTTGTCCTGACCAATTTTGATTAGATCCAATCAATTAGCATACTGTTCTCTCTACTGGTCGGCAGAATAGGATGTTTGTATGTATGCTTTTTTTGACTGTAGTCAGACCACTATGACTACAATGGATAGGTTAGGTTACCTTGAGGCTGCTGTTGCAGTAATGGAAATGTTTACCCATGGAAATAAAGTTATCATAATATTGTGCTTGAATGTGATCATAGTGAAAGTATGATGCAGCGGAGACTGCATAGAGAGACTACATACTCCCGCCCAAGTAATAAATCCTGGTCTGTTCAGTCGTCACTTTGACTGTAGTCAGACCACCATGATTACTATACATAGGTCAGGTTACCTTGAGGCTGCTGTTGCAGTAATGGAAATGTTTAAGATCGAACACTCCATGTGGTGTGTCATTCAATTCAATTACAATCGATATATGATTCAATGTTTGAATACTTCGATCAAATTGATGATCGATCTGTTGCAAATTGAACCATGTATGGCTACCCTAACACCCATATAGGATATCTGTGGGGAAACAAGAAAAGCGCTGTGCACAAGACATCCCCTTAAAATCTGATAGATCTGGAGAGCATATTGGTAGCATATTGGGCAAATATGTGGAAAGCTTTGCCATACTGGAAGACTAGCAACTAGCCACAAAGACTGGATGTTGTAGTTAAATCTAGGTGCATCGACAATAATAATAGTGTGTACAGTCATGTACACTCATGTAACCATATATGGTGTGTTTTCAGTTGAACTGTGCAGGTCACAGTTTTGTGCACACTTTTCTAATCCACTGTATTAATGACGTAGTGATGATGTCGCCACTACATTTACAAAGCCACTTGGTGCAAACGTACTGGATTTATATATTTTGTGACTTTTGCGTGCAAACTCCTGAATACTCTACTGACTGTTTAATAGTGATTGCAAAATTTTCGCGTAATATTTGCTATCAATTTGTAAGTTCGATAATTTGATGATCTTTACCTTTACCACCTTCATTGTGAAATCTGTACTTGTACATGTGCATATTGCGAATGCAATGCATGATACTTTCCCCAAAATCTCGAATATTCACAATTACGAAGACATAGCACTATACGTATCGGCACTTCCAGAATTCGTAATAAAAATTTGTGATTCGAATATTTGCAATCGTAGAGAAATCAAGGTGTCTAT
>CM070037.1:42396267-42425486 GCA_036250615.1 Ptychadena robeensis | reverse complement strand
AGAAGCAGATTGTGTGGACTGACATCATTGCGAGTACACCTTTGAGGCTGATTCCCCACAATATATACAGTATACTGGGAGTATTTGCTTATTTTGTACATTTGACAAAAAACTAACAAGTCTATTATTGTTATAGTAGATTAATTTTAGATGTTAAGCTGGAAATAGATGGGACAATTACCTGTCAATCGCCGACCCGAACAGCCGTCCCCATCCGAACTAATGGGATCGGATCAAAACCATCTGCCATGTCGGATACATGTGCGATCCGACATGATGGCTGATTTTAGTCCAATCCTGCAAGTTCGCGCACCCAAATCCTTGCCGACCCGATCCCGATCAGATACGGGAACGCGCACGGCATCTGATCGGCGGTTCGGGCAGGAATCGGTCCGCCTATGCCCAGCTTGAGAGATAAATTCACAACAAAAAACCCTTGCAAACCCAGTGCACAAATGTCAGAGATTGATGTCTATTGTAATGAGGGGGAAATAAGTATTTGATGCCCTATTAACTAGCAAGATGTCAGGCTCTTAGAAGTCTGTAAGGGATGGGAGTGCTGTAGTGTAATGGATTTAGCCATAAAACAGCCACAAGGAAGAAACAGCCGCCCACTCCCCAAGTTTCCTGCGAAGTTATCTCTTCCTTGGGGATTGCAAGCACACCTCTCAGGACTGGTCTTAAAGTTATGAACTGTTTTACAAATGTGTGAACATCCCAAGCCTGTACTCTATGTCTGGGAACAGACATAGTGCCACATGTGTACATATTCTTCTGCCAAGTAAAGGGAGACCCCAGTTTACAATATACTAGTGTGTTGACATTACTTTATACCAATAAACTTTGCAGATCGCCTGCCAGGTAAGGTGCTGTCTTCCCACCTACGCCACGCTTCAGTATCCCTATCCCTTACCAGACCCAAGATGGCTGCCCATTCAGGTCCTGAAATTTGATGGAGGCCCTGTAATAGAGATACTATATTTAAGTTGTATATATTCAAAATATACGAATATACAAAATATACGAAAAGCCCCTGCCCGGGCAATCGTGGCGGAGCACACTGTACTTCGCCATGATTGCATGCTCTTTCCGTGGACCTCTGTGTGAGAAAAGCGAGGAGGTCTATGGCTCCTTGGCCATAACGCCAAGGAGGTTAATGATGTTGTTTGAAGTTTGTGGATTTTAGGTGTTTAACAGGTGGTTAGTAACTGTCCATGTAAATGCTTTTTGTATATATACACAGAGGTCTGTATCATAAGCAATGGTCCTTGCCATGTCAAACATAAAACTTACAAACAGGTCAGCAAAACACCTCTTTTCAAGATAATCTTATAAAAAAAGAGCACTAGTAGTGCTGAGAAGACTGTTAGGTTTTTAGTGTGTCAGTGTTGTCAGCTCACCAAAGGACACTTTATAGATCTTGTTTTTTTCTCTTCTAGTCTTAACAAGAAAAAAAGGTGAACAAATATGGAGTGTTTTACAATGTGGGTAGAGGTTTATCTTCCCATCTCCAGTAATGCTAACAGTTTCTAATAATCTTTTGTACTTATCCTGTTACTCAAGTCATGAATGTTGCCAAATTTAATAGCACTGTGTGTCCTTCTACAGCACACTGATTTCCTCTATCATCTGTGTTAAATTGTAACTTCTTGCCGAGGTGATAAAATAAATAGGACTTTGCCTTTTCTTACTAAGCTGAAATCTCAGCAACTTTGCTTCGCTGAATCCAGTGAGTTCCTTCATCATCATTACCACCGATAAGTATCTCCTAATGCCCTTAATCAAAAGTTGCTATTTAGCCAAAGATCTACCAGGCCAACAATGTGGGTCATTGCTAAATATTCTATTACATGAATAAATGTTATATTTGTATACTGGGCCACATCAAAAGACAAAACTGACACGTCAAGGTGACCTAAGGCAGATTTCCGTCTCGTTTTCGCTAGCTGCGTTGCGGTATAGTACCGCAGTGTAAGGCAGATAGGATCCAAGCAATAGGAAACCTGCATACTTTTACACTAGACCTGCGCTTGAGTTTCTGGTAACACACAATGCCACGTGTTGTCAAAAACTCTCTGCAGGAGCAGCGCATGCATCTCCCATAAATTTGTTTATGCAAAATGCGACCAACGGTCGTGGTTAGTGGCAACACTACTACCATTATCGACAAAAAACGCGACTGCAAGCTCAGCGCAGCTAGTGTGAAAGAATCTCCACAAATGACCATATAACCATATATGTTGGCAGAACCCTTTTAGAACACTTTGCAAAGCTTTCTGGATCTTCTATGAATACACCTCAGTTGTTAGCTACTAAACTTGTGTAAAAAAGTTAAGCAGTCCATACACAGCTCGATTCCCTGACGATCCGCAAACGGGGATGACACAAGAATCGCAGAATGATTGCACAATGATCGTTTAGGGAATCGATGCGCACCTTGGAATCGATCCCTGGCTGATACTTTGGTACCTTCCGTGCACTCCATAGTATGATCTATATTGAACAAAATACCTAGAAAACCCATCAAATATTTGTATGATCTACAAAAATTTACCAACATGTCAGATTGTTTTTCGATCGATCATACCAGGTGTCGATCGAACGGACATATCGAACCAAATATGTCCATGTAAATAAAGGCATCACGTTCCGTAAAGGTCCCTCTACTGCCGAGAGCTGTCTGTCGGCTCAAAAATAGAGCCATGTATTCCAGCCTTTAGTCTGATTTAAGACCCCTACACATGTAGCGAGCAGTGGCCGACAGATGAGCGGTGGAGTGCAACGTGATGATGTCATCGGACACCCTTTGTGTGCCGGTCACCATTCAAACGAATGGCATTGGCCAGACATTTACGGACATGTCCGTTCTCTGGCCGAGCGAGGGCCGGGAGCGTGTACACACATCGGTCGGCAGAAAATTCAGCCACGGCTCACTACATGTGTGGGGGCCGTTACTCTTCAATAGTGATGGCCGAACCTCGGCCATGTTCGTCCGCGAACGGGCGGAGCGAAGAATAGAATAGAGGGCGCCTTCACACCGGCGGACAGGACGGGTCAAACACCCGTACTGTCCGCTGGCGAGAAGGAGGGCGGGCAGTTCGGCCATCACTACTCTTCAATCAGAGATTCTCTATGACCATACAATGTGAAGACATAGCACTTTGTAATGGTATCTGAAGCTCCTGATATAACCTTTTTCATGGAAGGCATGTTTCTGTGAATATCACTTGTGTAATACTATATTTATTGGAAAGTCAGATTGCCAACATCTGCAGAAGTCTGTTTACCAAGGTAAATATTAAAGGCAAATATGTCCTACCTCATACCTTTTGATCATATTATTTCAGTGATTTATTAGCTCATTCTTGACATATTTATTACCTGCGGCCTCTGTTGCTTCATTATATCCAGGGAGTGATTCTGATACCATCCTTTTTCTTAACCCTGAACAGTTGTACCCAAATTGGTGGTTTAGGTTTCTACATACCTCTGCTAAAGGTAAAGTAATAAGCTGATGTTCATTGGCTCAGGATAACCCTTAGAAGTCATCAGTTGGCAAAACTTGTACTGTTGAACATGTATATTCTATGTTGCCAAGATCCGCGCATACATAGCCCTACTCTAGAGAACAGTTTCACGTGTGAATTCAAACCTCTTAAGGGTGTGCCACATCAAATTATTTCAGAGCGTATTAGCGTATTTTCCCAGAGATACAATTAAGTGTTGGATTGGTTTTAGACTATTACAGACTAATTCCAAATAACATCATTTGTCATTCTTTATCCTTAGAGAAAATGAAGTGAACTGTAGTGTAGGTTAGCAACCAGATTATTAAGTAATAGACGGCCCAGTCTGCAGTGGAAAATCTCTTTAATCTCTCTTTATTCTGTGAGGTGGAAAATAGATTGGACGGTTGTGAAAATTTGTTTTTTGAGAAGACTATTAAAGGATAAATGCACTGAAACTAATCTTTTCCATATGCCCAATTTTCCTACTACACACATTGGTCTAACCTAGTCCATCCACCCCATTTGCAGTTGTGTACTTTCCAATATCTATAGTACCGAGGTCTTGTAATTGTTTATATTTTCCCTCCTTTTCCTCTCTTGCCTTGGTCTGTGCAGTACAACCATATAGACATTTCAAGGACTTTTTTCTAAGATTCTCTGGCAGTCCTGCAAAACTGAATGAATGATTTTGAAACAAAATAGGATAAAAGCTGTGTCATTTGACCTGTCAAAGTTATGCAACATTGTCTCTCTAAGAATCACAGAGCATTCTATGTGTCACTGAGCAGAGAGGGGACTCGTGGGGCTACGATGTTGGTGCCACACTATAACACAAAGTGGGTAAAGATATTTGCACTCTTGTGTATGAGATGCAGAACACAAAACTGGTTTTGCCTAATTTGCCTTTTGTGTAATAAATGTTTATTACATTTTCAAAATACAATAAACCAACAGTGTAAAGCAACATTCTAAAAATTCATCAGAAAAGAAGAAAAGCAAGGGTCGCTGGAGTGCCAATGGCCGTAAGAGTCTCTGGATCCAGAAGTAGAAATAGTTGTGGTGAGAATGAAGAGGGGAGATGCATGTGACCCTGCACCCTGGAGAAAAGGGGACATTACTCTAGAGGACCCTGGTGTATGACAATAATCTGGATAGAGCTGCTTCAGAAAGAGCCTTATATGAATGGTATAGTCACACCATAGGGCTGGTAGAGGCTCCCAAGGGGAGAGGGTGTGGTTCACATGTGGTGTTAGTCCACCAAACAACACCCACACAAGTTAATAATAAGGGCCACCAGGGTGGACTAAACAAGGGAAAGAAGAAGAGGGGTAAGAAAGAGAGAAAGAAAGGGGGGGGGGGGAAGCTAGGTGGAAGGGGTAGGGTTCCCACTGCCCATGTCCAAAATGCCTGATTTGCGTTTCAATGGGAAAATGCAGAATAATTGTGTGAAGAATCTTAAATAACTCTATCGCCAATATTGCTCTTTAGACTTCTGTTTTCAATAAATAGGGTAGGGTGGTGAAAGTCACTACATTTAACTATACATATTGGTAAATTATTTCATCACCTGGTACCTATCTATACACCCAGGTGCCCAACCTGCGGCCCTTTGTGAATTCTTGGCCCTCGAAACCTAACTGCTAATGCATAGGAACTCACCTGTCCATCGATCCCTCACTTATGCATCCTTGCTTGGGATCTTCTTACAGCAGGAAGAGGTGGCGAGTGACTCGCTTAGGCTCCAGCTAAGCATGCTGATTGGCTTATGTGAGATCTTAGAAAACTTTAGGCAAAGACTTGTTGGGGGGGGGGGGGGGGGGGGGGGGGGGGGGGGGGGGGGTTGGTGGACAGGTGAGGGCCTATGCTCCACTCCACTATACCACCAATAAACGGGGGGTAATTGTATTAATTGCATAATATATAGTGTGGCACATAACCTTAGAATAGGGGCACATAACCCTTGAATTGTAGGTTATACGTCCCATAGATATCATAAAAGGCTTTGGTGCACAAAATGTGCATAACCATACTAATATTATAAAACGCCTATACAAGTCAGTATAGGTTGAATTGTAATGTGCGGCCCTTAAGTGATCTGCTGCTATAAAAATAAAATGCCACCCCATAACCTTGTTTAACCTAGTTCTATTACATTGCAATTGCAATCTTGGATACACTGTAACTCTGGGCAATAAGTATTGCAGGCCATGACCTATACAAACCTGCAATTACAGGCAGTTCAATGTAGTTGTCAGCTGGCATGTAGATTTATTGTATTACATGGCACATCATGTCCAGTGCTTGCATACACTCTTACTTCACTATCTGGTACAAGGCTGTATGAACCTCCTTACACTTGCTTTTATTTCTGCATTATACTGCTCACCAGCAAACAGTAATTCCTTTCACAGATTTAATTTTTACACATTATCCTTACAATCTGGTACACTGCCTACTTCATTCTTTTGTTCTGTTTATTTTAACTAATGACTTTAATGGTTTAATACCTAATGTTCTCTTATTAAAACCGCTTAACTTGTCTATGAAAAGATTTAACTGTAAGCTCCTGCTAAACTTCTGCTATAAAATCAGCTTCATTCCTAAAGCTCACCATACACCTTTCAATTTCCTTTAGATTTTTACAACTATGAAGTTCCCTGATTGGATACAAAATGATTGGACAGTTTTGAAAGGCCCTCATATTACATTGTTGTGGTAAAACTAAAATTGATTGTACAAAAATTGCGTAAAAGATGTATGGTGACCTTAAGTCCATTATTGGCCCTACATGACTGGCTGTACCATGTGGAGAATGTTCGTCTTTGCACATTGTAAAGATTCTGGGCATACTACAACTGGGAGCATATACTCCTAAGCTGAGTAGAAGCTCTAAATGATGGAGGAGAAAGCACTCTTCTAGTACTTTGTAAAGGTTCTCTCAGTCTTTGGAGGAGATAACACAACGGTGCGCACATTGTAGACAGCTTTACTCCTAAATCAAGACTCTATATCAGTGGTTCCCAAACTGGAGGGCAGGCATCCCTGTGGGGGGCAGCGCGAAGGTATTCCAGGGGGGCCCAGGTCCTCATTCTTAACCTGTTTTTGAATAGGGAGGGGGGCTCAATAATCTTCCTAAATAGAAAAGGGGGGCCCTGCAAAGAAAGTTTGGGAACCACTGCTCTATATGATGGATGAGAAAGTCTCTCCAAGATATTTGTAAAGGTTCTAGAGTTGTTGGTGGAGAGACCACAACTGTGAGCACATGATAGACACTTGCTATACAGTGTCGTCATATGATGGAGGATAAAGTCTCTCTTCTGTATAGGTCCTTATTCACTGCAAGCTTCATCAGTGGCTTTATAAGTTATATGTGGGGAGAGTCCATCACTTTGTAAAAGTCTTTTAAAAACACCTTAACTATGAGATCATGCCTTGAATGTACTCAGTAGTGATGGCCAAACATCAGTTTCAGAAAAGTCCGACGTCCGCCTGCTAGCGGGAAAATTCTAATTCCCTGCCTGTTCACGGGAAATTAGAATCGGATAAAACTGGAGTGTATAGTGCGGTGTTCCATATACCATAAGTAATGTCACTACGGCGTAAACATTTTTTTTTCATCCGGACGGATCTTTCCGAGCCAGATCTGGCCGGAGGAAGAACAATAAACTGATGAAAATGTGATGTTCGCCATGAACTGTCCACCCTGCGGACAGTTCGTCCATCTCTAGTACTTTTTACATGAGGGCCCCCATACACATTTCGATTTCCCTACGACCAATGTCAGATTCGATCGTAATATTGGTCCGACTGCAAGCGAAATCCTCTCCACATGAAGAAACTGATATTTGATCAATGTTGGTTCGATCGATCGAAAACATAATCAAAGGAAGTCGATATACACACCAAAATGTCTGCTACCTGATGTATAAGTATGCTAATTTTTAATATCGAACCAAAACCGGTCGGGCAC
This sequence comes from Ptychadena robeensis, assembly GCA_036250615.1. Classification (NCBI taxonomy): domain Eukaryota; kingdom Metazoa; phylum Chordata; class Amphibia; order Anura; family Ptychadenidae; genus Ptychadena; species Ptychadena robeensis. The sequence continues at coordinate 42,418,007 of CM070037.1, read as the reverse complement.
AACAAAATAATATTTGATATACATTTGATGTAAACTCAATTGATCAAAATTTTCTGACATGTTCGATCCCATTTCAATCTTTTTTTTGCCCTTTTTTTTTCAATCGATCGAAGTCGATCAAACCATGTGGACAGGCATCAATTTCTCCCTCTGTGCATGGGGGCCTTAAGTCAGATTATCTAGACGTTTAAGTCTTTATTTACCACACTTAAGACAATAGTCATTCATTTCTTTTGTCAATATTGCTGCTTCAGTGGTTTCTTAGCCGAGTTACAAGATGGCTGGTAAACCAAACCATTGAGTGCACTAAAGTAGACTGAGTGTATGGATAACTTTAAACATTGTTACTTGTTCGGTTTATTGAGTCATTTCTGTAAGAAAAGATATATAGACCTAAAGAGACCTATTTAGATCTATAAATAGAGCTCTTCTAAAGAAACCATTTCATGTGTAAATTCAAACAGCTTGGGGATCACATCAAAAAACGTCATTAAGCACTTATTCCAAGTAACACAATTTATCACTGCTGATCCCTGGAGAGTATAAAGTGAACTGTATTGTAGGTTAGCAACCAGACATGATTATTATGCAAATAGAAACAAGTCTTGGTATTGAGGGGCTATTTTTAAAATCAGTACCCTGGCTGTTCTGCACCTGAGTCCAGAATGAGTGCTGGGCCTTGTGACTCGTAGTCATCTTGTTGGATTCTCTCCAATTGCAGATATCAGATTTCTGCTCAATTTGGGCTTCACTGGATGCTATTCACTCCCCAGTACAAATGACTCCTAAAGCCGACCATAGACGTCTCGATCCATGGCCGGCTTGTAGCAGACTACTCACAGCATGGTGACATCACCACACTGTAATGAGTCGGCTACAGAACTGACGGGGATCCTGTGTGCTCCACCAACACACGCGATTCCTGTCAGATTGTAGCCAATTACCTTGGAGTGGTACCTCCCCCTCCAAGTTAACTGCCTGCAACAGGATCGGCCACAAAAAGAACCAGCAGGATGGACCTGTGTGCGATCCGACCTGCTGGCTTTTTTGGTCGGATCCTCAAGGTGGGCTCCCCTGTAGTTGCAGGAGACCAACCATTATGCGCTCAGCAGGTGCGCGCTCAGCAGGTGCGCGCTCAGCAGGAATCGGCCCGTCTATAGCCAGCTTTAGTCTCTTTCCTGTGAGGTGTACAACACAAAGCTGGTTTGTAATTGGGCAATTTTGTGATATGAACATGTTATATATGGAAAAAACTTCAGTTAGCTAATAAAGGGTATCACTTAAACTCCAAACTCTTTGGAAAAACTCAAAAACAGAATATCTATGAAATGATTTGGGTAGAATAAATGTAGACATTTATTTTGTGAACACTCTTTAGCTATCAATTAACAATATTGCTTGGTATAGCAGAACAATGCAGGTCTCCTTTTACTAGATATTGAGCAATGTGTCATACATTGTATGACCTGGTTTACGTCTGCACAACACATTATAATACTGCCGTAGGTACCAATGCCGCCAATCACCTCCATATAGCCAAATCTGTTTTATTTAGTCACAGATCATATGATGTGTTGTGATGGTTGGTACAGTTTTACAATAGCTCCTATTGTACCATATGATCCAACAACACCTTCAAAGATTCCAAAATACTTGGCTGCTGGCATCCAGATTTACTATAATACACTGCACATCACCTCATGGGTACAAAGCTGTACAATCCACCTTGTAATTGCAGTTACCACCTACCAACAAACTTGGTACTTATTTCAAATGTCCTCCCACAACCTGGTGTATGGCAAATTTCATTGTTTTGTTCTGTTAATTATAGCCAATGGTTTTAATGGATTTAAGACCTAATGTTCTGTTATTAAAACTGCTTAGCTTGTCTCGGTGGCCCTGTGAAAAGATTAAGATGAAAGGTTGCTCTCAAGTGAGAGGCCTCCAAGCCTGCTTGGGAAACAACACTACAGGACAATTAAAAATGTGAGAGCGGCTGGCTGTTTATCACATGTCAATCCTGAGACGGAAAGGATTGGGATTTCTTCATGGCCTATTTACAATAAGGTCACTTTAGTTTACATTTTTTTATAGGATGGTTGACGTCAATGCAAGATGTGGGAAATAATTGCCCATTCCCTATATGAAGATGTATATAGCGTTCATACTGCAGGACTTTTGTCTGAGTATTATGTCTTCTGAGGTATGATTATGACATCCAAAGTCTGCGGCCCTGAAGAACCTCAACTACAACCCCTGTACCCCAGTGTACCCCTTAAACAAATATATAAATTTTTACATGTTGCACTAATAAGAGTATAGCTATCTAAAAATCACAGTAGCCAATCACATTTCAGTTTGTTAAAATCAAGTCTTCTTATAAACAAAAAACGTTCCTTGACATTCATCTTGGCATTCTACTCTCTTTAGGTTTTTAGCCAATAACTGAGAAAGGGTCCAGTCATGCTTGGTTTGAGTAAGTGACTCAATAAAGCTGGGCATACATGTACCAATTATCTAGCCATCGTTTTTTAATCCAATCACCCATCCGATTCCGCAATCGATTTTAATTTGTGAAAACTATCGCAAACTGCAACATACATGCATGCATTCTGGGCGAATCTATCCTGAAAGTCTCAAATGCACACATTTATGGGTTTGGAGTTGTGTTAGCTGAAGAACTGGCCAGTGACCAACAGCACACAAAGGTAATTTCCACAAGAATCATAGATGGATACAAACGATCGCATGAGACAACTAACAGCACTCGATTCATGTGCTTTTTATTAAAATTATCAATCAGGACGGATCCGTGAACGATCGTTTTTCTGTCTGATTTTGGCATGCTTTAATTTTTATTCAATCCGATCGCGCGATCGATTTTGATAAATGATCGCACTAAAATTTAACAAAAAATCGTGACGTGTATGCCCAGCTTAAGCCATAACTTGACATGGCATTGCCAAGTTCTTCAGATGTTCAACTGCAGGAGAAGTCATGGAGGGAACATTTTTGCTTTATGTAGAAGTCAGGTCTAGTTCCTTAGAGGAATATGAATAGAACAGTTCATGGCTTCTCCATTACTTCTCCAGCAGGAGAACTACCATCCAGTAAGTAGCAGCCATGGTCATCCATGCATATGATCATGATGGTTTCCTCAACTAATACAGTATCATAGTTTCTTTTTAGTTTTATATAGTGCAATGCAGGAGAAATATTCTTCTCTGTGTGGCCTAGCTACAATACAAACTGTGCAAAGCTGCAAAGCTGGCCATACACCTTTAAGGTCCCCATACACGGGTCCCCGAATTCCCGAGGGATTACCGGGACGTATCGAATTTACCGGGCGCAGCTGCACGCTAAGTCGACTATCGTCCCGGAGGGGGAAAGAGCCGCTGAAGCCCACACTTGCCACCGATCGATCACGTACGCCATCGATCGGGGGGCCCAGATATCGGATCTGACCGAGAACCAACATGTTGGTCTTTCTTGATCCGATTCAGCACACATCAGGGTTGGATGTTGCCATGTGTGACCAGTGATTCGATCGGGACACGGAATCATCCATGAATCGGGTGGCCCCAAGGTGACAGGTGACACAGGGTCTGTACTTGGTGTCGGATCCGGACACCGATTCCCTCTGGCATCGCGGAATCGATCCGGACTGGGTGTGATCGCATTCGGCCATGGAAATCAGAACATGTATTTGAACACAGTGTACGATTCTCTGATTGGTTTTGAAAGTCCCTCATGTAAACATGGTTTTGGTAAAACAAAGGAGTATCTAAAGAAGTTCTGACAAATAAATCTGGAAAGGTTGTTGGGGCCCGCCTTGCTATAGGTTAAACCTATCACACATCCAGGATAGGAATATCCAAACCTGCTAACCTATCTACCTATCCAAACCTACTAACCTGCTCCCAAAACAACTACATAAAAAACACATTGTTTGTTCTAAGGAGTGAATGAATTGTCTTCTGTAGTATTAAAGTGTGACATTCCAGTTCAATTCAGCTTCAGATAAAGATATAACATAATATCAAACCACTACAACCTTGTTGTGGCAACAAAGGGGCATATTTATAGAATATTTGCCAGAACAGAAATGCGCATGAATGAATGTGAAAGCCAGCCATTGTCTGGTGGACGTTACATGAATGGTGAATGGTTTCCAGTATCTTACCATAGCGGTAATATTATGGTCTTGTTTTCCCAGTAGTTTTTAAATGGCACGCCTATCGTGCCGACTTCCAAATTAGTAAATTAGTTATTATTAGCATCCAATACGTATATGAAACAAACTCTTGGCCCTCCTTAAGGCCCCAATACACCTTACATCCTTAACATACAATTTCTGTACAATAAATTTTTGTTCTACCAAAACCATGTAAAATGAGGACATTTCTAAAGCCCCCCATAGACAGGCCGATTCCCGGCCATAGTTGCAGCCCACCAACCAGCGTGCTCGCTCCCGCCGAGCACATAAAGGTTGGTCGGCCGCAACTATGAGGGAGCCCACCTTGAGTTTTGTTGAAAAAAAGCCGGCAGATCGGTCTTGCTGGGTTTTTTTCTGCATGATCCTCTGTTCCTGCACTGCAGGCTGTTAACTCGGAGGGGGAGTCTCCTCCCCCTCCGAGTTAATTGGCTACAGTCTGACAGGAATCGCGCGTGTTAGTGGAACACACGGGATTCCTGTCCTCTCTGTAGCCGACGTCCCGATCTATGGCCGGCCTTACCCTTCCAATCATTATGTAGTCTATCAGGGAGGCCACTATACTACAGAGGTGTTGGTAGATCTAAAGGAAATTGTATGGAGTAATCTAAAGGTGTATGGGGGGCTTTAGAGCCATAAAGGCAGAAAACATGAAAGTTTTATGTTCCACCTTTCCACCACCACATCATAGTGAACAAAATTTTACCTCATAGATTTGTCTCTCTGTAACAATTCAATACTTGATTATCAGGGCTAATTCACATGGTTGGTTAGAAAAGTATTAGCCACCATCTAAGCGCCAACTGTCAGCCACCCTGAAACCAGCCATGGTAATTCAGCATTAGGCCTAAGCTCCACTAAACCAAACTTTCACCTTGGTGAAGACATTCCGCATTTTCTCCATGGGCCATGACGTGCCTGACTCCAAAGGCGCATCAGAATTTTTTACTGTGCATATTGTACGTGCCGTATACATAGGTTTTAAATGGGCGCTTGCAGTGGCAATTTATGTGGCCTAAGTTAGGGCTAATCGCATAACACTGACCCGTCCAGGACACCCAGTTAAGAGGTAGTGGAGTATACGGCTAAGTTTACACTGGCGATTCCCTAGCTGCTTGCAGCTCGGAAACCACCAGTGCGCTCCCGCAGCCGCGGGATAAACGACTCCCTGTGGTCGTCTGCAAAACAGTGCAGGCGATTACAGGCGTCTAATTAAGGACCCCATAGAGGTCCTATGGCACGGCCGCCCAAAAACCGACCGGCCTAATGTGGCATCCGCCGGTCGGTCACGCTAAACGGACGTTTACCTGGCGGTAAAAAAACGCCAGTGTAAACTTAGCCTAAAGCTTGCTATACAGCTGACGATTTTTACGTTTGATAGACTACAACGAGCAGTTGGTGAGGTAAATCGGTCGGGAATCCATTCCTGCCCAGCTGATATGTCTCGACCAAAACAAACCGATATCAAAGAGATCAAACAGAAGGTAATCAGACATGTCAGTATTTTTATGTATCATTAGGGTAGCCATACACGTGTCATTTTAATGTTCAATCGACCGCAGCGTTCCAGAATCGATTCCTGCCCACCTGGTGCAATCGACAAAAAAAAAAGAAAATCGAAGAAGAGATGGATCGAAAGGTTATCTTACATGTAAATTTTTTTTGGTCAATCGTTCAATTATGTGAGTTTTTCCAGGCGATGGTACTATAGAGCATGTGCACAGCAATCGGTCCAGAATTGATCACAGAGTGATCGTTAGGACATTATCTCACTGTGGGGCGGACAACAATCGCAATTCAACCTAAAACCTCTTTGGAAGCGCAAAATATTGGCGGTCAAATTGAAAAAATTTTTTTTGTGGCGATCTTCGAGTGATTCCTGTTCGGACTAGTGTAGTATATAGAAGCACTTCAGATACAACCTTTTTTGGGAGCCTGTGATCTTTTTTGGGCAGAGATCGACCATAAATCTAATAACCAAAGGTGGTGTGCATTTCGATCGCCTTGCGATTGATCATCAATTATTCGGTCGCATGTTCCAATCAAATCAATTGATTGGTCCCGCTCGAAAACAGGCAAGGCATATGATATTGGCCAGATACATGGCCGTGAGCACGCACGGCGCTCGAATCGACCATCGTTCTGGCCCATATCTACTGTGTGTTACTTTCTAATTAGGACTGGAGAGAGGTCTTTGTGGAACAGGAACAAAGATGCTGTGTGGGGGCAGGGAGCTGGTCCTGGAGACCACACCAATGTGTTGTGTGCTCATCTGCTGTTGGTCAATAATATAGATTTTGGGCATGTAACTCCTTCAGACTCCTTTAATATTTTTCTTGTAAACAATGAATTTCTATTATAAAGAACAATAATAAAAACATTGCATCCTAAAAAAAGATTTTTTTTCCTAATATACACAGTACAGTTTTCATATGCTGACTAATCATGATTACCAGGTATGGGGGTAGTGCTGGCACATACAGCTAGATACAGTTATGTGATGGTCAGTTGTCCTGTATCTCTATAAGGCAGTGGTTAAATAGAGTGCATGTAATGTGTGTGTTTGTCTCTATGTGAATGATTGATGTCTCTGCATAAGTGTATCATGTGTGTCTCTATGTGAATGATGAATGTATCTGCATGAGTGTAGCGTGTGTGTGTCTCTATGTGAATGATGAATGTTTCTGTATGATTGGTGTGTGTATATATGATGCATGTCTCTGCATGATTGGCTTGAAAACCAAATAAAAACGTAAAACAACCTCCTGTACCATAACCTGTGCCAGAAGCGGGCGGCCAATCAGGGGGGCATGCCTACGTCTCACAGGTCAGGCGGGGGCCCAAACTAGCGGGCACACAGACCTGACTGGGCGGGCCATGGGGGGCCAATAGCGCCAGGGATATTTTGCTACCCTGAAATATTTTCCTACCCTTACAACTGCGCATGTGCAGATAGCCCTAGTTTTGGGGGCTTTTTAGGGTTAATCTTACAAATTTCGGGCGTCAAGGTTAGGGGTTAAGGTTAGGGTTTTGGGGGGTTACAATTAACCTAACCTCCCCAATCCCCTCGGAACCCCCTAACCTAACCCCCCCCCAACCAACCCCTAACCTTGACACCCGAAATACATAAGATTAACCCTGAAAAGCCCCAAAACTAGGGCTATCTGCACACACGCAGTTGTAAGGGTAGGAAAATATTTCAGGTAGCAAAATATCTCAGAACACCTGCACTACCTGTGTGTTATCTTCTGTTGTGTCTCTGTAATGAATTGTACAGCGCTGCGTAATATGTTGGTGCTATATACATAAATGATGATTATAATAGATACTAATACATCTGCTTGCTGGCTGAATGTTAAATAATATGTGATCCTTTGACTTTTTATATTTTACACATCTGTAGAGGAGATGGTATTGATCCTATCATCCCCCAGCACTATGACCAGGGGTGACTGCTGGGTACATTGGCTGGCACCTTACAGCTACTTACATAGGCTGGCTACTTACTGGTGACCCCCCCAGACACAGATAATACCCAGTGATGTGTGTCAGCTCATGGGTTGTCATTAGGTTGGCAGCACCCCCTCCCCGATCTCATTATCTGCCACTCTCCTCAGTTATAGGAACCGGTTCAGACCGGACTGATGTCAGCCGGGGAGAGGAGGTAAAGCGGGGCGGAGGAGGAGCAGGAGCAGGAGGGCGCAATAAATAGGAGATAGAAAACCAGGAAAAACTCTTAGTTTCACGGACAGCAGTGAGCTACGCTGCGGAGCGGGAGGGAGGGAGAATCTGGGAGTCCGGTGCTGGATGGCATTGTGTACCAGTCTCCAGCCAGCAGCATGCACACAGGTAAAGCAGCATGGCCACCCTCCCCTTTCATGGCAATCACTACTGGTTATGGTACAGGCAGTGCTGTACTGGTATTCTTCTCTCTTCTAAGGGGCATCATAGGGGATGGTGGGACTCCTGTGTAATCTATGAGTTTGCTTTAAAACTGACAGCTGATTGCTTGCAATGGATAACAGCTATAACAACCCGATTTGTTCATTTATTTACATATATTTAGTGGGCCTGTGTAGGTAAGTTTTGTTAAATCAGCCACATATTATTTGTGGATCACAATGTATGCAAGTATAGGTTAGCTGTATTAACCAATCAGAGTCTTCCGTTTACCATGCTGGAGGAGAGAGCATCACTATTTCGCTCTCCTACCATGGTCACTGTGGAGGTGTTCTTATGTAATACTAGAATTCTGTAGCTGAGACCTGACTTCTCTTGTTACAAAGATACAACATAACACAAAACACATATTTTGTGTTGTATCTGCGGAGAAACTACACAAAATATCCACCTATAGGCATTTCTTCTCCGTCTAACCTTACAAGAGGCCAAGCGATTTAAAAACATGCAGCTGAGACCTTGTCGATGAAAAGATATTGTAGATGTTTACAGGTCTAGGGAAATATAAGTCATCATAAAGAAGTAATGGGATTTTCAAACAGTAATTCATTGTTAAGTAATGTGACAATGTATTTATACAGCATGAGTATCCGGATAATACTATCAGAGGCATGGACTGATAAGGTGAGAGCACATACAATAATCCATACTGCAATCAATGGTATTTTAATGGTTAAAGGCCACCATACACGCTTGGAGTTTCTCTCCATCTCGCGGCATCTCATCACGCATGGCCGGGTGTGCCGAGAATCAGCCATGCACCCTTTGTGTGACAGCATTTACTGTGCTGGTCCCCATCCAAAGTAAGGAGATCGATCTAAACATAATGGACATGTCAGTAATGTATTAGATCAATTTGTGGGACGATTGAAGGAGGGCAGTGTCGATCTGAGCACGCATGGTGGTCGATTGGCCTCAAATCGAAAAGTGTATGGTGAGCTTAAGGTACATATTAAGAGATGCCACAATCCAAAGAGCCCTTGAGGTAATTGTGTCAATAGTTTGATGTGATCAAACTAAAAATTGATTAGCTACTGGGATTTGCCCATAGACAATACTCTTATTAGTGTAAATTTTACAAAAGAGGATGCAAAGTTGACATATGCTTTAGCAATGAAGAACCTCAGATCATATAACCTGGAAAGGGGTTGGGGCTGAGCTCCTTCTGGTTTGCAGATGTTGGAGTGTAATACTAAATTGGTAATTATACCTTTATAAGAAATATTCCTAATACAAACGTCTGGGAGTATGAGCTCTGTCATATACCCTGTTTCCCCGAAAATAAGGCACCCTTAAATTTTTGCCTCACACTGAAATATAAGGCATCCCCCGAAAATAAGGCACCCCAAAGATACGGTACTGTAACTCTGCACAGGGGGATTAGAGGGGGTAGTCAAAATGACACAGGAGGATCAGAAGGGGTTACTAAAATGGTAATCCCCCCTCTGTGTTTCCTGTGCCATTTTTATTCCCCCCTCTGATCCCCCATGTATAATTTTAAGTGATCTCCCCACCCTGATACCCCAGTGCCATACTCTTCTTCATGGAAAAATAAGACACCCCCCAAAAATAATTAAAAAAACTGTACCAGGATTTATATACTTCTGCATACATATTTACTAGAAACACAGCTAAATACACACTTGTTTTGATAAATAAGTAAAATTTTCTGTTCATTTCCCACATTCATTAACTAGAGCAGTGGTTCCCAAACTGGGGTGCTGGCCCCCCTGGGGGGGGGGCAAAGGTATTCTAGGGGGAGTGCTGGCCCTCATTCTTAATCTGAATAGGGAGGGAGGCTCAATAATGTTCCTAAATAAAAAAGGGGGCCCTGCAGGGAAGGTTTGGGAACCACTGAACTAGAGACTATATCCAGCAGGTAATATGGTGATGATACAGTTGGGGTCTTCATCTGGTCTGTAATGGTCAGCACTATCCATCATAAGCGGGACACAATCATCTTCTACTTATCCAGTAGAGATGTACTGAACCCTCTTGTAAGGAAAAAGGGCTTTTATCAAAGTGGTTTCATTCAGATTCTAGTTAAATGTTCTTAAGAGATCCAAGATGTAAAGTTCACAACTAAAATAATACCATGGCCTATCAAAGTTAAAAGTATGGAGTTCACCAGCCTACATTTTTAAAGCAAATATAAAGCCCCCCATACACGCTTAGATTTTTTGGCCGATGACTGCCGTGCACACTCACAGGTGCCAATTTTAAGCTTAAAGAGCCTAAATCCGTGGCCAAATCAATCAAAGCCATTATGGACATGCCCATAATTCTTAGATCGGTCTAATACTTTAGATGTGGACACAGTGTCCTCGTCTAAAGTATGGGTATGTCTCCTCAGCTCCCGTATAAAGTATGGGTATGTCTCCTCAGCTCCCTCGGGGCTGAGGAATCAGCCTGTCTGCCTACTTCTGAGGGGGGAAGGGGAGGGGGAGGTGCTAGCAGCTCCCTTCCCTCTCCCTTTATGCCGGCATCCCTAGATGCTGACAGATGGACAGCGCTGGCACACAAAGGGTGCCCCTGGTCGATTGTGACCCAATGTTTCAGCTGATTGACCGTTATTGGCCAAAACATCGGGTCACAATCTATACGTGTATGGGGGGCATAATACAGACTCATTATGGGGTCTAAAGGGGATCAGTATCAGCTCTTCACTATAATAATGGCTGATGTATAGATGGAGAAGTGTAGAATTCTTTCACATAGAATGTGAAATCCTGGAACAAAGACTTTTGCTTATTCCTTGATGACCACAAAAGATACAAATCAATGTTCATTAGTACACTCATGGCTTTTGGAAGGTAAGGGCTCTTTCACACTAGCCGCGTTTGCATTGCAGTACTGCAATGCAGCACGGCTAGCATTAACAAAAGGTATACAGGTTTCCATAGAAAGCCTGCCCTAGCACTACCCCTGCCTGCACTTTTCCAGCGCTTGCCTTTACAGTAACACGCAATACCTCACATTTTGCAGGGGCAGCACATGTGCCTTTTATACACTTGTATAGAAGACGCACATGTTGGGTCTTCACTGTTAATGGACATGGTTAAAGCAAGCAGTAGCACTACTCTAGTGTATATTTTACTGGCTAAAAATCGCATCGCACCACAACGGCTGCAGTGTAAGTGGCCCTAAAACTATTCGGATACTTCTGACCCTAGTCAACACGGACATAAACACACATACTTGCCCAAGGTGCTGCACTTCAGCAGAACTATTGCCTGGTATACTATTAGGACACATTAGATTCTTCATAATATCATATCCTGGCTTTCAGTTAAGTTGAAGTTGTCTATGAAGGTTCTCATTTATCGAGGTCATTGTACACTACAGATATAAGGTTGAAGTTCTTTTTAAGTTGGTAGAAGTATCTTAATCAGGTATGGAAATGCCAACGTTTCATGAGATTGTGTAAGAACCAAATTAGTAATTGGAAGTGTCATTAGTAAAAATTTCTAGACGACGTTCCTAAATGAAGCATGTTTGTAATGGTCGCACTGACAACACGAAATGTTTCATTTGCAGCCTTTTACCTTATTTATGGTGTTCATTGTCAGTTTAATAATATGTAATTATAGACCTTCCCAAACATGCAGCCTGCTCTGTCTCCACCAGTTACAGTTGCAAGAAATAGTAAACCTTAAACCCTTTGGGATTACATGAAGTTTTGCATGAATTGGCCATAAAATGTGCTCTGATCTTCATCTAAGTCACACCAATAGAAAAACACAATCTGCTTAAATTTTTACTACACAAACATTATAGGTTTCCATGTTTTTCTTGAACATAACATGTAAACATTCACAGTGCAGGGTGGAAATAGTATGTGACCCTTTGGACTTAATAACTGGTTGACCCTCCTTTGGCAGCAATAACCTCAACCAAACATTCCCAGTAGTTGCAGAGCAGACCTGCACAACGATCTGGAGAAATTTTAGACCACTGCTCTTCACAAAACTGTTTCAGTGTAGCCGTATTCTTGGGATGTCGGGTGTGAATCGCTCTCTTAAGGTCATGCCACAGCATTTCAAAGTCAGGACTGGGCCACTCCAGAAGGAGTGTTCTGTTGAAGCCATTCTTTTGTTCAATGACTTGAATTGTCCTGTTGCATCACCCATCCTCTGCAGAGCTTCAGTTGGAGGACAGATGTTCTTACGTTTTCCTGCAAAATGTCTCTTGATGGAATTCATTTTTCCTTTAATGACAACAATCCGTCTAGGCCCTGAGGCAGCAAAGCAGTCCAAACCATGATGCTCCCTCTGCCATGTTTTACAGTGGGGATGAGGTTTTGATGTTGGTGTGCTGTGCCTTTTTTCTCCACACATAGTGCTGTGTGTTTTTTCCAAACAACTTGATTTTGGTTACATCTGTCCACACAATATTTTGCCATTAGTGTTGTGGAACATACAGGTGCTCTTTTGCAAACGTCAAACGTGCTGCAATTTTTCTTTTGGACAGCAATGGCTTCCTCCGTGGTATCCTCCCATGAACTCCATTCTTGTTTAATGTTTTCTTTATTGTAGATGTGTCAACAAAAATGTTAGCATGTGCCAGAGATTTCTGTAAGTCTTTAGCTGACACTCTAGAATTCTTCTTTACCTCATTAAGCATTCTGCGCTGTGCTCTTAAAGTCATCTTTACAGGACAACCACACCTAGGGAAAGTAACAACAGTGCTAAACTTTCTCCATTTGTAGGCAGTCTGTCTTACCATGGACACATGAACATCGAGGCTTTTGGAGATACTTTTGTAACCCTTTCCAGCTTCATGCAAGTCAGCAATTTTGGATCGTAGGTCTTCTGAGAGCTCTTAACTTCGAGGCATGGTTCACATCAGTGCTTTTTGAAACCAGTAAACCCAAAACTGATGTGTTTTTAAAGGGCACGACAGCTTTCAGCAACACATCCAATATCATCATACTGATTGAACTCAGGGTTGTCTCACTCCTGTCTCACTAGTCATTAGGCTAGGGCTTCACATACTTTTTCCACCCTGCACTGTGAATGTTTACATGTTATGTTGAATAAAAAACATGAAAACATATAATGTTTGTGTAGTATTATTTTAAGCAGACTGTGTTTTTCTATTGGTGTGACTTAGCTGAAGATCAGAGCACATTTCATGACCAATTCATGCAAAACTCAAAGTAACCCCAAAGGGTTCACATACTTTTTCTTGCAACTGTACTTATAAATCAGAGGAGTTAGGCTTAGGGCTCCACTGTATGCTGGGATCCACTGGTGTCTGCTCAAGCCTACATTGTGTTCCCATAGACATAGCTTGCTGCGTCTATGGGATGCAGCAAGCTAAGTCCCACAGCCTAAGGCCGGTGCAGCTTGTTGCAACATTTCACATCCAGTATGGGATCGGTTTGTGCTGGATAATTTGCTGCGCTCTTTCCAAAACCTTTTAACAGGAATCATTTATTAAAATATGAAAACATGTTGCCAGCTGCTGTCTGTATGAAGAATGTCAATGAACAACATTCAGCTGCAGAATATTCTATTGGGTTCATGCATAGAGTGTGACTTTCTCATGGGCTGTTTTCCAATCAGCTTCTTGTTTCCTATATGGTGTAGTGAAATTAGCTGGGTGGAGGATGCTGGATTAATTAGTTTATTTAAATGACCTTGGAAACTATGTCATCATCTGGTGATCTCCTCCCCTGCTTCTACATATTGCTGGAAGCCAAAATACAGGATAAAGCACTGATTTAAATGTCACAACACAGAAGACATAGAAGAGTAGTTGTGGAGTTAATAATAATAGGCCTTCTGCTTCCAACAACCTGAATTTCCTAGATTTACGTCACGCAGCACCCTCATGTATAATCCGTGCAAGGCACAACAAAAACAGGACGCCGCAAATACAGTGGACAAGCTATTAATGTATCGAAAGGGGCTGCCAAGTAGAACAGGACAGAAGTTCAAACCAGTTTCTGGAAACCTGAGACAGCGGCGGATTCAGAAAACATTGCTAGAAGCCTTGCAGCTGTAGATGTCATCGCCTCCTCCTCGGATACATCAGTAATACTTTCCCATGACGTGCTTTTCCTCTGTCCTAAATTGGATTGATGTCCTTCTGCTCCAGAAATCCAACATTGCCTTCAATGGTGGGTAGTTATATCAACTCATTCTTGGTCTTCAATGGCTGGCTTTTGTTTCACTATTAAATGGCATGCAGAATTTAATAAAGAACTGGTGACAGGTAGCAGAGGGAAGCTTTGCCTGGAGATCTTTCAAAATACATTCCATAGCACAGCTGTCTTCTGTAAAGTAATAAATAATGTCTAAAATATTCCTTCATTTTATTGACCTGTTTAACAGCCATAAATATTTTCATTATCATACCCAGGAGGTTGGCAGCATATTATTCGTTTCTCCTTGGTTGGAGGAGAGCTGTGGCAGGTGTGGTACAGTACAAGTGCCAAATCATGCCTTTAGCTTTGTTCAGCAGAAGAGTCACCTGCATTGGGCACCTACCTGCAGGGGGTGGGGTGGTTAGTCTGAGGAGGTGACCTGTCCAGCCTCAACCCAAGAAGACAATTACTGTATCATTTACTACTTTGCTCATCTGTGTATTAATTAATTCACTTCATTTACTTATATACAGTAAGAACATTTACTCTTGTTAATTAGGTCAATTAAATGGCTGCATTTATATATGACAATTATGTATGAATGAAAACAATGTAAACAACCCTACCTCTTTTCACATGTTAGCTCATGTTAACACTTACTTTGTTTTCGCTTTCAATAATTTGTGTTTACCTTTTAAATTTTTTTAAGATTTGTGATTGTTCCAAAGTAAAACAAATGAATGAACCAACAAAGTGATAGTAGCAGAATAACACATTACAATATGTAGGATTTTTAACTTATTCAATATAGATGTCCAGGGTTAAATAATTTTGGAAATTGCCCTAACACCAAAGAAGCTTTTTAAGCACCATCCCCTACCTCACTAAAGGTGAGGATTTTTTAAATATCTAGAAAAAGCTCATGTATCAGAAATATATATATAATGGGGGATTCAAGTATGCCTCTTTGTGCAATCAGTCAAACATAATTTATAAAAAAAAAAGTAATATTTATTTTAAATATCTTAAAAATCATACGCGAATATATATATCAACATAGACCAACCAAGTATCATTGAAACCACTTTGGCTGGAAGGGAAAAGGGTCAACTGCAGCTCAGTGATCCCTGTTCCTTCCCTTTTACAATTTGTACATTGTCCACAAATGAAGGTAGTTCTTGGATATGAGTTGGGGTGACCTTCTACAGGTTTCCTCCCTATGGGGACTTTGTATAGTATAGCCAGTATAGCCAGTATAGCAGCTAACAAATTCAGTTAATAATCTCTCCAAGTGTGTCTTTCACTAAACATTAATCTCTTTAGTTTTTGATGTTTCATCTGGTGAAATATTGATGTGTATGATATATGGTATATGTGGGGCGGATCCACTCTGCGTGCCTTGGTCCCTGACGACCAGACACCTCGGGAGGAGTGCAATACTTGGACCCCCACCTGAACTTTTGACCTGTTAATACTTATGTATCAATAAAATCTCCATGCCTATTTTCAGCCCCAAAAGTCCTCCGCCGTAATAGCAGTATGCTATATCATGTTCATTTTCTTTTTTAAATTCAGTTAATAGACATAAGTATTTCATAAACCAACTGCTGAAGAGGCAGTGAGTACAACCTATATCAAAGTGACCCCCATGCAGAAGGTAGTACAGATGTCATGAGTCAACAGTGGGCAGCTTCTGGCTTTGCCAATGTTGCAGTTCTTTTAAAAAGAAAGCATGAAGGATGCTCTTGAGTCAGGAACTTTAATAGATTAATAACTGTAACTTTTATTAGGCAATAACTGGTATCACCCAAAATCTAAGCCTTCTGGATTAATGTCTAACACTCTACAGTGGGCCCTTGACTTATGAACTTAATTCTCTCCAGAGAGTTGGTTTTAAGCCAAGTTGGTTGTAAGCCAAGGCCATAAGAAATAATGAAAATACCCATACTGCATTCTGAACCTACCAAAGCACCCTTTATCCAACCTTTTCATAATAGGAAAGCATTGTATGATATGTGTATTTTACCTTTAACAACAATAATTTCCCCAGTGTGCCCACCAAAGTACAAATATGCCTAGCCTACCAATAACAAAAATTTGCAATCGCCATAAAAGTGAACCTCTTGGGAAGATAGGAAGAAGTGGAAGGTGGTGTTTGGTTGAAAGAAAAGTCCACTTCCATAAGAACATCAGGAATCTGGCTCTCTGGTATCCTTTATCTCTTTGGAAGAGTCTTTGGTATATTGGTGACATGGCCCATTTTTACATGCTGTACTTATCAATTGTGATTGTGTTTTCTTTACCTTTCTTCCTTACTTCTGTCTTGTCTGGCCTTTTTGAGGCCATTTTGATGTGCTGTGAATTAATGATGCATTGTCTGTATATCTGGCATCAGGAGTAGCTTGCTGCCATAACCCTTAGCAATTCTTGGCATCTATGGTTAAATTGGACACAAGGCTTGTATCGCAGTTTGGGTTCTGGTACTCTGATATACCAAGAAAGGGATTCATGGGTCTTTGATTGTGTTCATTCCCTCAATTTTGGGTTAGGGTTAAACTTTTGTGTCCACTGCAATGTTTCTAAACCTTTGTACAGACATGGGTGAATTTCCCATATTCCTTATTGTTTGCTCTTTTGACAGATCTAAATGATGATCTCTGAAAACATCTGGAAGACCAAAGACGTTCCAATCAGTATTTGTAAGTGACAGCTGAAAATGTTGAAACTAGGATGGTTTGTTTCCTGTCTGTGAATTTCCTTATGGTAAATGTTCTTGTGTTTATAGAAATAAAATAAAAAGGTTATGGATGTGTGGGTGGAGGGAAGTAAATGTTTCCTTTATCCATTACTACAAGAACTATTAGATGTGCTAGACCAGTGTTTAGGAAACCTGACTAATGTTTACCTATTTTATTATACTGGGATCAGGGCTAGCTAAATATATTCTGGTATTTCTTGAAGCTTGAAGATAAATATATAAAGAATATATATTTATATAAATATTTATTTTCCTGTGTTACAGAATTTTAGTCTGCAACTCCTAACAATGTATCAGAAGCCACCAGATGGAGGTTGGGGTTGGGTCATTGTGTCAGCATCCTTCTTTATCCAGTTTCTGTGCTATGGTTCTCCGCTATCTGTTGGTGTCTTATACGTGGAATGGTTAGAGGTCTTCGATGAAGGAAAGGGGAAGACAGCATGGGTTGGGTCCCTTGCTGCTGGAGTCGGTCTACTTGCAAGTAAGTTGTATATTATTCCTATATTTACTATTTAAGGTAGCCATACGGCCCCATTTGCACCAGATTTTTTGGCTACGCGTGCTCCTGCCAATCAAACCGAATTGGGTGGTCCCACCTGGTGAGATAGAACAGGAATCTCCTGCATGTTGGATCGCACGGTGATCCGACTGATCCCATTACTTTGAATGGGGCCGGCAGTCCCCATTCAAAGTGATAGCCGGCACACAAAGGGTGCCCACTGATCACCTAATGACGCCATCCCGCTGAAGTGTATCCCTCATCTATCAAGACTGAATCACCTTGTGTATGGCTACCTTTAGTCAGTATACCATTGTTATAGAGCTACTGCTGTCTTTGGGGTAATCCATGTAGAAACTGGTAATTCTCTGCATAGATTCATATGTCATGAATGTCTCCCTTCTCACTATAAAGTCATGACGAGTTTATATAGACTACAAATAGCTCTGTCAGTGTTAGGTCAGTGTGTGCGTCAGAAGTAAAAAGCCTGGTTGAAGCAGATGTCAGTATTTTGAATAATATACATTCCAAATTTAATAATAAGATCATCAAAGTAGAGCTTGAATTGTTTTGCACATTTAGGGCTCTTTAATTATGTATGAATATTGTTTTCTCTAATTATGAGGTCAGGAAACAGCTGTTCCATCTGTCAGTCTACTCCTATTACTGTGGAATTAAAAGACTAATTAGTTCAATAATATTAATTCCTAGTAAGTATGATCTATGATATCTAATGTTTCTGTTTTCTCTGTTGTCAGTTAAACAAAAACCTCCTTGTAAAATGATATATCCATTTGATCTATCAAACCTATCACCTCTAAATTCTTTTTTGTAAATATTCTGAAAGTTTTAAAACTGTTACATGGTGCCCCCGTGTTAACTGTAGTATTAGTAGCACCAGCAGAGAAATCATTGAGACACATATTCTATTCCCTGTTCCCTATCTGGCAGATACAAGCTTATTTACCAGAATATGTTAACATTAATGACAGGGTCCCTTCAATGTTGTGCTTCACTGACAATGTCTTTCTTGGACACTATCACCCCACAGCAGAACATGGCCACACTTCTTGTTTTAAACAGAAGAAATATGCTTTATTGATGTGAGTATCTACAGTACCCTTATATCCTACAGTGGTTGTAAAAAATGATGGAATTAAATTGAAGTTTGGTGTCCTTCATAGTGCCAACAAAAGAGATGTGTTGTAATAGAAAATGTTCCCTTGAATGTCCTCATAATGTTTTTTAGATTCCATAATAATGGTGGGTTAGTAAGGTTGCATTGCAGGCAACACAACTAGGATTTACCCTTGTTTAATGGAAAGGTACTGACAATAGCGCCCACTCTTATAATGAACTAAGTTACTAAGTTCAGCAGCCCCCTCTTAGAATGAACATTAAAGGTAGCCATACACAGGCCCTTTTTCATCCAATTATTCAGGCAATTGGCGGAATGTGCACGGCGGTCGATCTGGAAATTGCTTGGCCGAAAATTGAGTGCACCCACCTGGTCAGATCGACCTGAAACCTCCCGCATTTCAGAATGCACGGTGATCGGTCATACCAGTAAATTTCCGCCTGATCACATTACTTTGAATGGGGACGGCCGATCTTCTGATGTCTGTCCTCTGATCCTCTGAGGTCTGTCCTTCATCTATCAAGGGATTATCATAGAGTGTATGGCTACGCTCAAGAAGTTATCAGTTATTTCCTCTGGTGCTTACTGCATCCAAACCACACTGCCAATGCATAAACACTTCAGTGGTCTGGATTAGAGGAACATCGTGCACCGTGCGCGCTCACAGCTCCCAATGTTCCTCTTATCTGTTTCTTCATCTGAGCCATCCATGGTGCCTGGTCGAAGGAACTCAAACAAACAGGTTTCCAACATGTTGGAAAACCTTGGTCAAAATCTGTTACATTAAATAAGGACAGCGTTATCCCCATCCAATGTAATGTACAGGCTGTGCCACACACAGGCAGCTGAGCCACACACACAGTTTAGCTAGCTGTTCTGTGTGTGTGTGAAGGGGGCATGGCCAACACGGACCCAGCTCTGCCAGAAGAGGGGGGGGGAGCTGACTGCAGACGGGCTGCTTTCCTCAGCTGGAGATGCTGTCTGCTTCTCAGGCTGTGGAAAGGAGAGACCCAGGAAACCGGGTCCCCATCGTACGGTAATTGATGTGCCCATGTGGTGCACATTGATTACCGTACGATTGACCCGCGCTCAATCACAGCGTGGTGTCGATTGCACAGGGATCTACCCATGTGTGGCCAGCTTAACACTTCTATCAAAAAATATTTTATTAAATTATGCAGTATATGATTCTGAATGGATTTTTAATCAATCTACCATACAATTTTCTAAAGAAACCTACTTCTAGCCAGAGCCAGGCTTCGTAACAACAGAATAAGAAATGGAATGCACATATGTGCGTCTTTTAGAAAAAATTTGTAAACATAACATAGCAGAATGTCTGCTTATTCTATACAGACAGAGAAGGATATTATCCATCTATTGATCGTTTCATAGGTTATTTGAAAATTTTAAGCAATATTTTACTTCCCCTGCCAACAGTAAAGTAGTCATTGTGAGATTGTGAATGCACTTAATTGATATTGGATGCATCTTTCATGCTGTTACTAAAGGAGTTTTCTAATTCTATAATTATCTAGCTATTAATTTGATCTATGTAGTACTTTTCCCCAAATTCTATCTAACCGCCTGTTGCTGGCTTTAGAAATTGACAGAGTGTATATGTGATTTGATCTATGTTGCTCTTTCCCTATATTCCATCTAACCGCCTGTGGCCGGCTTTTGAAATTGAAATTGAAAGAGTATGTACGTGTATGTATAAGGGATCTCTAGCAGGACATTTTATCTCTCTTTTCCATTTTCTACAACACCATACATTTTGCGACATTGCAAGATACTTCAAGAGACTTGAAAGGGAGGTAATACTTTTACAAAGTGGAAGTCCAAAGTATTATAGGTCATGTGCAAGAGATTAGGGAGTTGTATAAACCGGTGGTGGGTACAGTATCCGGGTTCTTATTTTCCTAATGGCATCATTAGAAATCCAGCAAAGACATTCTGCAAGTGAGCAGTTACTACAGAATTCTAGCAGCTCAGGCATTAAGCTTTGGAACTGTTTACTCCATAGAAATTGTTGCCAAGATTAATGTGGGTTATCCAAGGAATTAGTATGGATTCTAAAGGTGTTTTTGTTTTAAGAAAAAAAAATTATTTTAGATCTTTTCTTGTATTTGTCGGAACTCATGTGAACTTGAGTTGTAGCCAAAGCAACAACCTGCCCAAACTCAGTGTGTCTAGTCTAGTGGAACATTTCCCCTTACAGTGGAGCTGCAAGTTAATGGAGGACAGGCAAGTATCTGCAAAAAGTAAAATTATGTTTTAATCAGTCAAGTTTGCATAGGATGCACTCATAAGCTAAGATAATTAACCTCTTTACCAACAATGGCTTCCGATTCACCAACATGTTTGTCCCTCTTCAATCGACATTAGATCACATTAGCATCATTAGTGGGATAGCACATTAGCAGGATCGATCAATCGATTCAGCTTGATTCCTGAACGATCGATTGCCGTGGACATGCATGGCAATAAAATGTTCGGGAATCAAACGTAGAATCAATCCGTATATTGGGACCCTCACGCACAGCAAAATTTTGCCTTAATCCCCTGGTGCCTATTGCATTCATACTGCAAAGGCTTTTGTGGGTGGTCCTGAAGTTAAGACTATAGACATAGCACTTTAGGAGATAACGCCAGAACCCAGACAACCCCCTTCTCCACCTGAACACCTTTATAGAGTTGTCTGCGAGGGTACCAGCATAGTTATTAAAGTCTTCTTTCTTTTACACCATAGGAAAAAAACATAATAATGATATCATCTATGTGAGGTGAAGCTATTCCACTACAGGATCATTTGTTGGTTTTATCTGGAGTCAGACTTTAAGCAGTAAATGCTGTTGCAGCAACAACATTTTCTATCTATAATGTTTAGTATTCAGAAATAGTAAATATACTTAAAATACTACATATTTAAAAATAATATAAAGAATGAGCAATCCAATGCTCAAGGTTGTCATAATAAGGGCTTGTGTTCATGATACTGAAGTCAAGTCTGTGAACAACATAACTACCGTATTTTTCGGACTATAAGACGCACCTGACCATAAGACGCAGCCAGTTTTT
>CM070037.1:42382184-42392478 GCA_036250615.1 Ptychadena robeensis | reverse complement strand
CTCTAGTCCGGCAACAAACGTTTACTTCATTATCAGCGAGAGTTAAGGCTGCCATACACATACATACATACATCAGCGGCGGCCGATTTTGCTGCCGACCGATGGGCGTGTGTGTATGCCGATCGGGGGAGCCCACATGGGGTGACAGAACGCTGACGCCCCACGGCTAGGCTGGCCAGAGAATGGACATGTCCGATAATCTCTGGCCGATGCTGTTAGTCTCAATGAATACCGGCGTCTTGCTGTCAGCTCTGGAGAGTGGGGTGATGACCTCATCACGTTGCAGTCTAGTGCTCATCTGAGCTGGTCTGTCGGCCCCCACTCGGTACGTGTGTGGGGGCCTTTAGGATAGGGTCACAGTGGGCATGTTATGCACTGCATGCATTTATTCTTATAGCAGAGAAGTCATTATGTTCATTATGACTGTTTGTTAATTACGAAATTTGAAGTAATTTTTTTTTTATTGAAATTTTTTTTTTAAATTCCCATTTAAATTTAGTAGGAGTCGGAGTCGGTCCATTTTTTGCTGACTCTGACTCCAGGGTCCCAAAAATGTCTCCGACTCCGACTCCTCGACTCCGACTCCACAGCCCTGTACAATATTGTACAATATTTATTATATAATACAGCTATAATACGCTATGTTTGTGTGGATATTAATAAGAGTTAAGGAAAATTGGCATTGAGAAAAAATAAAGGCTGCAATTGTTGGGTTTATCCAAGGACTTTAAAATGTTGTGAGCGTTCATCCATGGCCTGGCTTTTATTTGGGCTTATATTAGTGATTCTAGTCCGTGATTCAGACATTTTTGTGGTTGGAAGCCTTGTTGCAGTGTTTCTTCTAAAGCTAAAACTTTCAGTTAAAGATATTGCTTTATAGTACTCAAAAATAATTACCCATTTGTATGAGCATAGAGTAGAGCTGTGGTACAGCTATCCAATACAAGATACCTTCAGAAAATAACTGGGGTGATGGATGCAAGACCTGTTACCCTATATAAGAAGAGAGAGCAGCAGACTGGTCTGTATAACAAGATGATCCTGCACAATTCAAAAGACTGTCCTCTAGATAGTATTTCTTTAGCCCAGAACTCAACATTTGAAAGGTCTAGAACCCAGGTGCCCAACCTACGGCCCTTTAGGCATTCTTCAGCGGCCCTCTGTGGTCCTCCGCTTGTGGCCCCCAAAACCTAACTGTTATTGCATAGGGCATAGGAACTCACCTGTCCGAGTGGGAAGAGGAGGAGATGCAATAAACTTATTTGATAGACGTATGTAAAAGCCAATCAGAGACCCAAATTTAAATCAAAGGTTATGTGCCGCATTGATATCATCAAAGGCTTTGATTATATATATGCGGCACATAATAATATATGACTATGTATATATTCTATCTATGCATGCTGTCATTATTTTATTAAAAGTGCTTATACAAGTCTGTATAGGTTGAAAATGTTATGTGTGGCCCTTTAGTGATGCTGAGGGCCACACTTGTGACCCTCCATGCCAACTCACTTGGCCACCACTGGTCTAGAAGGTCTAGCCTAATAATGAAGTGAATTACTAATGAAAACACAAAGCAGAAAGAAAAAGAAGGCCCCCAGAAATGTGTTGAGTAAATAAATGTGCTATATTTTGTAGAAGGAGGATTATACAGTCTATCTACTGGTTTTCCATATTATATCCCTATCAATATATCTTTGTGCTCTGCTGACATTTTGTAAAATAAAGTTTTGGTGTATAATTAGGCCACAAAATGACCTCTAGTTTTCTAGCCAAAGGATGATGAAACTAATTTGTACTCTGATATGAACTTATTGCGCCTGGATATCTCACTTTCCTAATACCATAAACAGGAAACCTTTGGACGTAATCTGTTCCTGAACTCCATGTCTTAGGTGTTATGCAGAGTGTTTACAGACACCACAAAGAGAACTCTCAGCATAAAGCTGCTGGCCTTCTGCCAATACTTATGTAGCTAATGACCGACTGCTAAAAGCCAAGGAGGATGTGAGGTTTACTCAGCTTTCCCATAACCAATAATGTTTACATTTATAGTGGTTGTGCTTGCCATATAGTGAATAAAGGTTAAAGTGGGTGTAAATCATATCAATGATCAATAAGTGTAAAAATTACCATACATGTAAAAAAAATACAAGACATTGTGTACATGTTCTCTCGTCTATGTAATATAAAGAAGTCTAAATAGCCCTTCCAATTCTTAGCTTGACCAACAGAAAAATAAAGGTGGTCATTGTAAAAATACAATCGGTTTTACCACCACGTAATGTAATAGATTTAAAACAAATCGATTTCTTTCTTAAGACCTGCGTGCATGCTCTATAGTACTATGGGATACAAATCCATCAAAGTACCTAGAAAACCTGTCAGATACTTGTACCATTGACTGAAATGTATCAACATGTCTGATCACTGCTAGATCAATTGTGTTTAGATGCAACACAAGATAACACACAGGTACAGGTTATGACACAGGAGTAGTAGAGGACTGGTTGGGAAATAAAGTATACAATAGGTAGGGTGGGTGGGACTGGTACGGTAGTCATGTTAGGAATGAGAAGATGGGTAGGAGAGACTAAAGAGGTGGGTTTTCAGGGATTTTTTAAAGGTGCCAAAGGTAGGAGTTTAATGGGGCAAGTCAGAGAGTTCCAGAGAGTAGGAGGTCTGGAAGCCGCGCATGTGATGATGTTATGTGTGAATGTCATTAGTAGGTGACTGGAGGAGCGGAGGGGATGGTTAGGGTATATTTATGTGCTAGGTTGAAGATGTAAGTGGCACAGGAGGTGTGGAGTGATTTAAAAGCAAGGCACAGAACTTTAAATTTATTATCTGGAAACTTGGAAGCCAGTGAAGAGATTTGCAGAGAGGAGAAGCAGATGAGGAGCAGTTAGAGGAGTAAATTACTCTAGCAGCACCATTCATGATGGACCGAAGAGGTGATAGTCTAGTAAGAGTTTGTGCCCAAGAATTGACAGTCACTCTTTCCAGCACAGCCACCCTGTATCTGCATATCTGAATCTAGTCTTAGCAGATAATTGCCCTTAATACATAAAGATATCAATGAGAACCATAATTGTTTGGACCTAACAGTATATTTTCTTTTTCAAGGATTTGGATGTGGCTTATTGTATACGGCTACAGTAACTGCAACATGCCAATATTTTGAAAAGCGCAGAGGACTTGCACTTG
This sequence comes from Ptychadena robeensis, assembly GCA_036250615.1. Lineage (NCBI taxonomy): Eukaryota > Metazoa > Chordata > Amphibia > Anura > Ptychadenidae > Ptychadena > Ptychadena robeensis. Next base: position 42,389,268 of record CM070037.1, on the reverse strand, counting down.
GAATCGTTTCAACAGGTAGGATGAAATTGGCTTGCTATTTCATATATATTCATATATACAGAGGTACACTAACTACAGGTTAGAGTTTTGTACTGACCTACACACCTATACTCAATAAGGTTATAAGTGGGAGAAATAATGGTCTTTATAGCTGCTCTTGGATAGTATGTATTCAAAGTAATGAAAGAGAACTGGTTAGAGATATAGGTTGCTATTTCTGAATATGGTAACTCCAGGGTCCTCCAGGAACGCGATAATCTCAGCCCCACGATGCGCACCTCTAATCACTGGAAACGCAATCAACCCCTCAGAACTCAGGAGACTGCTAAGGTGGGTGTATTGCGGTTGCAGTTGTGAGAGGTGCGCATCCGGTGGGGGGGGGGGGGATTGCTTGTTCCCTTAGAGCAGACTGGAGCGGGTAAAGGATGCAGGATGGAGTGTCTCACGATTCTGCAGGACTGGGCAGACACAATGTCATACAGCCGCAGATGTCGCAAGTGCTCCTGCGGCTCAGATGATACTGCAGAGTGATCCACAAGGTGTTAGGTCCGCTTTAACACAAGTGGGTACTTGTCTTCCTTGTTTTATTATAGTAGTACATTGATTATAGTAGTACATTTGTGTAACCAAAATTTGTAATATTATCAGATAATTTTTTTATATATCATGTAAAATGGGTCTGGAGTAAGTAATATACAGGAGTGTGTGATACATTAAGTGCAGTGGCCAAGAGTATGTTATGTACGTCAAATGTAGATAATGTCTCTGATGAAGAGTATCTTTAAAGCTAGCCATACACAAATCAACTTTTGCTAGATTGATTTTCTGTTCAGCAGACTTGTGCAATAAAAATATCAATCTAATATGTATTGTTGGTACTACCACACAGGGTATATTATGGAAACCTGATTCCTTAAATTTGATTCCTTTCCAGTTATAAAGGGTGTGTGCATGTTCCAAAATCTAATCAGATACAAATAAATCAAAACATTGAAAAAAACCTGTTAGATACTTGCATTCTCACAAATCCAATCTCTTTCAATGAATATTGTTATGGAATGGTTGAAAATATTAAGGCAATATAGAAATCTAACAAGTATCTAAATCTAACCTACCACATGCCTGTGTAAATCTAAATAACATTTTGTTTTTAATCTGTATAGGTTCTAGCGTTGGCACCTTCATATATGCAAGTCTTCAGAAGGAGTTGATATCCATCTATGGAATAGATGGGTGTTTACTGATTATTGGGGCTTTGTCGTTGAATATATTGGCATGTGGCATTCTAATGAGGCCCTTACCACAAGTAACAAATAACAGACAAGAGAAAGAAAATGAAGCAAAATCTCCAGATACCTACCTCATTTACCATGAAAAAGAGCTCAATGCTGAGGAACGGCTGGGCATGCTTGTTAAGGAACAATCCCATGCATTAAATGGAGACTGCAAATCTAAAGATGAGAAGACTACTAACAGTGGAGTTACAACTCAGCTTGACATGGCAAAGGATAATATCAAATCCGAAGCTCCAGAAAAACAAAGCTACAAACAGTTGATTAAAAACAAGTGCCACAGCTACCTGGATTATTGGGAGGACACCATAAGCCTGTTCAGAAACAAAGTCTTTGCTGCTCTTTTCATCAACATTCTTCTTTTTGATATAGGGGGGTTTCCTCCTGGATTTCTTTTGGAAGATGTAGCCAGAAGTGCCGGTATTAGTAAAGAAGAGATGGCCGTGCCCCTAGTGTTCATTCTTGGCGTCATGATGGCCATTGGGAAGCTCATTTTAGGAATACTGGCAGATTTCAAGTGGATTAACACGTTATATCTCTATGTTTTTACTTTAATCGCAACTGGCTTGGCAGTAGCTGCAGTCCCTTTTGCCAAGACATATGCCACTCTAGCTATTATCGCTGGCACAGTAGGATTTTTCTCTGGCAATTGGTCGATATTTCCATACGTAACAACAAACACTGTTGGACTAGAAAAACTTACACATGCCTATGGGATACTGATGTTTTTCGCTGGTGTTGGAAATTGCCTTGGGCCACCAATAGTTGGTAAGATAACGTAATTTCATTTGTAGTAAACAATTGACTGAAGTGCTTTTACAGAAACATGTTTTTGTGGGGGTGAAGCTATCTGATGGATAATAGCCAGATAATTTCCACATGTCATTAAAAAAGAAGGTTGCTATTTTGGGGGGATTAGTATTTTTGACATAGATCTCATATGTTTAGTGTTTCTGTTGTCCTTATAGGACACAACTGCAAAATACCTTTGGTGCAAGTTGTCCTTACCCTTTGAACCACTAGGCTGGTTAAATACCCATTTTGGTCCAAATTCCAGCTATGATTGCTGTTTGGCCTCCTTGCATCTTCTATCTGCCTCGATTAAATTGTGCCATATAGTTAAAAAAGTTATTGTTAATACAGTCAGCCACTTGCCCCTTGCATTGCATTCCTGTTTGTCCCACATTTTGTCTCCCCACTTCTGCACAGCATGGTGGACTGGGCTGTGTTTAAAACTTCCTTCGTCATATCTGTGCAGAACAAATGCTGCTGCCTGGAAGTAACATTCTGGGCAAATACAGGCAGAAGGGAGATGTAATGAGTCACATTGGTTTCCTGTGTACCAGCAGGTTATTCAATGCAATGTGCTGAGTGCTTGATACTAGTACGGCCAATAAGTCATTCATGGTCCTGCAAGCTGCACAGTTCCTGACAGTATCTTACAGTAAAAATAATTGAAATGTGGAAAGAGCATTTGCCTACATAGGCTGCATTACTGACCTTGGGCCATGCTTGCCTTTAGGAAGAACTTGTAGAGTTGCCCTTCAATTGTGTCTCACTATAATACAACCAATCATTGAGTGTAATGTATTTAATTGTCCACCAATGAATCTCAATTTTCTGAGCCATTCATAGGCTTTCAGTGAGGCAATAACATGCATTTTTAATTAAATAATTACAGGTTAGTTTTAATAATTTAAGTAAATAATATATTAGTATCACTAAGAGTTTAAAATGAGAAACTATAGGCAGGAACATATTTACAAAACATTAATTAGGTTCAAATTTATGTTATATATAAAATATACATGTAGCCTAATCCCATAAATGATCTTATTGGTAACCCTAATATTGTCTTTTTTTGTAGGTTGGTTCTTTGACTGGACTGGGACATATGACATTGCCTTTTACTTCTGCGGCACTTGTGTCCTTGTAGGAGGGTTTGCGTTGCTTCTTGTTGCCCTGCCATTTTGGAAGAACTGTAAAACAAAAAAAACAGAGCCATTTTCAAAGAGTTACTCTTATAAAGTAGCCGCAAGTGCCTGAGAGACTCACGGAGGAGTTTTCTTTGTTGAAGGATACATGCCGTATGAGAGATACCATTTACCTGGCCTTAGTACTACTATTATATGCTACACGTGTGCTTGGCCTGTTTGGATTGCCCCAGCCTTCGCTTCCAGTTAGCTTATTCTGAATACAGATTCTGCTGCTCTGTTGAAGTTTGAATGTAAAAATCCTACGCTCTGCCATTCCAGGTTGGCCAATACAACTTGAAGCTAAGGGATTATGGTGCTTCTCCATCAACATAGAGCAGATGTCTGTGCCTACAATACATCAATGTATTCTAATAAAACCAATAACCAATTAAGTATTTATTCAATTGCCTATACCTCTATTTCAGAAGGTATTTTCATTTAACCAGTGCCATTATTTAATATTCAATCTTGACACTCCTTGGATAAATTACAGGAAATTTGTTTCCGTAGTTTGTGATTCAATGAATATATTTTATAGATAAAATGGAAGAGATGTTTATAAAAGTCATGTAATGTTTTTGGACCAACGAAGTGTAAACCCTGAGCCCACCTAAAAAAAGATAATTCAAAGATACTATGTGTCAGAATAGTATGTGAGAACTCTATAGGAATGTATGTCAGATTTCTACTATAGTATCTGAGAGATCGCTGACATATAATCATATTATTCTCACTCAGTATCCCATATAGCAGTGGTTCCCAAACTGAGGGGCGCAAAGGTATTTCAGGGGGGCGCTGGCTCTCATTCTTAACCTGTGTTTGAATAGGGAGGGGGGCTCGATAATGTCCCTAAATAGAAAAGATGTGCCCTGCAAGGAAAGTTTGGGAACCACTGCCATATAGTATTACAACTTCTTAACTTGGCCCAGGGTTCTTCCATATAAAAAAGTGTTTTAAGCTCAAAGAGATTTTCTTTTCATATTAAACTATTCCACTTTTTATTAGTGATGTATATGTTTCTTGTTGTAATAATATGTCATACATATGTTTTACCAAATAATAATTAGAAATTTATTCCCTGAGGGAAATGAAATAGACTTTTACCTTTATTAAAAAAGCAGTTATCCTGTGCTAGGTGGTCATGTACTTTGTTTTTTTTTATATACTTCCCTTTAGGTCGTGATTATGTTTATATTGGAACATATAATAGGAAAGGTTATATATATACCTAGAGATTTTTTGTCATTACCTACCAGCAAATTCACTTCTCAGATATTTTATGTAGCACATTTTTTTATTGTACTGTATTGCCTCTAAAACAGCATGAGAACACTTATAGGAGTCTTTGATAACTTTGTTAGACACTTTTTGTTAAAAAAAAGTTAACCTATTTGTACTTAGATTGCCAATTTCTACTGTAAAGCTGGCCATACACCTTTAGATCTTTCTGTCAGATATTCTTTAGATCTACCAACAACTATGTTGAATAGGGTCCTCTGCGATTCAACACAGGCAGACTTGATGGTTTAGAAAGTCCCTCATATTACATGGTTTTGGTAAAACAAAAGGAGATCTAAATATGACAGAGAAATCTAAAGGTGTATGGGGCCCTTACAGCTAAATACAAGATCCATACTTGTAGTTGAGCGGACAATTGGAGGAGGATACATGTCTGGATCCATGGAGCTCAAATGTACCTTGAAAAAGGGCCTGTACACAGAACCCCAAATTATGTAAGGGATGTGACCTCTAAACCCACTATCTTTCAACTCTGTACAGGTAACATGTAATACTCCTTGTCCAGACTCAGAAATAAATCCATATTTCATGGCCCAATCATTGAGACTAACATAGTACAAAGGTATGCATAAATGATCAGGTCATAAACCTTGTAGACTTGGATTTATGCCTCACATTATTTGAACAAACCTCTGTTCACCTCTAAACTGTCGTTGATTCAGGTCTGCTATAGTGTCTGCATTTCTATGTAGGACTATCTCTTATACATGTGTGATTTGTATGTAATTTATATAGTGAATTTTGTTAGTTTGTCTTTTTTTGTTAGTTACTTTTTATATTATGTAATTGTATGTAAATGGTAAAAAAAAACTACCATGGCTGAGCCCAATTGGGAGATCAGTCATATGGTCTGTTAGAATGTCTGTTGTTCACCATGCAATAAAGTTTGGATGGTTTTGAATACCTGGCAAAAGTGTTGTGGCATTCTTTTAGTTTGTACATGAAGGCTGTATTCACACAGTTAACAGTAGTTGCACACATTGTGCGGGCTGTCAATATGTTGTTATCAATCAATGACCACCGCACCAATATTATTTCTATTGGCATTGCGATCACTGTTGCAGGTGGTCAGAAGCAATGTGAATAAAGCCAAATTTTTTAACTATTGTTATTGTTATGTTGCAATGATCTGATTTACCTACTAGTCTACATGTGCCCTGTCTTTGCACATTCTAAAAAAATATTAAATACAGTTAAAAAAAACAGGCTCCCTTGCCCCCTGTTGCTATAGGAGAATAAATAAGTTCATACATGGACAGGTAGGTGACATCTACCTTCCCAGATCTGCTTGCACCCAGAGAGTGAGGTAGCACAAAGTCACTGGAGGGGCAGAGCATCAACATATTTTCAGCTTGTTTGCCTTTCAGGTTAACCCCTGCTCTGCCCTATTATTAGCACTTCTGGTGCTGAAATCAGCAGAGCAGGTGATAGAGCTGCTTTTAAAAAGAAATACTTTAATGTCCGCAGGTCCATTGAATTATATAGCATTTTAATATATTTACTTCATGTTACTTTTGTAGTCTTATTTTTGTTTACAAAGCTCCAGCAAAGTCAGAAAATTTGTATCACAACTTAAGTTATGCAATCAGTGTTTATTTATGTGACTGTAACAAGGCAGGGAGCATACCTAACACAGCCTTTAGCCAGCACACTGACACCGTGGGCCAACATGTAAAATAAAACATTGGGCAAAGTCTAAATACCATACTTTTCACCAAAATTGGGGGGAAACTGGGTTCGTCTTATGGGGCAAATGCCTGTGCCACCCCAGCAAAGCACTGAGCTAAAGCTGACAGCTCTCCACCTACTTTATAGTTTATAGTGCATGTTATAAACAAGAGAGTCTTATAGGGTGAAAAATATGATATTTATTGAAAACAATTTTGCAATTGAGAAAGTTTTTCCTTCTCATAAGATAACACAATAATCCTTGTTATATGGAAACAAACGTATGTGTTGCTTAAACATTGAACCTAGGACAATAAAAGTAATACTATAGCACATGTGACAATTAATTAAGAAAAGTTATCCTTATAAGCAAAAAAACTTTACAAACGTGATCTAAAAATTTAGATTAATTAGTTAACTAGCGCCCACACATGGCTAGATTGAGAATGCAGCAACAAAATATGTTAAGGTAAAGGTTTACCGGATGTTCATCAATGCACCAACCCTCCTCAGAGTGCCAACATCCCAACATAATATCAATCCCAAAACAAAAGGAACTAGCTTTTGTTTTGGAATAAAGGATTACCGGTAATAAAAAAGATTTTGAACCCACTGTTGCTGTTTATCTATAACTTATTTTTAGAAAATTGATGTGGATAACTCACAATTTCAATCACTCACAATGTTACTCTGCACCACCCCTACCTACCTCAGCCTTAGACAAAGTGTTTTTTCTCTATGTACTACAGCACATTAAAACCCCAGTCATTTTTTGAAGTGATAGATTTGACAGGTCTATTTGCATTTTTCAAATACTTACATTCTTTTTTTTTCTATCCACTGTCCTGG
>CM070037.1:42359333-42377592 GCA_036250615.1 Ptychadena robeensis | reverse complement strand
CTGCGGGGCTCCGGGCTTTACGTGTAAAACAGGCGATCTACACGTAAAGCCCGGAGCCCCTTCCTTCCACACTGTGTAAAGCTCAGATGAGCCTATTTTATATATCATGGTTTTCAATGCAAATACATTATTAAATTGCATTGAATAGCATGTCTCTCCTTTTTGTATTTAAACATTATAAGCAAAGTATGTTAAGAATTGCATATATCTCTTTGTACTCGTATAGTGGCGAGTTCATTATGCCCTTTGAATAACTTTTTTCATTACATTTTTTAAATTTTCTTTATGAAAGTAGCCAGGCAATTTTATAGCACCTCTAATGAGGAGTAAGGAATTATAAGCAGCAATTGAATTTGAAATTCCTCTGACCTTATTAGTTGTATGTTCACAACAGGGAACTAACAATTTCTGTAGAAGGTTAGCAATTATAGCTACTGCTCTGCACAGAAGCAAAATATCTTCAGTTCAATGGCACCTCCCCATAGGCCCTGGAACTGCCCATCTGTCTTCTGACAAGGCAACATCGCTGTTGCCTTCTAAGCAGCTTTAGGGCAATAGGGCAATATCATGGTTTGCTGGGGATAGAATCATTATGCAAATGCTTATGGCCATGCATTGCAATTTAATAGTATATATTTTATATTCGCAATGTGAAAATAAATACCACATGTAACATAAATTTTGAGGGTAATCGCAATACAATTATAATCGTGAATATATTTTCGCAATTCATGGCCATGCACACAAATTGCAAATATTCGCGAATATCAAATCGAATATTAGTAGAATGATTTGCTAAATATCACAAATTTCAATATTACCTATGCAGCTCATCACTAAGCAGCAGGAGACTACGGTCATGCTGTCAGCTTGTATTGTGAAAAATATCTTGGCACAATTTGGGCCCCTTAGTACCAACTGAGCATTGTTTAAATGCCACATCCTACCCTTGTATAGTTACTGACCATGTCCATACTGTTGGTGGACATTCATTTTTAGAGGGCACCAGTCAAGAGTGTGAGAGAGCAGTAGAGAGGCACCTGCTTAACCCTTACCTACCCAGCCCCATTACAATAACACAATGTATATTCGACCAGAGAGTGTGGGGTTAAATCCACTTAAAATAATGAAGCATAAAAGAAGGGCGCCTAGTATATATCTGTAAAGTTTATTGTCATCGACGCGTTTTGTGGCGGGACAATGCCACTTCTTCAGGATGTTTACTTTTATTTTTTACGAGTTGTCTCTACTAGGGCTTGTTTCTAACTCGGCTGTCTGATTTTCAATTTCAATTTACTGTGCCTACCTCCGGTCAAATAGAAGCATCTAGGAGCGACTACAATAAGAAATGATTTAACAACAAACAACGAAAAACAAATACCCATTCTTTCGGTTCGAATAAGACTCTCCCCTCTCCGCATAGCTTTGCGTGAGAAATTACACAGAATTTTTCAGGTCTACTATTCTTTTACCTTAAAAGACAGTAGACTAAACAAACTAAGATATTAACACAATGAGCTCCCTAAACTCAGACAGCCTCCGCAGCCACTAGATTTTAGTCCAATAGTGCAACTTTAGGATATTGCGAGATGGAAGATGCATCACACTCTGGTCATTGATGTGAACCTGACAAACCTGCTGAAACTGATACAACAGATAATTTTTTGAGTGTGTTGTTGCTAATACAAGTTTGTAAAGATAAATGCTAAGAAATAGTAAATGCTAGGCAAAGATTCATTCTGCCACAGGCTGCTTTAGTGGAGCAATTGCTAGTAGAAGTAGAACTGAAAAAACTTTTTTCATGTGTGTGATCATAGAAGTTTATGGGGCTGTAAACAAGCAGCAGATCTCAGTGCTGATCTGTGCCAGAGATGGTGGGTTAGGTTAGGTCAATTGGAAGGGTAGAAAGCAAATAAGGGCACATTGGTGGAAACAAAAAAAAGAAGAGGCCATGTATTAATACTAGTAAGTTAGGATGAAAAACATTTTGAGTACACAGGAATCAGGTGCTGACATTAAATATGGCTTACGTCAAACTTCACCTTACTTGAAACATGTTACATAGTTATTTCTGGGGACGCTGAGTCAGAGCAGCATTAGAACACAACATACTAGTGCAAGCGGGATCATCTGAAACATGAGCACATGTTTGTTACAGATGTAATAGATGTTCCTGTGACTAGTAAATGTGCGCCAGCATTTAAATCCAAATAGTGTGAAGTAATACAAGCCTTCCTTAATTTTTATTTCCTGCTAGAAAGAGGCTAATGGAAAGCAATACAACAGAGCACAGACAGGAACTGAAAAAACAAAAAGATATAAAGTTATTTGAAATATTGATAATAATAACTAGAACACAATCCACACATTTCTGTCTGATTGCTCCGGCAATCTGGTACCAACATATTATGTCTCTTCACTATTAAACCTTTTTTTCTAGGCTAAGTTTGCGTTTACAATAGGAACATAATATATATTCTTTAAGTTCAGTTATTCTGTTATACTGTGATGTAAAAGAGGACATACAGACTATTCTATTCTACATTTTCACATAACTAGACATAGAAAAATAATATCTCATCATGTCTGAAAATATGTCGATACAACCTCAGATGAACCAAAACAAACAACTTATTTCACTGTATCATTATTTATTTCAGAACTATAAAGATTTAAACGCACAAGCAGTGTGTGATAAATACTCTTACCAATTTCATAGCAATAAAGAAGATAAGTCATTGCTGGGTGCATACATCAAATGTACTTTATGAATTGCTCTCCTGCAAGTCTGAACACCTCTATAAATATATCAGAGGTTTTGGCAAGTTTTCTGGTCTGGAGCATTCAGGTGTGTGTTAACACAATACCAAAAGGGAAAGACATCAGCAAGGTGCATTGAGAAATAACTGATATAGCCCATCAACCATCAGGGTTTTAAGGCCATTTCCAGTTCCATCATTCTACAGTGACTGGTCAAAAAAGGTAAACATTCAACAGGACAACACCTCAAACCAGCAAATCTACGACTGAATGGTTGAAAAGTATCAAGGCATTGCAAAGGTGCAGTCAAAGTCCAAAACTCAACCCAATAAAAAAATGCAGTGCTAGGACCCTAAAAGAGCGATGTACAAAGGAGCATGTGAGAGACAGATAAACACAAACAGAAAATAACTTCAAGTTACTTCTGTTATGGGTCTCTTGTGATATTCCTCTGGTAATATGTAAGAACTTCTCTGCTTCTGTGTGTCCTGAGCTGAGCAAAGTTTAAAAAAAACACACAATAGTATATGATTGCCCTCTGCCCTTTTCTTTTTATACAGCAGTTATAAAAAGTCTACACACCCCAGAGACAAAGATAAATAATTTCACCGTACCACTAAAATAAAATAAAAAACCATGTGGTTGCATAAGGGTGCACAACCTCAAACTAATACTTTGTTGAAGCACCTTTTGATTTTAATACAGCACTCAGTCTTCTTGGGTATGAGCCTATCAGTATGGCACATTGTGACTTTGTTAGATTTGCCCAGTCTCCTTTGCAGAAACACTCCAAATCTGTCAGATTGTTTTCAGATTTTCAGCTGAAACTGGGGTCTTAAGCCCCCCATACACCTTCAGATTCCTCCATACAACTTTCATGAGACCTACCAACAACTATGTAGTATAGTGACCTCCCTGATAGAATACATAGTGATTGGAAGGTGTAGAAAGGTCCTCATATTACATGGTTTTGGTAGAAGAAAAGTTGGTTGTTCAGAAGTTGCATGGTAATTGTATGTGGTGTATGGAGGGCTTTAGTTAAGATAGAGGGATTTATGAACAGTTCCAAATATCAGTCAAACTTGGCACAACACCTTCAGGCTTCTGCTAGAAAGCTGAACATGAAGAAGAACTTCATCTTTCAGCAAGACAAAGACCCAACGCATACATCCAAATCAACAAAGTGTGGCTTCACCAGAAGAAGATTAAAGATTTGGAATGGCCCAGCCAGAGCCCAGACCTGAATCCAATTGAAAATCTGTGGGGTAATCTGAAGAGGGCTGTGCACAGGAGATGCCCTGTAAAAGATTTGGAGTGTTTCTGCAAAGAAGAGTGGACAAATCTTGCCAAAGTCACAATGTGCCATGCTGACTCATACCCAAAAAGACTGAGTGCTGTAATAAAATCAAAAGGTGCTTCAACAAAGTATTAGTTTAAGGGTGTGCACTCTTATGCAACCATATTAATTTATTTTTAGATTTTTTTCTTCCCTCCACCTAAAAGATTTCAATTTGTTTTTCACTTGAGTGGTACAGTTTATAGGTCACATTAAAGTTGGAAAAAGTTCTGAAATAATTTATCTTTGTCTCATTTTTGTACAGCACAGGAACCTGACATTTTAAGACTAAAGCTCCCCATACACGTTCCGATTATTCTCCCGACCGATTTTTCGTCCGATCGGGTCACCCGATTTTCACCTTAAATGTAATGGTCAGTCGGTCAGCTGGCACGAAAAATCGGAATTCGAATTATCACCGATCGATCAGCCTGACACTATTTATTAACAGCAGATCGACCAAAATTTACGGACAGGTCCGAAGTTGTCCAGACCGATTTTTCGGCCAATTTTGAGAAATCTGGATCGGTCGGGTACATAATTCCGCATCCGATTAATCTCCCGATCAATTAATCTCCCGACCAAGTTGGTCGGTCGGGCAAAATTCGTACGTAAATCGGAACGTGTATGGGGGGGCTTAAGACTTTTTATATCCACTGTACATCTGTACAACATTGTCACCCATATATAGCAAGCCATATATGCCATTTTTAAGGTGACACAATGGGTTTCTGCCACCAGGTGACATTATTGTCATCCAATATTTTATATACCACCAACAAAATACACAGCACTTTACAAAGTATATATAGTCATATCACTAACTGTCTCTCAGGAGCTCACAATCTAATGCCCTTACCATAGTAATGTATATTTTACTAACACAGTCATATGTAACTAACAGGGGATTCTTTAGGGAGGAGTGTGAGGAAACTGGAAACCCACATAGACACAGGGAGAACATGCACACTCCTTGTAGATAGTGCTCAGACTCTGGTTTGAACCTAGGACAATAGTACTGCATAGGCGGAGTGCTAACCCCCTGAGAAACCGTGCTACCCAAATTAAACCTAGCACAATAGCACTGCATAGGCGGAGTGCTAACCCCCTGAGCCACCGTGCCACCCACATCAAACCTAGCACAATAGCACGGCATAGGCGGTGTGCTAACCCCCTGAGCCACGTGCCACCCACGTCAAACCCAGTGATTCCGCTGCATTCCAGCATGCGTCTATGTTACACATCAAACATATCTGTTAGATACAGTGCATCATACTTCTTTCAATATTGTGCATTGCCCCATCATAATATTTCTTCATATTATTATATTTCATCATATATTATTATAAATACAGGCCTATATATATGGAAGTATAATCTCATTACAGATCTTCAATTCTTTTATCTTCATATTTAAAATCTCATTGCCACTTTTTTAAAACTCTGTTCCTAAATATATATCACCATACTGTATTTACCCTAATAGGGCAATCATTTTCATTCACTTGAATAGAGTAACTGGCTTATAGGTTTTCATTGTAGCTTCTTAAAATCTGTAAACTAAATTTTTTTCAGTAATATTTATTTTAGTAAAACCAATGCTGATTGATGAGCTCCACATATGAACTGAAATCAATGCATCTGGCAGATGTATCACTGAATCCTGTAACTTCTGGCTCCCTGAGTCACACTGACATTTGCCAAGCTGTATAAAATGCTGGCATGTTCTTTTAAAGATCCTTTAGCCTAATGCATTTTACTCCCTGTGTACACTGCTGCTCTGGCACTGAACCAATGACACAAATGTGCTCGTCATTATTCATTAAGACTATAGTCATCATGAGAAACAATTATCGTAAAATAAATGACATCTCATCTGACACTAATGTCCTCTAAAGCTTTTCCAAACATTTATCTTTATTCCCGGGGTCATAACTCTTTAAAGTGAACAACTGATGTGCTAATGAGATCACAGCTAATTTGGGGAAAATAAGATGGACGTGATTAAGCTAGGAAGATAATATGTGAAAACTGGGTATATGAAGGGGTTAAAAAAATGGAGGAGTGATGATAACTCAAAAACTGATTCAATATAATATATACTTTTATATATACATGCCATGTTAAAGACCATATCATCTGGGCTTATTTTTAAAAAAGCAGTACTTACAACCTGCTAAGGCAGTGGTTTCAAAACTGGGGGACGGGCCCCCCTGGGGGGGCGTGAAGGTATTGCAGAGGGGAGCGAGCCCTCATTGTGAACCTGTGTTTCAGTGGGTAGGGGAGGAAAGTTTGGGAACCACTGTCCTAAGGTAACATGATTTCTGAAAGCAGAGGTCCTGCAGAATAAATGATGTTTGTGAAAACCAATTGGCCCAACTCTATATCAACTCTCTCTATATGTAATATACACTGCTCAAAGAAATAAAGGGAACACTAAAGTAAGACTCTAGATCTTAATGAATGAAATATTCTTATTTAATACTTTGTTCTTTACATACTTGCATGTGCTGACAACAAAATCACACAAAAATGGAAATCTCCTCCCACACCCAGACTAAAGCAAAGAAGGTTTGCTGTCTGTCAGCATAGTGTCCAGAGAATGGAGGCGCTACCAGGAGACAGGCCAGTATATCAGATGTGGAGAACACAACCCAGCATCAGGACCGCTACCTCCGCCTTTGTGATAGAGAAACAGGAGGAGCACTGCCAGAGCCCTGCAAAATTATGCCGGCCATACACACACCGATTAGCGGCCAATTTTGCTGCTGACCGACGGGCGTGCGCTCCCGCGCCGTCGGTCGGTGGCAAAACTGTCCGCCAATCGATGTGTGCCCACATGACAGATCCCTGTCGCCCCACAGCTCGGCCGACCAGAGAACAGACATGTCCGATGTTCTCTGGCCAATGCCAGCCGATGCCGTTACTTTGAATGAAGACCGGCGTCTTCATTGAAGGTAACAGCCGACACACAAAGGTGCCCGCTGATGCAGTCAGCCCAGGAATGCAGCGTAATGACGTCATCACGCTGCATTCCAGAGCTCATGGGTACTCGTCTGTTGGCACCCACTCGGTGGGTGTATGGCAGGCTTTACCTCCAGCAGGTCACAAATGTGCATGCGTCTGCTGAAACGGTCAGAAGCAGAGAACACCAACATTGGCAAATTCTTCACAGATGAAAGCAGGTTCACACTGAGCACATGTGACAGACCAGTTTGGTTGTGGGTCAGTAATGGTGTGGGTGGCATTTCTTTGGGGGCCGCACAGCTCATCATTGGAAATCATTGGACCCCTTGTTAGACCATATGCTGGTGCGGTTGGTCCTGGGTTTCTCCTAATGCAAGACAATGCTAGACCTCATGTGGCTGGAGAGTGTCAGCTGTTCCTGCAAGAAGGAGGCATTAATGCTATGGACTGACCCATTTCCCAGACCTGAATTCAATTGAGCACATGTGGGACATCATGTCTAGCTCCATCCACCAATGCCATGTTGCACCACAGACTGTCCAGGAGTTGGGGGATGCTTAAGTCCAGGTATGGGAAGAGATCCCTCAGCAGTAGAGATGGTCGAATTTTTTTTCAAAAATTCGACCATTTCGCCGGTTTCGACTTAATTGCAAAGCCCCTGAGCATAGTATCATCACCAAACTTGCTGGAGATGTAGAGAAGGGTTGGGGGTATACTACAAAAAAGAAAGTAAGTCTCTAACATAAATAGTTTTTTCACAAATTAAGTTCAAAGTCAAGTAAAAAATTCGAAAATCTGAATTTCGACTTTAACTTTGAACTTAATTTATGCAAAAACTACATATGCTAGAGCAAAACTTATTTTTTTCAAATGTTCCTCTAACCCTTCTCTACACCTCCAGCAAGTTTGGTGATGATACCATTTTCAGGGGCTTTGCAATAAGCTCACAAAGTTTCCAAGTCGAAAAATTCGACCATCTCTACTCAGGAGCCCATCCACCACCTCATCATGAGCATGCCCAGGCATTGTAGGGAGGTCACACAGGCACATGGGGGCCACACACACTACTAAGCCCCATTTTGTCTTCTTTTTTTCCACTTTAATTTTGAGTGTAACTCCAAATCCAGACTTTCATTGCTTGTTCAATTTGATTTGTTGATTTCCAATTTGATAATGTTTGTGTGATTTTGTCAGCACATTCAATTATGCAAAGATTAAAATTTCATAAGAATGTTTTATTCATTCAGATCTAGGATGTCTTTATTTTGTGTTCCCTATTTTTTGAGCAGTGTAAATCTATATATGTAAAATATTCTGTAAATGTTAAAAGATGCAAATGTAGTTAAAGAAGTAGTGGCAAACTGCAATGCTCTAATTAATCTATGGGCAACCCTCTCAAAAATTTCCATTAATCTTAAACTCTGAGCCATTCCGCCGATGCAAGGCTGAACGTAGTGGAGTACGTTGAGCTGTGTTTAGACATGGTAAAGTCTATGTGCCCCATCGGGATCGGCGCCAAGCAATACGCTTAACAGAGGGGGGCCGACGTATAATGGAAACATAGCCTTACTATTAACCTTCATGAATATCGAGAACAGTTTATAAAAACAAAATATATGTATTTATGTTTGTAGGACATGACAAAGATATTATAAAGTAAGGTATACTTAAGTTTGCTTTAACTTTATTGTCATCACAAGGGGGCCTCAGATCAGTTCATACTTCATACTCACATGATGGTACCAGAGGAAGAGGTAAACCTGGAATACATGATCAGGAGATTGGTGTGAAGGGGCTTTACTGTAAAAAATGTGTAAAACCATAGAGGAATTGTAAATGCTGGATAGATGACCCGTTCGAGCGCAGCATGATCACGTTCCTATGACGTTAGCTTGATAGGACGGGAATCACGGCTCACCACTTTAGGTGCTCAACTCTCGTCTGATCTCTTGTCCCCATTCAAAAGTATGAAATTCGATCAGGATTTATGGGCATGTCCGTTACCTGTTCGACTGGCCTGCCGAACAGACGTGGCCGCCTTCGATGGGCACTAGTTAGATGGCCATGGTGTGGTGGAAGCGGCCATCGATCTAGCGCATAAATATGCGTGTATAGACACCTTTACCACGACTCCATTAGACCTGTCCTCACAGAGCCACTTCCTGGCGGCAGACCCCTCCCTTATTTACCCCTGGGGCCCAGTGGAATCATGGGATTTTAAAGGGGACACTACCCTGAATCTGTAGATGCATGTCATTATAGATTAATAAGTAGGGGGGGTCATCTCTTTTCCACTTAACATTGAACAGATGTGTGAAATTGGGAAATACAGGTGATTTGCAAAAAAACTGTACTGTGAAAGCAGGTAGATACAGTCGCTGATTAACCACCTTTCCTGACATCTAACAGCTGCCTTGTCCAAACTCTTAGCATGGCTATAGAAAAGAGGTCCTGGCACCAGCAAGAATTGCATGCAGGCCAGCTTCCTCTTTTTCTCTTCCATCCTCTTCACTCTCTTCCTTGGCATCGTCTTATTCCGCTCTGCCTTCCTCTTGTTGCACCTGTTAAGGAAGCTGTTAGGTCCAAATGATCAATTATATTGTGATCGCATTGTGTAGAATGCTGTTTGTTTTTAAACAGTACATTAGGTTGGGTATGATTGATAGGAAAAGTTGAAAGACAATGCCCCCTGGAATGCAGTTTGTTATCACTTAATTAGTCCTTCAGGCTATTTAGGAATTGCTTCCTGACCAACAACTAAAGCAATAAAACAATAAAAAAAAAATTATAATAATAGGTTTGTTAGGTTTGCCTGATTAACCAATCATAGTGGTTTTAAAGAATAAACAATAGGTTTACAGAGGGGTAAACGATTTACAACAGGATATTAGATTTACAAGGTATTGGCCTTTTGTTACAGAGTTACACAAAGTCCCATAAGTACAAATATATAGATTTAGTTAATCACTAATTGTGTGAGATCCCCCAAGATGTTGTGTAATTTTCATCATAGGTACACCTCAACTATGAGAGACAGAATGGGGGGAAAGAATCCAGGAAATCACATTCTCTGATTTATAAAGAATTTATTAGCAAATGATGTTAGAAAATAAGTATTTGGTCAATATGAAAAGTTCATTTCAATACTTTGTCATATGTTCTTTGTTGGCAATGACAGAGGCCACACATTTTCGGTAATCCTCACAAGGTTTTCACACACTGTTGCTGGTATTTTGGCCCATTCCTCCATGCGGATCTCCTCTAGAGCAGTGATGTTTTGGGGCTGTTGTTGGGCAACACAGACTTTCAACTTTCTTTAAAGGTTTTCTATGGGGTTGAGATCTGGAGACAGACTAGGCCACCTCAGAACCCTAAAATTCTTCTTACGAAGCCGCTCCTTTGTTACCCGGTCAGTGTGTTTGGGATCATTGTCATGCTGAAAAACCCAGCCACGTTTTATCAAAATCTCATGATAAATGGCCCCATTAATTCTTGCCTTTACATGGATCAGTTGCCCTGGTCCCTTTGCAGAAAAACAGCCCCAAAGCATGATGTTTCCACCCCCATGCTTCACAGTAGGTATGGTGTTCTTTGGATGCAACTCAGCTTCTTTCTCCTCCTACATGACAAGTTGAGTTTTCTACTTTGGCTTGATCTGAACATTCTCCAAGTCCTCTTCCAAATCATCCAAATGCTCTCTAGCGAACTTCAGACGGGCCCGGACTGGATTAAGCAGGGGGCACGTCTGGCACTGCAAAATTTGAGTCCCTGGCAACGTATTGTCGCCTTTCTTACTATGGTCCCAGCTCTCTGCAGGTAATTTACCATGTCCCCCTGAGTAGTTCTGGGATTTTTGCTCAAGGTTGTAATAATTTTGATCCCACAGGGTGAGATCTTGTGTGGAGCCCCAGATCGAGGGAGATTGTCATTGGTCTTGTATGTTTTCCATTTTCCAATTTTTGCTCCCACAGTTGATTTCTTTACAGCAACAGTGTATAAAAAACCTTGTGAAGACTTACAGAAAA
Organism: Ptychadena robeensis; assembly: GCA_036250615.1. Classification (NCBI taxonomy): domain Eukaryota; kingdom Metazoa; phylum Chordata; class Amphibia; order Anura; family Ptychadenidae; genus Ptychadena; species Ptychadena robeensis. The sequence goes on along the minus strand of CM070037.1, from coordinate 42,366,504 downwards.
CAAAAAGGGATTGTGTGAGGCAAATACATAGGATAGAGAATCATCATTACCACCAGTGTACCTAGTAAATCAACTAATGGATCTTTTCCAATCCAAAACTGAAATGGCATTTTTAGATAGTTTCTTGCTTGAACATTTTAACATGAATAAGAAATGCCGGCTATATATACAAATCTAGTGTCACAAATGTGATGTTTCTGGTGCTAAGCCTCTTGGTTGCCATAGAAACTGACACAGCTTCCAAATGTGCATCTTGTGAGAATTAATTGCATTTTGAGTTTCTTAACACTTGCTGCCTGATAGGATAAACCCCAGGGATATGTGAGTATCGGCAGATAACGAAATGGATTACCAGGAAACCACCATGTATTTTCAACATCTACACTCACAACTTTTAATATTTTATCACTCTATTATTTTTCCATTCACCTGGATGTCTCATAATTAGCCTGGATATAGTTCTATGGCACAACCGGGTAATATCAAGAAAGAATAGAAGACATATTAGGCTATGTTCCCACTTAGGCGATTAATCTGCGATTTTTTTTTTTAAACGCCCCCATTATGGAAAAAAAATCGCCTCCATAGAGAATGAATGGACATGATTTTTAATCGCCTCCACACCTGATCGCAAATCTATGGGCGCAATCAGAGGAAAATAATTGTGGACCGCCGATGATCAGAACGCGGGGCGCCAGACGATTAATCACCTAAGTGGGAACATAGCCTAAGATTGCCTCAATACTCTTGAGATCTTTTACAATGGAACAAGATTTCATTGGTTTGATTGTCAACAGGTGTGAATTTTACGGCACCTTGTTCTTTTTTGAGCCAAAAACAGACCATTGAGTGCCAACCGCAAGATAACTCATAAGCTTTGAAAGAGACAATGTAATGATTTGAAGTTAACTAATGCCTGCCATACACATGCCGATAAGACCGGCGTCTTCATTGAAGCTAATGGCCAGCACACAAAGGGTGCCGGCCGACTGAAGGGGCCCCATAATGCACCAGGGTGCAAACGCATTCCGGTGCATATCGGAGTAGGTCTGTCTGCACCCGTCGGGGTGTGTATGGCAGCCTTAAGTGTTTAGGTAAATTGAATGAACACCTGTTCCCTATTAGTGATGATCACGAATATTCGGATTCCGAATATTAATCGAGAATATCGGCAATTCGGAAATTCGCGAAGATGGTGAATATATTGCCGAATATTCGCAATTCCGGATATTCAGTATTTTCTTTCCATTACACACGCCTCTCAATGCAAGTGGACAAATGGGAAGGCTGCAACAAGAGCTTAGCAACACTCCCTGCGACCATCAACAGTTTTTAAATCCAATATTGGGGTGATGCGAATATTCGGAATATTGCGAAAATCGCCCCTAAATGCAAGTTAAACATATATTCGCGACATTCGCATAAAACTGCAGATATTCGCAATAAGAAGAATATTGCCGAATGCGAATATTTTCTGAATGTTTTACCAAAAATTCGCGGCATGCCGCGAATACGAATGTTGCCTATGTCCCTCATCACTATTCCCTATGATTTCCTATAATATTCAGCGTGTCAAAACTGGACCAACTATACTTATCTAATCTCCAGTAATGAAAAGTCCATAAGCCTTGCAACTTCACCCAGTAAAATCCTGGATCTTCTCCATCCATCTTCTCCATTAAAATCCTATTCACATATTCCTATATTACAGCTAAAGTTCCACTTTAATGTGATTTAAAAACTAAAATCTAAATTTTTCAATCTGTAGCTTATATAACAATACCTCCTGGTCAACAATGAACCCTCTTCTAAAATATAACAGCTGTTATATTGTTAAGTAACATGTCTGCTGATACCCTGTTTCCCCTATGATAAGCCATCCCCATTAAATAAGCCACCCACCAATACCTGCCCCTGCCCGAATCTCATATTTGAGTGGTACAATGGATAACTGTGTGACTAAATCAGGGCTGGCTGCAGTGCAGAGCGGAGCAGGAAGTGACTACAAAGGCCCACGCCTCCGTGCCAGGAAGGAATAGCAAGCTGCTGATCCCTGCTGAAACGCAGTTTGTTACCCGGCCATACTGGTACAACCCCCAAAAAAGTGAGTCAATGAAAGGAAAGGGGAAAATGATTGGCACAGAGTGATCAAAGGGGACAATGAATGGTACAGAGGGATCAGAAGGGGACAATGAATGGCACAGAGTGATCAAAGGGGACAATGTTTGGCACAGAGTGATCAAAGGGGACAATGAATGGCACAGAGTGATTAGAAGGGGTCAATGAATAGCACTGAGTGATCAGAATGGGACAATGAATGTCACAGAGTGATCAGAAGGGCACAATGAATGACACAGAGTGATCAGAATAAGCGATTCCCCTGAAAAAAAGACCTAGGGCATATTTTGGCGTTTCAAAAACTATAAGACAATGCCTTATCATCATTAGTATTGATGCACAGGTGGAAATGATTTCAGCATTTATAGATCCATTATAAAGAGAAGACACTAGTGGTGAATGTATAGAAAGACATATACCCAAGCTCACTGCTACTTATTCAATTCGGACCACATAACAATGTAAATGCACGTACACACCATGCACCTATGCACCTACATCATCACGCCAAATTGGCCTTATTTACCTATCACTGGTATGCTGTTTTGACTTTTTAGTGTGGACCTAAGTTGTCTTGCCTTTTTCACCGATACCTAAGTATGGGTACCATAACACCCCCCTACACCAGCCCACACCTACCTGATCACGATCACTTTACCACCCTCACAACCACCTAATCCAACACTTCTCCTGCTCACCCCTTGTTCAGCACTTGAACGGGTCACTTTCGTTCACTTCAATTTAATTTACACCCCCCACTTGTTACGGATAAATGAATATACATTCCATCTACTAATACTTAGAGGCATTCTTCTTGACTGACGTCTGCTGCCCGGATAGTGGGGGATTCCCCGTTCCAACATCTCGGGTTCTGACCCCACCAAGATCATCTGGTACTTCTTTGAACCACATATACAATACTTACTCTACAACCACCAGTGAGTCTAAATCCACCTTTGATTTATAATCTTATCTGCCATACTTAAAACTCAAATTTACCTTTATATATCTTCTCAGGCAATTTTATGAGTTATTATTTTTACCAATAACGAAACGTACGTTGGGACAGTCACTCTCCATTCCAGGCCGTGTTTCCCTCGACATCATCTTGTTGGAGGCTGATCGAGACATATCATGCCAATTTCATGTTTAGAGCCATTGTTGTACTGCATTGTATGTCTACCTTGATATGTTGTTTACCTTGATATGTTGTTTATAATTGATGATCTTGACAGATCTTTGAACTTTTTACCATAAAACGTTATTTTAACCCTAAAGGCTGCCATACACGGCACGGATTCGTGCCGGATTCCGGCGCGATGGATTCCGGGCGCGTGCACGCGGATCCATCGTGCCGGAATCCCCTGCAGCCCACCTTGCCCGTCCGACCGCATCCGATGGATCGGGGGCACAGAATCGGATCCGAGGAAGAACCAACCTGTTGGTCTTTTCGGGTCCGATTCTGCTCTGATCAGGGGGCGTTGCGGTCAGGGAGGCGATCCATCGGACACGGATCCGGCCGTACAAGGTGGGCTGCCACGATCGGATTCCCTAATTGGCTGATCGTTCTCACCTGTGGATGCCGGCGGAATCGCCGGAATCCATCGGGTGCTGAATCGATCAGCCAGGGAATCCGTGCCGTGTATGGCTAGCTAGCTTATGATTTCATTTATACTTTAAAAATCCATCCAATAAAGGAGACCTTTAAAGTCCCCCAGCCTCTGCTAGCCTCAGAGGGAATTTACACTGTGGTGACTGTCTTTCTATACATTCACCACTAGTGTCTTCTCTTTATAATTGATTTTGGGATGCCGGTCACCTTTTTGGTAAGAGCGAGGGACTAATTTTTCTTTATTATTTATAGATCCATCTGTAATAGTGAATAGACTATTTGGGGCTGCGAAATCCATTGTGTGGTTATATAGAGGTAATAAAATTACCCTTCATTATTTGCAATAGTTTGTAAGCAAGCTTTGAGGAGGAAGAAGGGGTCTGAGGCAGAAATGAATCTTTCTTATAGATAGGTGGTGCCAGAGCAAAGTAAAAAAAAGTTGCATTCTGCAGAGGATGAATACTAGAACCTGAAGGTATAAGGCACTGCTATTATGAAGTAATTGAGGTTTATAAGTGCAAAATGTGCTGTGATATATCAAGCAGTGCAGTTTTTTTTTAAAACCCCTAATGTGGCTCTTGGATGGATGTTTACCACCCTTGACTCTAATGGAGAAGCTCAGCAAACACCTATCAGCTTGCATTTTTTGAGCTGTAAATGCTTGGGTGTGAGCATATCAACTTGTCCCACCCTCACAGACACATAATGTTTCTTAACCCCTCCACTGTTGTTTTCTTCATTTAATAAACAGTAATGCAAGCCTAACAAACACGTACTAAACACTTCCAGCCACAAGAGAGCACCTGGAGATCATTTAACGCATGTGTGAATGGGGCATTTATTTCTGTACATGGTGAGTCCTGGTTAGATATCTTGTCACATGGATGAGCTATCTAAGCTTGCCAGCTTTCATTTGATAAACAACAACATAATATTCATCTACACTAGCACTGTATTATATTGTGGATTGAGTGATGCCATTGGTCAACCTCTCTAACTGCATAGTAGTCCCATGGTACATTAGATTAGGGGTTCCCAAACTTTCCTTGCAGGGCCCCCCTTTTCTATTTAGGAAAATTTTCGAGCCCTTCCTTCCCTATTCAAACACAGTTTAAGAATGAGGGCCAGCGCCCCCCTGGAATACCATTGCGCCCCCCCCCCGGGGGGCCCACCCCCCAGTTTGGGAACCACTGCATTATATTGTGAGCTCCTCTGATAGACAGTTAGTGATATGACTATATATGCTCTGTAAAGTGCTGCATAATATGTCGGTGCTCTCTCTCTCTCTCTCTCTCTCTCGCTCTCTCTCTATATATATATACACAAGATAATATTTTATATTAGCTTGCTTGATCTGTTATTTAGGGAGAAATTGCCATAAAGTGAAAATACCAGTAAACCTAAAAGTCGTTTCTTCAAATTGCTTAGTATGTACTTTATCTGTATTTAGGTATATATAGAGAGAGATACATGCTATTGTTACATCAAGTGTGTAATGTTTCTTTAACTTGCTTAAAATGTGTTACCATGGAAACACAACAATGATGCTGAGGACCAGTAATCATAACCTTGAACTTTGTTGTCAAGGAAACTGAGCAACATGGACCAATGCTCAGCCTGATACTGTGGCTGAATCGTTTTAGCTATAACATATTATTACTAAGCAGGAAATGATTGTCTAGCAGTTTTAATAATGTCTGAAGGTTGGAGGAAGCCACAACAAACCTATGAAATTACCTTCTGCCGTGTTCCCTCTCTAACAGCTGATATTATAATAAAAGTTAGAAAGCTGTGAGTCAAGAGTTTCTTTGGTTACAAATAAATGGCACATACTGCTTTCTTGGTTTTGGTTAAGACTACTTTGAATTGATATTTTAGCTATAGGATCTTCTGGGCTGATATGTTGTTTTTTTGGAAACAGTTGTCACTACAAAGCTTCTCATAAAACAAGAAAAAAATTATGGGTCCATAAATATTAATACTTTTTATGGAGCTCACGTGTCCCGGATGTAGCTATATATTCTTAATACAATCTGAGGCAATTTTTTGGGGGGTGAGGGGGGATTTACCTATCAGTATGTTTTTCAAGACAGGTGGGAAACCCACAAAGACACAAGGAGAACATATAAACACTTTTTTTCACATGGTCTTGACATGGGACACATGGGACTTGGAATTGGTTTGAGCCAAGAGCTCTGGCCATTGATCAACCAGACAATCTCTACTGCATTTTTATACATTGCAGTAGGAAACAATTCAGTTAAATTGGCTCCCTAATACACAAATGCTAATTTTCTGGCACAATACACAGGAATGTACAACATTGCATTGTATTGTACTTTTTTTAACCAATAGTGCATTAATAGGCAAAACCTTTACCTTCTATGGCTCACTCACAAACACTACTAATCTTGTTTTATTACTATTAAAGTTCAAGTAGAGGGAGGGCTACATTCCTGCATAACCAACATTTGATGTGATGGCCAAGTAACTGGGGTAGGAAAGGGAGAGTATTTGACACTTGTTTCATACCTCTTAAATTTTTTAATATGTTAAACATATCCAAAAAGTTTACTTTATATCCAGTGGGGTATGAATAAAATGTGGGTAGGTATGAATCAGGCCTGAGAACTTACCTGTGGGTGCAGGATGTATAATTCTGGCCTTGGAAATGATCATGTAGATTGTCAGATTGGAATCTATATGGTTCATCCTGCTTTTGGTAACATACAGACCTGTTATTTGAAAAATCCAGTTTGAGTTGACTGTAAGGGAAAAAGCTAGAATGCTTTTTTTTTTATATTTTTTCTCTACTATGTGTCAGGAATGTAATCATGCAGACTTGTTAATAAAAAAAACACAGTTTCACTTGAACATAACTACCAAAAGTGTTTATTAAATGGAACTAAATTAACTTTTCTGTTCATAATATAAGTTCAGCTTTGCTTTCATGGATCAAGTGTTCGACACCCGCTGGATTCCTCTGATGTATTGTGTTACTGCTTATACAGTAACTTTTAAACTCTGTTGGAGGTCTTTGCTTCAGTTCCTGGAACTTGAACGTTGATTACAGTTTTTATTCTACTAATTTGTATTATTTGTTTATCAAAATAAAAAATATTAAAGCAAGGTAAGGGGGTCACTACATGGAGTCTTATGATGGTTTGGAAACTGTCAAATATGTGTACATCATACCAGCTGTAATGTGTGTGGCAGGTGTCAAGTATAAGATCCTGGGGAGGGCATGTTTGCTGACACCATTTATATAAATCAGAACCTTTTCATATGAAAACAAACTTAAAGCGACCTACCACCTGGGAGGTCACTCAGCATTATCAGCTGCAGCTCAGCCAATATTGCTGACATCCTTAATTGTATAAATTCTCCCCTCCCACTGCATTACGTCGCGCCTAGGCAGCCAAAGTGGTGTCTGGGACATCT
>CM070037.1:42342698-42359233 GCA_036250615.1 Ptychadena robeensis | reverse complement strand
TAGCAGTTTTCCAGCATCTGAACTGCTGACAGATGAGTATTGTGTCTGTTTAATATATGTCTGTTTTTTTCAATTTGAGTTTAAAACCGCTTTAAGTGTTGCTTAAACTTTGAAGCTGGAATAAGTAGGAACAACCATGAAGGTTATGGTGAAAAGGGATTAAAGGAATCAAAAAGCCCTCAACTCAAACAGTGCAAAGAACAACTAAAGCAAGGTACAGACATACAGATATGGGCCAGATCGATGGCCACTTTGAGCGACATGCGTGCTCACCGGCAACTATCTGGCCAATATAATATGCTTCCATGCCTGTTTTTGAGCGGGACCAATCAATCCAGCTTGAAAACAGCCATATCGGACATGACCGTAAATACGGCCGATGTCCGATGCTTTGCCTAGAGACCGCGGGTCTCCAGGCAAAGCATCGGCTGAGCCGGGGCGAGAGCAGAGCTGTCTCCCGGCTCTGCTGATATCTGACAGCAGCGTGATAACGTCATCACGCTGCTGCAGGGACCCCTGCTTAAGTGTTCTTAAAACAAAAGGTAATAACATGTCCCAATCCATCACAAATCCCAGAAGGTTAGGTAAAACCCCTTGTTTCAGGATAGTGGGTGGAGCCATGCAAATTTCTCCTTTATGCCCCATGAGCCAAATGCACATCCAGAACTGCTGGTGTACAGTGCAAATATTGTCTTATGGTACAGAGCCATTTATTCCAAACTGCATACAGATGTTTCAGGCTTATTGGTTTTATTGGCCAAAGAGGCCAGGTACAGAAACAGACAGTTTCCATTAGAAATACAAAAAAGCCTAACCCATCCTTATAAAATGGATATGAACATTTCAGGCAAGTGTTCAGGCAAGTATTTATACATTATTTATTTCCCTTGGTTTTCTTTAGCACACCATCAATAATTTTCCATTTCTGATTAAGCACCGTGGGAACAAGGAAGCACAGATTAATCAACGACTGCAAATTTCACTGTTCAATGACAAAGTTTAAACTATGCAGAACGTTTAGCTTAATAGAGCCAAAAACAACACAGCAAAAATCTCAAAGAGTCCAACAAGATAAAGAAAAAATGTCAAAAGGCAGCTTTTGTGCTCTTCGCCAGTTTATCTCTCACTGTTCATAGCATTGTAATTCTCAGTGCTGTGGCTGCAGAATGTTGGGGACATAAACAGTAGGTACTTAAAGGGCTGTGGGTAGTATAAGTTGGGGACTTTGGGTAATGTGAGTATTGGTGGTGCGATATAAAAATACATATTTAATTATAGTACTACTACTATGGTTATACTACTAGGTTTGTACAGGTTCTAGGATCAACCAGCGTCAAGAGGGGGGTGTGCTGCAAATAAACCGTAACAGAACTGAAGCAAACGGATGTAACAAGAACTCAGGGGAAACATCCTGAAAGGAACCTGACTCCAATACTGGCTTGAGTGATTCCACCTGTCCCTGACTTTGGACAGGTTCTCTTCAACAAACAGGAATGCAAATACCTCTGTGCCATGGCAGGTAATGGAGACCGTAGGGCTCGTCCAGCAGAGGATGTGGGTACTGGATACACCACTGGTCAGCTCCTGGGAGACACGGACCGCACTACCCCACTTGAATAGAGTAACCCGGCTGGGACAGGAACACTGGATAAGCAACTGGGTCTTGGCTGAAGAGTGCGTGATATTAGGTCCACCTGCTGCCCACACACTAGTATAAATGGGGGGTGGTGAACCTGGAGACAGCTGGATAGCCCAGTTGCTGCAATTGGTGTATCATTCAGGATCTTTTTTGGGAAGGCTTTCCATAAGATTTTGTTGTGTGCCTGTGGGAATTGTTACCCAGACATCTAAAAAGCATTATGTTTGCCTGCATGGCTCACAATATCCATTCTAGCTATTTTTCTGAAAGTTTAATGGGGCAAGTAAGGGCTCTGTGTTGGCATGCAAAGTTGTTCAAACCCAGAGTCACCCAATTGTCAAACCCAGAGTCAAACATTGGTTTATGCACTGGGCCACAGTCAACCTGAAAAAAGTATTGGCCAGCCCCAAACTGTTCTCACACAGCTGTAAGTATGAAATTGACATGTCTTGGTATGCCCATACATTTAGATGCAGTGCAGTGCTTCCTAAACTGGGGGGCGTGAAGGTATTCCAGAGGGGGCGCAGGCCCTCATTCTGAACCTGTGTTTGAATGGGGAGGGGGAGCTCGATAATGTTCCTAAATAGAAAAGGGGCCCCCCCTATGCTAGAAAAGTTTGGTAACCACTGCTTTATTGCAACCAACACGCCTAACCCAGCCCCTGATGGCAACTCTATACCGTTATACATATACTCTATAGAGGCAACTCTATAGCGTTATGCCCGTACCAAAAAACTGTCCATTTGGCATAACGCAGACAGGCAGGTAACATTTTCCTGATATTTGTGAAACCTAGACTCATCTTCCAGACTGCTAGATAAAAAAGTATGGTTCATGACTCTTTCATGTGACAGTACTACTCTTGAATTAAGGTCTTTTAAAAAAATTATCAGGTATTTCATCAAATTCATAAAATTTAAAAACAATCAATTATCCCCTCACAACATCTACAATTTTCTATGTGTAGACTAAAACCAAATGTTAAAATAGTTTAGTTTTGGATCATTATTCAGAATAATTAAATACAGTATGCTCATCAGCTGTTAGTAGCTTTGACACCTTTTCATTTAATTATTTAGAGAATGTAGCACTACTCTCACTACTGAAGGAGACTGAGATAGCAGATCATTTTAATTGCTACCTATACAATTGTGGGTAAAGCTGAATTCTAGTCTTACATTCACATATGTTCTGGCCCCACTCTCCTATTAACCTTCTGAGCGTTTGGCCCGAATTAACTCGGGCTGAGTTTCATGCATCATGAAACTCAGCCCCAGTTAACTGGAGCCGCGCCCGAGGTCTCGCCGTCTTCTGACGGCGGTCGGGAGCACCGGCATGTATGCCGATGCTTCCGGGTCCGCCCCCGATCGCGTCACCGGTGACGCGAAGGGGGCGGGGGTAGGCGGCGCCATAGACCTCCATCAAACTGGAGGGGCGTCGCTTTTCATCAGCATAAGTCCGGCGTCTCCAGTGACGCCGGGCTTATGTTAATGACCCTCAGCTGAGCAGGAAATGAAAAAACCGTGCCACGTGGCAAACGCTCAGAGGGTTAAAATTGTTTACTGTATTGCAGCAATGTGCAGTTGCGCTCATAAGTTTACACACCCTGACAGAATTTCTTAACCATTATTCAGAAAATAAGATTGCTAACAAAAACTTTTCATGGTTAACAGTTGGCTAAACAACTGTTTGTTTTTTTTTAAACACAATCACAACACTAATTAGCAAAATGAGCTAATCCTGGAGATTTGGCCTGATAACATGCACATAACATGCACAGAATGGCTAATAAAGGTAACCATCGTCTCCTGTGATTTGTTTGCTTGTAATTAGTGGGTGTGCTTAAAAGATCAATGACTTTCTGGACTCCTTTCACACCCTTGCATCTTTCATCCAGTGCTGCACTGATGTTTTTTGGATTCTTAGGCATGGGGAAGACAAAATAATTGTCAAATTGTCTGCAGGCAAAGGTAGTTAAAGTTAGGAATATAAGAAAATCAAAGGAATGAGAATGCCAATAAGTAGTGTTCAAACTCTAATTAAGAAGTGAAGATTTAGGGGTTCTGTGCAACACATGGTTAGGTAACTGTAACAAAAATTTTACACACAACTGCCAGGAAAATTGTTTGGAATGCAAGGAAACCCCTACAAATAACTTCAGGTAAAAAATACAGGACTCTCTGAAATAATATAGTGTTGCTGTTTTTAAGAAGCACAATAGATGCTTGAAGAAAGTCTGCGTTGTTGAGTTGCCATAAGGAAGCAATTACTACACAAATGTCACAAAGTATCCCATTTACAGTATGCCAAACATTACAGAGGCAAGCCTCAAACCTTCTGGCACAAAGGTATGTGAAGTGATAAAACTAATAACAAACTTTTTGGAGATAACGAGTTTATAAGGCCTATGATGAAAGGAAATTTGGTCAGAATTGATGCCACCATGAAAGCAGTAAGTGATCAAAAATACTGGAGTAAAATTTGCATGCAGCCAGAATCTGTGCATGGGGAGTATTTGAACATTTAAACATGGCAGTGACCCAAAACACAAGGCCAAGTTGACCTGTCATTGGTTCTGGAGTGGTCATTTCAGTCTCCACTCTGGGGAGACCTCAAACATGCAGTTCATGCAAGACTGCCAAAGAATCTAAGGGAACTGGTGGCTTTTTGTCAGGAAGAATGGGCAAATTTACTGTCTAAAAAGATCAAGAGCCTCATCTACAACTACCACAAAAAACTTCAGGCAGTCATTGATTTTAAAGAGGACAATTTGTGTAGTTTGTGTTGTGATTATGATTTAAAAAGACTAAACACAGTTATTTGACAGTTAATGGCTTCAGTCAACCACTAAAAGAAAGAAACTCATTTATATTCTATGACAAATGGTTAAGAAATTATCAATTTTGTCAGGGTAAACTTAGGAGCACAACTCTATATTCAGAAAGTTTGAAGTGTGAAGCAAGCCTCCGGAATGTCTCAAATCCCTTCCTCAGGCCTAATACAATTTTGGATAAATATTTTAACAAAATACAACTGTTTTGTTTTAATGTTTATAGCAAATAAGAGCCAACCTCCTTTTCTGGTTGGTAAATGTCTAACTTCATCAAACCTTCATCAAACACCAAAACGTAATGGACAGATGTCACTGTTGACTGTAAACAATGATCATTGAGAACTGATGTTCATGTTCATGATGTACAGGGATTTATCAGTCAATATGTGCCCAAATGTACCTTTATGTGTGCTTGATATTAGGTCAGGTCTTTGCATTGACAGTAATGTTTGCCAAAAGTGAGTTTAGTAATATTTTAAAAGTACCATATATCAAATCAGATTTATATCAGAAGTTATATATATTGGATCGGCTAAATATTGTATTACCAATGCAAAAAGGAACAATCCACACTATATATATATATATACACTATATATTTATAATACTTTATTAAGGATCAACATATAGTAATAGTAGTAGTACAGCACATCATTGTCAACCCCCAGGACCCCTGTTTTCCTCTAACGCGTTTCACTCGTGCGAGCTTAGAGAACTCTATGACTAAGCTTGCATGAGTGAATCACGATAGAGGAAAACAGGGGTGGGGGTTGGTGGTGACACCAATGTGCTCTACTACTACAACTTCTATATGTTGATTCTCAATAAAGTATTGTATGGACTTTAGTGTGGATTATTCCTTTTTGCATTGGTTATGTTATGAAGCAGAAGACACACATGAAGCTCCAGCACCTGGTGCTCCGTTTATTAATGACGCAGCAGCAGGACAAGATGAGTCAATTGTTATTCTGCGATTAAAATGGTGATTTAATGTCATTTGGATGTTGTGCGGGCTAGCAGAAGAAATTTGGGTGATGTCTACATTTTGTATTAGTCAGTAGATCTCCAGTATCTGATGGTACTTTCACACCTTAGTTCTCATTTAGCTTTTGCAAAGTGGATAAAAACATCATGAAAAATTAAACACATGCCTTACATAAGTTTAGCTTTGAAGTGCATTTTAGAAACCACACGCTTTGTATTTTTTCCATTATCTTATTTTTTGTGTGGAGATAACAATAGAGCATGAAAGCCATTATACATTTATTGTTTTAGAAATTCATATTTTTATGTGCAGACCTGTCAACCTTCCCGTTTTGGCCGGGAAAGTCACTTTTTTATGTGGCCTTCCCGGCCAAATCCCAATTTCAAGAAATCCCGGATTTTTCCCGGATTCTTAAAATCACGCTGATCTAGGAGGGAGAGGGCGTTATTCTCCCTGCTAATGTCCCACCTTTCACTTTATCAGCACAAGCGGGGTGGGACATTAGCACGGAGAGTAATACGTTCTCCCTGCTAGATCAGATGAGAAGTAAACCGGGACCGTATGTGACGTCACTTCCTGTACATCCCCCAATTTTTATGTTTTCAGACTTCACAGCTATGCTGTGCTGTGGGTCACAAACATATGTGCAATGTATGTCCACATGTGCACTAAAGCAAGCTTACTTTTGTTTTTTGGGGTCCTTTAAAACATTTGTAAATGTTTGTGTAGAGCACATAAAGGCCTGGTTCCAAATCTGTCCAATGTCCAAGCAATCTAATGAACTTCATTTCAAACCTAAACCCAAATGTTCCCACCCTGTATAGTATCATAAATTGCAGCACATTTTATTTCTGTGCCCAACACACATAGATTGATTTTTCTTCCATCGTTATCAGTCCCTAGTGTCTCTGAGTTGACCTCATTGGTGACCATCTCTCAATAGCTCAGTATTAACCCCCTTGGTGGCATTGCCCTTGTGTCTGTATGGTGATCCTTATGGTAATTAGAAATCGATTTGAATTTTTTGCTGCCATTTCTTGACGCGTTTTGCCCTAACTGGGCTTCATCAGGAGCTTTTCGCAGCACAAACAAAAACAAAATTGAACAAAATTGAAGTCACTGTATGATTGATTATCCATTGATTGTTAGTTGATATCAGACACACTTTGTATAATCAATACTCACAAACTTAAAGTCTAATTGGCAGTTTGAATGGATAGTCCAACAGCCTTCTGCAGTCATGATTTTAGATTTAAATACAAATCCTTTCATTATCTCGTGACTACATGAGAAGCAGATCAGATCCATCCCTCTGCTAGAGAGGACAGTGCTGTGGGGTAGAGCTGTGTCAATCTCAGCACCCTAATGGACATAAATACAAATCCTTTCAGTGTCTAGTCACTGCATTAGGGAAGGATCATGCCCATCCCTTTGCTAGACAGGGCTGTGCTATAGATCTCTGTTAATCTAATCCTTTATCAGATAAAACAGCTCCTATATGAGTTTCATTTGTCTATTCAAACATTCACCTGGAGTTGAGCTTTTAGTTAACAGGGTGAGTGCACATTTCCTAGATCATAGCTAGTAAAGTCTTAAGAACCTTTCATAACAGATTTAATGGGCAACGTGCCACTTTGAAATGAAATGGTGACTATGAGTCATGTAATAGCGATATTCATACAGCCGTCTTAATTTGTAGCGTTAGCTGGCTGAAATGTCCATATGTATTATGTCGTTACAATTAAGAACAAGGCTAACCTTCACATTCAGAAGACAAACAAATGTTATATAAAAATACTTTCTTGCAGATGCTCAAAGGGCGAAAAAAATACATTTTAAATAAATAATTCCAGTTTTCCAGAGTAAAAGCATTATAATTGCTTGCTTGACAGGTATTCACTTGCCAATGAATAAGATGCTGTTTTTGACCATATGATTTCCTATATGAAGTCTGTGTCCACTAAAACTCTGGAGTTCAGTGATGTGGCTGTTATAGAGGGACAATACAAAGGTGATAGTTTTAGTTAATCATTTACTTTCATTAAGAATCTGAACTAGAAAGATTAAAAACTAGAAGTTAGTTATGAAACAATAGCCTATGATACAACCTGCTTTCTAAAGCCCCCCATACACCTTAAAGCCCCCCATACATCTTATCATTTTACCATACAATTTCTGTACAATCAACTTTTGTTCTACTGAAACCATGTATGTGATCTAAATGTGTATGGGGGGCTTTAGATCGATCCATACCATCTCCATTAGATCTACCAACAACTGTGTAGTGCCGGGTCCTCCCTGATAGAAAACAAAGTGATTGGAAGGATTAGAAAACTCCTCATATTACATGGTTTTGGTAGAACAAAATGTGATTGTACAGAAATTGTATGGAAATATTGTAAGGTGTATGGGGGCATTAAGACAGTTTGAAGGCAGTCTCATAAAATAATGAAATACTCATACTCTGCAACCCTACCACAGCATCTATCTTGCTAAAATTAACACTTTGAGGAACATCGCACAATAAAGTAGGTTAACTAGCATCAGGTCAATAGCATAAAAAAAAACCCCAGAGACTATAAATAAAAATGAGTAGGAGTATACGGCAGAAGAAGAAACTGAGGGGAAGTAGAATACTGTGGTCTGATGAATTATAATTAGAATACCTGAAGGTTCTTGCATTCTCCCAACTTGCTTATCATCAGGGTAATCCATCATAACGGTTTGGAGGTTTATTAGTGCATATGTTGGAGATAACTTGTACATCTGAGTAGTATAAATAATACTGATTAATACATACAGTTTTTGCTGCCATCTAGATCACATTTTGTATTTCAAAAAGATATTGGTAAATGGCATTTTGCATCCATTACAAAAGCATGGTTCTGTATCAAAGTTGGAGTACTAAAATGTAGACCTGTTATCCACTAAGGGCATTAGAGACATGCATAAATTAGGAAATACCACAACGGAGACCCTGAACTGATGATTCGTTTAAATCAGATATCTAGTATTAATTAATTAACTTTACAAATCACAGAAATGTATATGTTTTGTTGCTAAATGTTTATAGAGTATTGTTAAAAAATTAAGCAGTACAACTAAGTGGAAGACATGTCCCTGTACCAAATGTTTGCATTTTTATTTCATGCGTCTCTGGTCACAATATGCCATGACTATTCTGCAGCATCCTCCTTTGAGCCCAGGGTAGGCTAATAAAGCACTACTGGTGATAATTTGGACACACAAGAAGTGAGTGAATGGCACTGGGTGTTATTTTACAATGGAAGAGCAGCACTATCTAGTG
The DNA here is from genome assembly GCA_036250615.1 of Ptychadena robeensis. Lineage (NCBI taxonomy): Eukaryota > Metazoa > Chordata > Amphibia > Anura > Ptychadenidae > Ptychadena > Ptychadena robeensis. Next base: position 42,350,469 of record CM070037.1, on the reverse strand, counting down.
GCATCGGTAACTAACTGCACTGAACATAGGGTCAGACAGACAGAAGAAGTTGGAACTAGATGGAGTTGGGCTTTAAAGACACAATTCACTTCAATCTACAAAAATGTCCTTTTTTTTATAAAAACAATATTTTTGTCATAGCATTTCTTGTTTCAAAAAGCGCAGGATAATCTGTACACTGAATGCCATCTTATGGGGTCTTTGTGTTGGCTCTCCCACCTAAATCAAACTTGAGTACTCAACTAAATATGTAAATCTAGGCATAGATGTTCCAATTCCTGCGCGATCCAACTGCCAATCCGATGCCGTGCGCGCTCACGCATCTCTTAGGAATCGGGTTGTGCAGGAATTGGAGGCAGCAACTAACGAGGATTGGGCTAAAATCAGCCATCCTGTTGGATCACACAGTTATCCGACAGGACAGTACATTTTAACCCGATCCCATTAGTAATGAGCTGTACATAAAGAATGATGTCATCACGCCCGCTCCTAGTGCAGAGAATCGGATAAGGAATAGACGGTGAATCTCACCGTCTATTCCCAGCTTTAGAAATAAAGAAAAGGACATTGTTGATCGATAAGCTCATAAGGGGGAATGTCCTTTCTCATAGAGATCAGGGGAAACTCCCAAGGCCAATTGGTATAGCAAACAACAGGATATGGAAGAAGAGATCAAACAGAAGGTGATCGGTTATGGTGGTATTTTTGGCCAATCACACTGCGAATGATGTATGTTAGTGGTGACCCTCCATCGCTTCACTTGATAGTGAAGGGTACAGGCACTTATTTACAAGCAGTTCAGATACACCCACCTTGACATAGTTTCGGATTTAATGAATTTGATGAATTAACCTTTTTTGGGAGCCTGCAATCGTTTCTGGGAAGAGATCAATGATACATCTATAACCAAAATGGTGTGCATTTCAATTGCTTTGCGATCGATTTAAACGATTGCATTTTCCGATTGGAGACAATCACAAATTAATCAACCTGTCTATGGCTACATTTAAGCCGTTGAGCCTTTCTTCAATTGAACCCGCTGGAAGAAAGCTTGGTCAAACAGGGAACCAACATGTTGGTAAACCCTGTTTGATTTCCATTACTTTGGATGGTGAGTCATCATGCTGCAATGGAACAGCCCCTCGATCATATGGGCATCAAGCCATGTATGCCCGGCATAACTCTGCAACTGTCTCTAAGTATTCTATGTACACACAGTAGATTCATGTCTCTTGAGATGATCATTGCTTTCTGCAAATGATCATTATGTAAAAATCCAGCCTGTGTACATGGGCCCCTCAAGGTCACTTTGCAATCTGCTGTTCTGTATCACTAAACAACTGACCACTAATCTGACTATTGTAATCCCTTCAGGGGGGCATCTCTTGCTTGTCCTCCCATCTTTCCATCAAACCAAAAAGCCTGCTTGGCAAAGAGCCAAACCTCTTTACTGAAAAAAGTTCATTGTAAAACTATTGACTGGAAAGATCACTAAAGATCATTTTAGGAGACTATTATTGATTGTGTGTGCAAAGCCTTAAGATGAATTATTACCTCTAGGTTCCATATAGCTGATCCTGCTTACCATATTTTGTTCTGTTAAGTCCCTGAGTGAAGGAGGTTATCTTGACATAGGACTAGATACTAATGTTTTGTCATTTTAAGACTTGTAGAAGAACATTGAAACAGGATAGGTCCACAAAGCTCAGACCCACAGAGTAAATAGAAGCAGGGAGATTTAGGTCTATAGCAAAAGCTTTATAGTCAGGGGAGCACATAACTTTTTTAGTGAGCTCCTCAGATTAGTACCAGGAGATGGTGTTTGGTACTCACCCCATATGTAGGGTGGTCTCCCTCACTGTGCTCTGCGTCAGCTTTCTGCATGGTAGGTTCTGCTACAGATGGACCACCCTGTTCCTTATTTAGCCTCCGATTAGCTGTCTTAGCTGTGTCTTGGGTCACATTTTACTCTCACAGTACAACACATTTGAACCCCCAGATCTCATACCTCAGTAGTACAACCCTGAGATTTTCTGGGTTAGAGACTAACAGCCGTCCAAATATCAACCTTTCATAGTCATATTCCAGCTGTCACATAGTGCTTTTCTCTTGTCAAATTTTACCCTTACATATGACTACCCTGACTTTCATCCCCCACATCTCCAACAGCCTTAGAAACATTTTATTTGGATTATTAATTTAGATTTCCAATTTCACCCCCCTAACTGCAACCTTTCATAGTTATTCATATTTCCCTGCAGTTATCCAAGTGTCTCCAAGTGTTAGTATTCATATGAGCTTACTAACAATAATGCAGGTATGCATAGCTAGTTTTGGCCCCTTTTGAGTACCAGTGTACCACTTATGTGCACCCCTGTTTATATTCAAACACGTAAAACAATACTAGCATGCTTTTATATGAAGGTGAGATATTCCTTTCAGCCAAAGTGCTCCAATGACCATTTATTAGAATCTACTTGACATCTTCTCTAAATCATCATTGGAGTTGGTAACTGACATTAAAAGCTGTCTAATTATGTGTATTTAGCAGAGGATAATACATATAAAGTGTTTGTACCATTAGTAAAATGCTAAAATGTATCAATAAACAGAAATAAAAACATTATTTAAATTTGTTCCCATTAAGAGCCTGATAATTAAAGAACTAGGTCATTGGCAACCTGAGAAACATAGCATACGGCATTTTCTGCAATCTCTAACTATTTCACACTTTGCATCTTAATCTACCATGAGTGTGAATCTTCCCAGGGGATTTATCAGGGTTTCTATAAATTAAATCATAGCTTAGTTAAACGAAAGACTAAAATTCTATAGAATAACACATTTAATGAAAAATACATTTACAGTTAATCATAAATACAATGTAAATACAGTGCATCATGTTGTAATTTTACAGCCTTATTTCTAAATAGATTAATTTCATTTTACTTGAGGTTTTGGCAAATTTATTGAAAATAAAAAAACAGAACAGAACATAAGTATTCAGAGCCTTTGCTCAATACTTTGTTGATGCACCTTTGGCAGCAATTACAGCCTTAAGTCCTTTTGCTTATGATACCATATGTTTGACACACCTATCCTTGGTAGAGATGGTCACATTTTTTTTAAAAAATTTGACCATTTCGACGGTTTCGACTTAATTGCAAAGCCCCTGAGCATGGTATCACCAAACTTGCTGGAGATGTAGGGAAGGGTTGGGGGTATACTACAAAAAAGAAAGTGTGTCTCTAACACAAAAAGTTTTTTTCACAAATTAAGTTCAAAGTCAAGTAAAATTTTGAAAATCGGAATTTCAATTTTAACTTTGAACTTAATTTATGCAAAAATGACATGTGCTAGAGCTAGAGCAAATGTTCCTCTAACCCTCCTCTACAACTCCAGCAATTATGGCGATGATACCATTTTCAGGGGCTTTGCAATAAGCTCACAAAGTTAGGAAGTCAAAAAATCCTTCTAATCCTTGGCCAGTTTGGCCCATTTGTCTTTGCAGCACCTCTAAGGTCCATCAGGTTAGATGGGAAGCGTTGGTGCACAGCCATTTTAAGATCTCTCTAGAGATGTCCAATCGGATTCAAGTCTGGGCTCTGGCTGGACATTCACAGGGTTGTCCTATAACCACTCCTTAGATATCTTGGCTGTGTGCTTAGGGTCATTGTCCTGTAGAGATGGTCGAATTTTTTGACTTGCAAATTTTGTGAGCTTATTGCAAAGCCCCTGAAAATGGTATCATCACCAAACTTGCTGGAGATGTAGAGGAGGGTTGGAGGAACATTTTAAAAAAAAGACGTTTTGCTCTAGCACATGTAGTTTTTGCATAAATTAAGTTCAAAGTTAAAGTCGAAATTCCAATTTTCTAATTTTTTACTTGACTTTGAACTTAATTTGTAAAAAAACTATTTGCGTTAGAGACATACTTTCTTTTTTGTAGTATACCCCCAACCCTTCTCTACATCTCCAGAAAGTTTGGTGATGATACCATGCTCAGGGGCTTTGCAATTAAGTCGAAACCGACGAAATGGTCGAATTTTTGAAAAATAATTTGACCATCTCTATTGTCCTGCTTAAAGAAGATGAACAATCACTCCTGTCTGAGTTTAAGAGTGCTCTGGAGTAGGTTTTCATCAAGGATGTCTCTGTAGATTGCTGCAGGCATCTTTCCCTTTATCCTGACTAGTCTCCCAGTCCCTGATGCTAAAAAACATCTCACAGCATGATGCTGCCACCATCATGCTTCACACCTGGCATTCACACCTTCACACCTTCACACCTGGCAAAGAGTTTAATCTTTGACTCATCAGAGCAGAAGATTTTGTTTCTGAAAGTCCTTCAGGTGTCTTTTGGCAAACTCAAGGTGGGCTGAATGTGCATTTTACTAAGGAGTTGCTTCTGCCTGGGCGCTCTACCATGCAGGCCTGGTTGCTGGATTGCTGCAGAGGTGGTTGTCCTTCTGGGATGTTCTCTCTCCACAGAGGACGTCTGCAGTTCTGACAGAGTGACATTCAAGTTCTTGGCCACCTCCCTGACTAAGGCTCTTCTCCACCGATTGCTCAGTTTAGATGGCCAGCCAGCTCTAGCTCTGGTGGTTTTGAATTTCTTTCACTCATGTATGATGGAGGCCACTGTGCTCATTAAGACCTTCAAAACATTCTCATTTTTGTGCCTAGAGACAGAGGTCTACAGACGATTTGACTTGCTTGGTTTGTGCTTTGACATTAACTGTCAATGGTGGGACCTTTTGTCCAATCAAGGGAAACAAAATGCACTTGAGCTGAATATTTTTATTTTTAAGAAATGTGTCAAAATCTCTAGTAAACACGCTGAAAATATGGAGTATGTGCGTATAACAGCGTTCAAGCAAAGTTTTGCTTAAACTACACATTGTCCTATGGTGTAGCCTGTGGTCTGGGAGGCAGAGTAGGCTTAGAAACATATAAAGATGATGCCAGTGCGATAACAAGGTTTAGGAAATACTAGTTGCATAATATAGGGAATTTCAGAAAGAGCCAAGGCTGGCACACATATCGCCCTAGAGCTGAATAACAGATTGGGCGACAGCTGCAGACATGCAAAGTTGGTTAGTTCAATGCAGCCAGATACAGCCTGACTCAGCCTATAATACTAAGATGGCCTGTGCAAAAAACTGGAAGCTAATTATATGCAAGACTAATTCACTAGATTGTATTTCATCCAGAAGAGCAATTTGAACAGCTATATCTCAGAATGTTTTACTATTGTATGCTGATGCATTAATGCAATTTATATTTACATGCTTGTAAATAACAAACACTGCATTATGATTTCCAAAATTAAAGCTGTCCTCTAGGTGTAAATATTTTCATTGAAGCAGAACTATCCCTGAGAAATGGTGTAAATTGTTGCCATAAATTCTACATTAACATGCAAATTGCATGTTTCCATCTAGCACAGCAGCTATAGAGTTTCATAGGCTCTTATTCAATCTGCATGCAATTTGCATGTTAAAGTTGAATTTCATTAATGATTTAAAGTTTTGATTAATTAATGTTCTATAAAAACTGCTAATTGCTCAGATCTTAAACAGAAGGTTTAGATTTAGTGATACACACCTGAAACAAGCATGCAGTTAACTTCAAAACAGCCTATATGGCAACTACCTAAATTCCCTACCTGCATACTCAGTCTAGAACCCAAGAAAGTCTACCTGATCAGTATTTTATTTATTTTTAATAAATATTTTTTTAGGTTTTCAGAAAACAGAACAACAAAAGCACAGTACACAAGTAAAAAAACATGGTAGAACAGAGAAAGGGATCAGAGGGGTTACAGATAATAACCAGTAGAAGACACTCCCATTAGCAAGCACAATCATAGATGCAGTACATTTATCAATCATGTATCACCTCCCACCTCTCAGCCAACCCCAGGACCAGTACCTGGTCAGTATTGATGGATGAACAATGGCCAAGACCATTCACAAATTGGCAGATCTAACTTCTGCAAATACCTGGTGCTCACATGTTTGTGGAGAGCCGCTACTGACTTCAGTCACAATACCAAAGAAAAGGGTCAAAACGTGCAACCACCTGCAGAGTGTCATGCCAAAGGGGGTCAATGGTTAAATGTTTTTTTTTTTTTAAATACAGTTTTATTTTCATTTCATTAAGGTCCGGTATGCTCTGGAATCAGGGGACCACATACAGAATGAGGTCCCCCCCCCCCGAACATACTGGACCCCCTAGTGGCATTGGATCTAGTGTGCTCTGGAAAGGGGGGACACTATTTGCTAATGAGAGCAAATTTTCCATCTCATTTGGAAACCAAGGACCCAGAGTCTAGAGAAAGAATGGAGAGGCACACAACCCAAGATACCTGAAGTCCAGTGTGAAGTTTCCACAGTCTGTGTTGATTTGGGGAGGCATTTCATCTGCTGGTGTTGGTCCACTGTGCTTCATTAAGTCAATGCAGCCATCTACAAGGAGATTTTGGAGCACATCATGCTTCCTTCTGCAGACACAGAGCTTTATGGAGATACTGACTTCATTTTCCAGCAGGACGTGACACCTGCCCACACTGCCATTAGTACCAAAACCTGATTCAATGACCCTGGGATTTCTGGGTTTGATTGGCCAGCAAACTGGCCTGACCTGAACCCCATAGAGAATCTCTGGGGCATTGCCAAGAGAAAGATGAGAGGCATGAGATGGAACAATGCAGAAGAGCTGAAGGCCAATATTGAAGCATCCTGGTATTCCATAACACCTCAGCAGTACCAGAGGCTGATACCATCCATGCCCCACCACATTGAGGCAATAATTGATGCAAAAGGGGCCCAAACTAAGAACTGAGTACGTATGCATGATTATATTTTTCAAAGGTCCAACATGTTTCAAATTAAAATGTTTTTTTTTATTGATTGCATGTAATATAAAAGTTTTCTAAGATTTAAACATTTTAATAAGCTGTAAGCCATAATCATCAAAATTATAACACTCTTTGCATGTGATCAGTGTATATAATATATAAGTTTCACCTTTTAAACTGAATTACTGCAATACAGGACTTTTTGTACAAGATTAAATTTTTTTTGAAAATTCACCTGTAAACAGAAGGTCATCCAAATGAAGGATCCTGAAAATATAGGCAGTGTCAGGGCAGGCAGATGATAAAAAAGGCCAAAGTTTAAAGCAGAGATCAGGTCCAACTTACTGGTCAGATGATCAAGCAGTATAGTATACGCTACCACAGGCATGTTTAAATAGGGACAGGACGTGCTGGAGGCTTGCTAAAGGAGGAAGAGGATGACATGGAAAATATCTCTACATGTGACTGTGAACAAAAGCCATGTAGGGGGTCCGTGGCCCTAAAAGTTAGCTTGTAAAAGTAATGCAACCACTGTGCTGCCTATGCAGAGATGACCTTATGTAGATAATAACATGAGAGGAAAGATACATAAACTGTCACCCTGTGCAAGGAAAAAGAAGGTTTCTGCATTTCACTCTGGATTCCGCCACAGATCTGGAAAAAATACACAAAGCCTACCTGTTCAATAGTCTTCTGTTCCAACAATAGTTGCTTTTCTTGGAGTTCAGTTTTGCCAAACTCTTTACCTAACCTCAACTGCTTCCAGAGGCTTAAAAGCCATTATTGTGGTTAGTGTTTCCTGCAGGTTTCCTTCCAAATGAAATATGAGAAGAGAACACTATTTCTGTGTCAAAACAATAGTAGAGTGTTGTACCGTGTTAGCCATCGATAAATACAGCAAGTTTGGAGT
>CM070037.1:42330271-42342598 GCA_036250615.1 Ptychadena robeensis | reverse complement strand
GGGGGGGGGGGATTAAAATCACACAGGAGACTCAGACATTTTAACTGTTGAAAAATAGTTAGCAGGAGTAAAGGAAAGTTTTGTTGTTAATTTTATTGGTCTAAAGGTGTGCATACATGGCTCAATATTTGCGTTTGATTGACTTAAAATGATTGATGTTTAAGTCGCAAGGCCCCCATACACCTTACAATCTTACCATAAAATTTATATACAATCAACTTTTGCCCAATCGATCACTGCGCGTGTTCGTGATTGATCAGTCACACCCTTATCCATCAAGAAAAAAAAATGTAAATTGATGTCAATCATTTTGCAATTGAAGTACATTGGTGGAGACCCTCGATCATTTCCTGTGAGATTGACCCATAGCTCCCTATGCTGCAGCCATTCTCATTGATCGCTTTTTTAGGAACAAACCTTTTGGCGTTTGTCTCCTGTAAAAATCTACCCCAAATCGTTTTCCCAAGGTGGTGTGCCATCGATTGCAAAAGATCAATCCTCTATTTCTCAATCACCAGGAATTATCAAATGGAGAATTGATTGCAGACAAATCAAGGCGTCTATGGCTACCTTGAGGCAGAATATGTATCACTTACAAAAAGAAACAAAAATCTAAGAAAAGAGAAACTAAGGGCTTATCCTCACTGACCAAGCTGGTCGCGGGGTGGCGCATTCCCACAAACAAAGTTAGTGGCTGCATTGACATGTATACAGCCGCGTGAAATTAATGGAAACGGCTGTCTGTGGCCGTGCGCCCAGCTTGCCATTGAGGACAAGCCTTAATGCAGACATCAGCATCTAAACAGCGATGAGCTGCAAAATATAATATTTTTGAATTGGTTAAAGATACGATTTAAATCCATATGACCTATGAACTTCTTTTGAAATCAGTTTACCTTTGTAATTTTCCTGATCTGTTCACAGTTTAGTTGTGCACCACTTTGAATTTTTTTATTTTCAATGTGGTCATTAAGGGGTTAACCATATATGTTTGTATTTGACGCAATTTCTTACAATTTGTTTCATATGCATTTTATAATATCACTCTTATCCATCAAAATATGATGTGAGTAACATTGGTAGATAAATAACCTTTTTTATTTTTTTCTTCATAGCACAGACATAAATAGTATTAGATTATAAATAGAATAATAAGAATAGATCAAATATGATAGCGTAATGGAATACTAACTAGATAAGCCCAATGTCATGTGTGGAAGGTACAAGGTCATTTTCACTCCTGGGCCTTGTCATTAGATACAAGTAGACTAAGAAAGTATGTGTATCATTTGTGAAATGCAAATACCAACGTTGGTTGTGTTGACAAACACTCCATAGTGTTTAATGGCCCGCAATTCATTACCACTGTGAGAAGCAGATTCATGATCCATATGATAGCTTTGGTATATGTCTGGATAAGAGGTCAGATATTTGTGAATGGGAGATGTAAAATAATTAGTGTTTCCAGAACGAACAGTTTGCTTATAGGTTGGTTTATTTTGTTTTTTTAATTGTCTGCTTCCAAGTCTCTGATTTTGAGTTGTGGTAGCTCACATTCTTAAGCTGGCCATACACCTTTAGATCTCTCTACCAACAACTATGTAGTATAGGGTGCTCTGGGATTGAACACAGGTAGACTTGATTGTTTAGAAAGTCCCTCATATTACATGGTGTTGGTAAAACAAAAGATCTAAAGGAAATCTGACAGAGAAATCTAAAGGTGTATGGGGACCCTTAAGCCCCCCATAGACGGGCCGATTCCTGGCCATAGTTGTGGGTGACTGATCGCCGTGTCGCCGCAACTGCAGGGGAGCCCACCTTGAGGAATCGACCAAAAGAGCCGGCAGGTCGGATCACACACGGATCCGTCCTGCTGGTTCTTTTTGAGGCTGATCCTCCGATCCTGCTGCAGGCAGTTAACTCAGAGGGGGAGTCTCCTCCCCCTCCAAGTTAATTGGCTACAAGCTGACAGGAATCACGTGTGTTAGTGGAACACACAGGAATCCTGTCAGTTCTGTAGCAAGGTGCACACACTGACTTCCTCTCGGGTTAAGAGATAATAAACCGCAGTTTAGAAAACCTGATTCAAGTTGATCCTGATCCTCCCTCGGTGCCTTTCCAACACCTCACAGTACATGATCCACACAGTTTGTTGTAGGATCTGCACACAGATGTCAGGCTAAAATAGTCAAAGCTTTATTTGGTCTATTTCATGGAACAAAGTATTACACCAAGATCCCCACAGAGAACATCACCTCTTCCCTGACGTGTTTCCCCCCACTCCTTGGAGGGCTTATTCATAGGGATCCCTTTGACGATTTTAACCTGACATCTGTGTGTGGATCTTACAACAAACTGTGTGGATCATGTTTATGGGGTAGCAGTGCAAGATGACCACTAATGAAACCCATCAGAAGCATGGCAGCCATATTTAAACCATAAATGATCGTACAAGTGCTTGAATTTTATTTCTACTAAAAACTTCAGTAAAGTTAGCATAATGAAATATATAGAGCATTTTTGTCTGCACTGAGTATGCACAGTTCATACAAACAAACTGTGGTCATTTATAATAAAGTAGTAACTTCCAACCTACATTTAAACCTGTCATGGCCAACTTATTTGACTAAGGGGGGCTCATGTATGACACATAATATTTAGTATAAAGTCAAAGCTAGTAAAATTTAAACATTAGAAATTGTAAAGTAGCAAACTGAACATGGGAAGAAAAAAAAACAGAAATACATGGCCTGCAAAGCTAATAACTCTCCAACTGGTAGGCACCCCTGACCACCCTTTAATTCCCCACTCCCTTCAAATAATACCAAGACATCTGGAGTGGAGGTTATGGTCATAGCAACAAATGTTATGAAAAACATGAAACATTAATTGCCATTTAAACAACATTGATTAAAGTAACACTCCATTCAACTTGTTTTTATTATTATCTTGTATTATTATATACAACGTCACATCGCTTTACAGAGCATATATAGTCATATTACTAACTGTCTCTCAGAGGAGCTCACAATCTAATGTCTCTACCATAGTCATGTATATGTAACTTAGCACAGTCATATGTCACAGTCTATTTGGCTTCCTGTGTCACACGGTCTTAGTGTAACTAACACAGGAAGCCAAATAACCTAGCAGCATATCTTTGGAGTGAGAAAACCCATGCACACACAGGGAGAACGGGCAAACGCCTTGTAGATAGTGGCAAGACCAAGATTTGAACCTGGGACCGCAGTGCTGCATGGCCCAAGTGCCAACACACCCTTAAAGGTTTCATGCCTTTGAAGGCCCAATAGAAGTATGTATTGCATCCCTGTGTCTGCTACATTAGTTATCAGAAATGAAAAAATATTAGAATTATATAAAAGTCAAAAATTGCAACAAAATAGACCAAAGTCTGTAGGCTCACTGTGTGCCAACAAGAAGCATATAGCTCCTAGGCCACAGGTTGGGCAGGGTTTAGGGGTTATGTTATGGGGTTTAGTGCCTTTGGAACTTACTTGATTGACACAAGCATTGAATACATTTTGGATTTGTGTCTGGAGGAAGGATTCCTTGTGCAGCACAGTTTATCATTGGGTATATGATCTGCCAGTAGGACGGGTACACTGAAAATAGATGGTGTTAGCTTACACAAGTATAGACTTGCATAAAGGTGCCCATACACACATAAATATGCGCTAGATCCATGGCCGCTTTGAGCGCCGTGCACGTTCAAGGCCATCTATCTAGCACATATCTAATGCGGCATGATAAATCAATCCCGCTCAAAGACAAGGTTATCGGACATGACAATGTAAATCCCAGTCGATGTCCATTGCTTTGGATGGGGACTATGAGTCCCCTGCAAAGCATCGGCTAAGCTCGATGACACAGCAGTGCTGCGCCTAGAGCTCCTTCTATATCAGAATCAGCAGGATCTCCCTGATAGAATACATAGTGATTGGAAGGGTTAGAAAACTATGTATGGTAAGATTGTAAAGTGTATGGGGGGGTTTTTGTTATTATCCTTGTCATGATATAATCTGCAAATCTTTACTAGATTCAGTGCTGCATGCTATCCTCTTCTCTAAAGCTGTTAAGAGGGGTATTGCTGCTTCTTAATAGGGAGTGGAGACAAGGTCCCCATTATTGACATTCTCTTGGGTATACTGTAGTAACAAATCAGGTACTCCCTAAGAAAATCACCTGTGTTTAATCCGGACACTTTTGTGAGGTTCTATATATGTAAAAATGTGATTTGATTAATGCTAGAAGCATTGTAGCAGGATCGACTTTCCCAGAAATATGAGGTGACTATTATATAATAAAATCTGTGTTTCCGTCACATTGTTGACACCTTCAGTGCTAAGACAAAACTTCATGACATGGTGATAAATCCTATAACTATCTCTTCATTTCTTAATGTATAATTTTTACATTTTGTAATTGTTCCCTTTGCACACTATGAGTTTGGCATGATATATATCATATATATATATATATATATATATATATATATATATATAGTGATGGACGAACATGACCTGCGGCATATTCATGATGAACCTTTATTGACTTTAATGGAGGGTGAACTTCTCAAACCTTCAGATCATGCCAGAGGGGGATCAATGGTTAAACTTCCCCCCAAAATACAGATTTTTTAAATCCTTCTTTTCAGGTCTAATGGCCAGAAATCACATCTAGATAAAAGATTTTGCTAAAGGTTAGCTGACTTCTACAGCGCATCACATTTAGTCAGATCTCTCTGCAATACATAATACAGCACACCCCATACCAGAGAAGGACTTTTGTGGCTCAGCAATGATAAACTACATGTAGCAGAACACCTTAGCTATAGCTACAGGTCACTGGATGGAGTATAATAGCAAAGTAGCTAAAGGCCCCCATACACGTTTAGATTTCCCTACGATTTATGTCAGATTCGATCGTATGCTTTTTATTTAAATCGAATCAAAAATCAGTCGGGCACAAAATAAGATAACATTCTATGTATACTCAATCGATCAAAATTTTCCAACATGTCTGATCATTTTTCGATCGATTTTTTGACCAACTTCAATCAAACTAGGTCGATCGAACCATGTGGGCATGCATCGATTTTTGGTTGATCAACTTTAAAATCAGTTGGTTTAGTTCAATCGAACTGGAAAACTTCTTTTATGAGGGTGGGTGTCCTCCAGGAGTGAAAAATGTGTTATTGGCTGTACTGTCCCACCTATTTGGTCTCCATGTTAAGGTATAGGGGGCAGGTCGAAAACCCATAATGTTCGCCAACATTGCGAACATGCTATGCCGCGAAATGTCTGCCGTGCAAACTTTATATATATATATATATAGTTCTCTTTAAACTGCTAATTGCTATGATTCAGCGGTTATTTTTGTGGTCTTTTATCTTGGCCTCCTGCAAATGTTGTTACAATGTGTTATGCTTAGACTAAAGCTGGTCATTACAGAAGCACAAATAAAGAAAATAAAATGTAGCTATTTGCAGCTCATTGCACTATTAAGAGCTAAAACATTGAGTACCAAGTCCAAAAATTTTAAGTGGTTTGGAAAACATCAGCTTATGGGCATTGTTACTAAGCAACCTGATCATTTTGTTTCAAAAAAATCCCACATAAAAATGTAAGCTGGAAAAAGAGCAATAACTTATTATTATGAAGGTGATAAAGATCAGTAATAGTCAGTGGCGACAGCAATAGGTGCTCTGCACAGGCGGACGCATGCCCTGATCTGTATGTAAATATTTAGGGAATATAGCTCAGCAGAGATGCCATGCATACTCAATGTTAAAAAAAGACTGCTGACTGAGTGCCTACGTCTGAAACGAATAGACTGCCAAGGTCAGTTAGACCTTTACAGTCAACTCCGGGTGTGAAAATACTGCTCATAAGAGGGATTATATTAAGTGCTACTTATTCTGGTTTATGTAAAACTGAGTCACTTATTTAAAATGAACACTGTATCGTGGTGGTCACAATGGCATGGTACAGCAGTATCCTTTATCTTTGTTAAGTCTTGCTTTATAATAGCCTTCAAAAAAGTTCCTGGCACAGTAATGTTCTCCTTTTATTCTAGACAGGGACGTTTCCCCCCCTGGAGGGCCCCAATGCCCCCACGAGGATAGCAACCCCTTCAACCCCCCACTTACCAACTCACAGAACGATAACAAACAACAGAGATTGTATAGTCACTTGCCAGCCCTACCTACCGCCAGCCATAAAGTCAGTTTTTACCTTTCTTGTTTTTTATTATATCTAACTTGATTGCAGTCACATAAATGGTATTTTCCAAAATAAAGATGAATACATGTATCTTTTAGCCCCCTTCTCCATATCTCCATATTGCCATTCATAAATACAATTACATTAAAAGTCTAGTTAACAAATATATGTAACCAAACGGCTTCATACTATCAAAAATATTATGGTGAACATCTCCCAAACCTTCCCATGAAAATGTCAGATTAGCAATAAATATCACATTAGATTAGATAAATACACTATACCTATTTTCCCGGCCAAATCCTGATTCCAAAAAACCTGGCGTAACTTAGAAGGGGGGGGGGGTTACTCGCTACTAAGTTCCCACCCAGCCTGTGCAGATGATGTGCAGGGTGGGAAGTAAGGAGAGAGAGTAACGCCCCCTACCTCCTAAGCCAGCCAGTAAATAGAATGGAGACATTAAACTTCCGGATGCCGGAAGTGTAATCACAGATTGTCATTCCACCTGGGCACTTCGAAAATCCAAATACTGGAAGTGATACTCCGCAACATGCTGGGTGGGATTATTCAGCATTCACAGTGCTATGGAAAAGACATGGGTCAGAGGGTGTAACTTTTTGTTCTCAAACCAGTAGGCACAATGATGTTCCCATATCACCAGTAAGCATCAGAGAGCTGCCCATGTGTTTGGGTGTTTTCGTATTTTAGGGTCACACTGTAGAGATATACCAATAATCAAATAATTTATATTACCTGGTGATATACCATAGTACTTCTCACTTAATAATTCACTATAGCCAACCCTTACTCTGTGCATGTACAGTTTTCATTAGCTTCAGGAAGGCTGATTGATAAATATAGATACTGTAAGCTATGTAAAATATATTATATTGTAAACCAATACATCATGATCCAGAGATCGAAACTTGTACATAAACTTATCTATCTCCGGATCCCAAACAAGCTGTATAATAGTCTTATAAACGTGCAGTTAAAATGTGTTATGTCTGAACAAAACAGGTTTCTTTATTGGTCTGGTCAGGGCCGCCCTCAGACCGGTGAAGGGGTCCCTCCTGGCCTGGGCCCGACCATACCCATTGCTGTTGTTGCGGCATAGGCATAGTAACCTGTCCTGCGTGCTGCTTAGAGGCACACAGGGAGAGAAGCACTGACCTGCACAGCTGTCTACATAATCCACTGTGTAGTCAGAGGCACAGACTGTGTATTACATGTATGCAGTCTCTGTTTCTGATTGGTGGGACGGGAGGAAAGGTGATGTTTTCAGTTCAGTGTGACATCATATTCCCAAGCTGGACTCCGCTAGTAAAACGTAAACAAATAGGGGGAAGCGCCATCTTGTGGACATTCTGCTTTTTCCCCCCTAAAGATTAGGAAATTTCATTTTGAAATATCTTATGTTGCGAATTAATGAACTTTTTTTGGTCCAAAAAACCTGGATCTCAGTGGACTGCCAGGGTGGTTAAATTTTTCGTACCTCTTTTGGCCCCCAGAAAATTACCTTCTATGGGGCCCCACAATATCTGATGGCAGCCTTGCGTTTGGTCTCACTTAGATAAAGTTTGCTTAAGTAATAAGCCCCCCATACACCTTACAATCTTACCATACAATTTCTGTACAATCAACATTTGTTCTACCAAAACCATGTAATATGAGAACTTTCTAATCCTTCCAATCACTATGTATTCTATCAGGGAGGACCCAGCACTACATAGTTGTTGGTAGATCTGATGGAAATTGTATGGTGTATGGGGGGCTTTAATCGATCCTGATACAGTAACAGTTTAGTGGAGTGGTATTAATAGACAGCAAACACTGCACACAAGTCTGTAAACAGGCACTATGTGGTTTTCCCTTACTGAAGTCTGAGACACGGGAGTCCAAGCCTAGCATACTCAAGTCAGCTGGCTTAGTTTAAACGCTTTCAGAAATGCAATATAGATGTTGGCTGGATGGTTTTTGTGATCTGAGTAATCTGTATTATTACTTCTGAAGTATATTTCTATCTCTATGTCTTTCTGCCTACAACAACACACACAAACATCCTAACTTGAAAAAAAGAGGGGTACCTCTTCAGGAAACGTGTGCACCGTTGTATTAATTACAATATTGCCCATGGTATAACAGAGTCTGAGCCTACTTATGTCTATATCACATACAACTTATATATATATTTCATATTGCAACCTATATATAGGGGCTCAGAGGTGCTGCTGACACCTCTGATTTTTTATTACAACAGGGTCCCAGGAATGAAGATCTACAGCCTGGTACATGCATGAACAACATGTTTGCCATGTGAATGTGGCTGCATTGTTTTGTCTACCCAGCTTTCTCACTTCTTATGGTTGTCCAATATAAAGCAACTATAGAGCTGTGTCCTACACTAAATGACATGGAAATTCTTTTTTTTTCTGTATTCATTGTAAAATACTTCCCTGTGATAGGTCTCTTGATAGTTAAGTAATCCGCTTTTTCTGTGGCAGCAGTATAACCTACAATATCAAATCTAAATGACCTCAAAACAAAGTGTGCTCATCCTGTTCATCTGCCTACACTATACTGGTAGCTTAATTTCATGAAATTACTATTCTCTGTAGTATAAAACGGTATGAATAGCGAATATCACACCAGGTACCTAACGTATTAGGCTAGGTTTCCACTGTGTCAAAATCTCTCCGTTTGATGTACGTCAAATGGAAGGATGTTGATGTAGCCCATTATAATGAATAAAGGTGGGTTTACACGTCAAGATTTTTGTTTTGTTCAACTTCAGATTCGTTCAGAAAAATACGACAGATGAAAGTTTACCAACATGTCCGATCACCTTGTGGACGATTTTTTGTCCGATATCGAACAAAAAAAATCCATCGGAGCAAATGCCCATTTCAGATTTTTGTACAACGAACCAAAAAATCGTTCGTCGTCCATCTGTCGGATGAGAAAATCTTGACGTGTAAACCCACCTTAAAGCCCCCCATACACCACATACAATTACCATGCAACTTCTGTGCAACCAACTTTTCTTCTACCAAAACCATGTAATAGGAGGACCTTTCTACACCTTCCAATCACTATGTATTCTATCAGGAAGGTCACTATACTACATAATTGTTGGTAGGTCTCATGAAAGTTGTATGGAGGAATCTGAAGGTGTATGGGGGGCTTTAGGCTGTATCCACATGCGTTGGTCTGCTACATTGTGCTTTATTGGGTTCAAATCAACGTAGCGCACTTCATTGATCTTGATTTATCGGAGACCAACGCAAGTGGGGTTACCAATGGATAGGTATCGGTCTGTAACGAACTGTTTTCACAAGTAAAAAAAAGGTTACACATGCTCTGACAGATGCTTAACGCGTGCCCCCAATGCATCATGGTTGCGTTGATGGAGGGACCTTGACGGATTACAAACGTAGTGGAAACCTAGCCTTAGCAGTAAACCAGACACCCTTTCTGACACACAGCACGTGTGAGCCTAAGGCTGTGTTTCCACTGCATCTTGGGGCTATGTTTCCACAACATCAAAATGCATACGTTTGTGATGCGTTTTTTAATGCACCGTAAACCCATCCACTGACTTTTAATGGAGTTGCTTTCATGTTGCGTTAGTGGTCTATTGCGTTTTTGTAAATGCAGGGCACCGTGTTTAAAAAAAGGAAATGGAACACTAGGGCTAAAGTTCCACTTGTGTTGAACACAGGCATTCTAGTGCAGTGCACAAGCCCACCATTGACAGCAATGGGGCTATGCCTCTGTCACAGAGCTCCATAACATGAACCCAGGCTTGATGTATGATGGGTCCATTGACAGTGAATAAACCTTTCACACTGATGTATGACATCAGCTCATTGATTTAAAGGATCGGCTACACTATGTAGTGGAACGAATAGGGGGGCTTGCACTTGTTGGAGTTTACATGCATAGTGAAGCCCTAGCCTATCCATTTTTGGTGCATCTACAATGCATTATCCCTCACCTTCAAATAATACAACAAAAAAAACACATCAAAATGGACCATAAATGGATCACTAACTTATCACTAAAGCCCCCCATAGACGGGCAGACTCCCGGCCATAGTTGTAGCAGACCAACCTGCGTGCTCGCTCCCGCAGAGAACATCAAGGTTGGTCTGCCGCAACTATGTGGGAGCCCACCTTGACTGTTCTGACAGCTAGAACAGCTGCAGCCTGTTAACGCTGTTATCTCAGAGGGGGAGTCTCCTCCCCCTCTGAGGTAATTGGCTTCAGTCTGACAGCAATCCCGTGTGTCAGTGGAACACACAGGATTCCTGTCCGACCTTTAGCAGACTGATTACAGCGTGGTGACGTCACCACGCTGTAATGAGTCTGCTAAAGGTCTGCCATAGATCGAGGTGTCTATGGCAGGCTTAACGGATGCAAATGCAACACCCTGTGTTAGAAAAAAATGAACACTGAAGGATCCAAGAAGCAGTGGAAACATAGCATTGATCCTTCAGTGTTCCTTTTTTTTTCTAATGCAGGGTGTTGCCTTTGCATCCATTTGTGATGCATTTGGGATCCACTTATGGTCTGTCTTTGCTGAATTAATTTTTTTTTGCTTTTATTATTTGAAGGAGAGGGATAATGTATTGCAGATGGATACCCAATTTTGATAAGCCCATTGCATTCCCTATGGTTGTGTTAACGCATCCATGTTGCATTAGTTTGCCGTTACCATTAGTGACCACTAATGCAATATGGAAACAACTCAATTTAAAGTCCATGGATGCATTTACGGTGCATTAAAAAAATGCATCGCAAACATTTCCATTTTGAGAACCTAGCCTAACAGTGAGAACCTAGCCATAGATGCATCTCAGAGTTTCCACCATGTTCCTAATCTGCCAAGTAATTTGGGATGGTGTCTTGCAACCAGGCATGTCCCTTTCTTTCCTCTCCTGGCAGATTCATGGTCCCACTAGTCCCTTCAGATTTAACAGTAGATTTACAATAATGTATAGCATCAAATGTGATTTTTCCAGAAAAAGTGATATTACCATTATGTAGTTAATGTCCTAGCAGTAATACATACTAGACATATGGAAGTGTTGTGCATGGATGAGACTATAGCAATATGCAGCCATTAAATTAGCCTAGTAATTACTTCTGCTGCCTGTTTTGCTGCATAATTGTTTTGCTCCAGTCCTTCCTCCTTACATAAAAGACTGTGTACGTGTTATTTCAGTGCACATGTGTCACATCAAATGAAGTTCTCCTGTAGATAATGTACAGATCCTGGCAACCAACAAAAAGAAGAGAAGTCTGATCTACAGCAGAAGGTGGTGTTGGTGCTTTTGCCATGGTGGCAATGCTTGGACACCAATGTGCACAGGGAGGTCGGAACTTCATATTGGATATCTTATAAAATTTTAAGTAATTACCTAGAGGGAGAAATATTGGCAGAATGATCAAATAAGATACTATTAATATAAGGGTCTGAGATTTGGGAAGATAAACAATGCAAAATGAATGCTCCTAGATTACATTTTATGGTGCTTTTTGAGGTCAAATGACTTTTATACAACCTGTGAGCCTTGTTTCCTGTTTTAGATTAAAGGAGACACTAATGTTGTCCTTGAGGATTCTTGGAAATGGAGATCCAGAGTAACTTTTTATATTAAGATGCCTTTCTACATTTAGCCAGCTGCCGTTATTTTAATAAAGTTCAGTAACTCAATTTCATAAATACACACATAACTCAATAAATCAGAAGTTGCTTTTTATTGCCCTACTTGCTGTCTGTTCTGACAACCATACAGAATTAGCTATAGACAGTGTACAAGCAAAAAGCTTCTGCTATATACTGTTTATTTCAAATAAATATTTTCAAATACATGAGCATACACTTCAATGACCTTTTAAGCTTAAAATGTTTACAAATTTGAACAGCTGAATTCACAAAGCAATTGTCTATGGCAGTGATGGCGAATCTATTGCACAGATACCAGAGGTGGTACTCGGAGCCCTCTCTGTGGGCACCTGATCTGGCAGCCAACACAGAGGCTGATGGAGGAAAGAACTGCAGCCCATTGGCTCTCAATGCT
>CM070037.1:42307659-42330171 GCA_036250615.1 Ptychadena robeensis | reverse complement strand
TGTGTGTGTGTGTGTGTGTGTGTGTGTGTGTGTGTGTGTGTGTGTGTGTGTAATTCAGGTAAAATTGCCAAGTTGGCACTTTGAGATAAATAAGTGGGTTTTGGGTTACAGTTTGGGCATTCGGTCTCTAAAAGGTTCGCCATCAGTGGTCTATGGGTTTCAGATATAATTTTGTCCCTTGAAGAAATCATTGTGGGTTAAGCAGATGTACTTTACTACATAAATCATCAGAACAGCAAAGATTTAGATCTTCCTTTGGAAGAAGTGTAGAAGTGGCTAATCAGAGGATCACATTTGTCTGGAGTCAGTGACTCGTGGAAAGTTCAGTCAAGCTCTGAGTCATGACCATTAGATGACTAGCTGCCAATGACACAGAATTTGGCTCCCTCTCCTAGAGACGTTTGAGCTGTACTGTGCCATCCTTATAAATTTAGCATTAGAGCTACTTAATGATCTTTTGGGAGTATTTAAATTATTAAACACTTTTCAAGTATCAGTTGTTGAGTGGTGAAGCAACATATAGTTGGCTATGTGCAGTTTCTAACACTTATAAACATTACAGCTCTTACCAGAATTACTTCTATTGAAATATAGAAACTGAAATATTAAAAAGTAGATTTATTTCAGATTAAGAGTGTTAAAGGATTGCAACCTAATAAAAGCAAGATTTTAAAAGGTTTTCAAATATGTGTAGTTTTGGTGGGCAATTCATCATGACAAGTTTTTCCATCAATGTTACAGGACCCCTAAATATTGGATCTCTAGATATGTGCAGGGTGTGTTGTAGTTTTGGGCAGGCAGGATGGCAGCCGGTTACATAGGGTCACTCTACCCATTTTTGTGTGTCCAGTTTGAACCGTGTTGTATTCATAAGTTAATGTTATTGTAACATGTATTTTGTGTGTTCATTCATTTCTAATGCAGTTTACATGTACTGTGTCGATTTGGGTCGTGTATCAATAAAACAAGAGGACTCAAATGAGGTTCAGGAGAGGTGCCATGTGGTAAAATACACTAGAACGCATGATTACATATATTTTCATTCAGGGCTGTTTCTTCCGCTATGCAGATTATTTGGGACCATGGGAGCCCCCAATAGCCCCCAGTGCTCTACCCCGCATGCATATTCTGCATGCAGATTGCTAATGGCAGCCAGCGGGGAGCTGGGGATGCACCATTAGCAATCCCCCGCTCAACAACTGGGCCTGACGAACAATAAATAGAACCCCCGCTTAACAACTCAGCCATCAGGGAAGCCCCGTGCTATAACTTTGCATAGAGCCCCTGAAAGCCTAGAATCGGGCCTGCTCCCATTTGTCAATTATGCAAGCCATAATGTGCATCAATATGCATTAACTCATGTGACTAAAAACACACAACAACACACCATATGCACAGGTGTGAACTGACCCACTGAATAAAATGTGTTTCTGCATTACATGAGCTGGGCAATGTGATAGGTGTGAATGGGGCCTTCATTATTGGACTATTGCACATTATAGTACAAGCATGCAACCTCATCATGAGGCTTCATGTAACTAAAAACACACAACAATGCACCATATGCACAGGTGTGAACTGACCCACTAAATAAAATGTGTTTCTGCATAACACGAGCTGGGCAATGAACATACAATCAGATAGATGTGAATGGGACTATTGCACATTATAGTACAAGTATGCAATCTCATCATGAGACCTTCATACCTAATGTCTTCACTTTATAGTGTACCCTCTGTGAGTGTGCTGAATAGCAAACATTTTCAGTGAAACTTTTTGCTGTTTGTTACTTTATTTGGAACGCTTATTTTACTTTTAGTAATGACTACCTAGCTGTTCACAGCAGTATTTCATGCACTGAACAGGTCCTTTCCAGATCAGTCCAACTTTTTGCTGTAAGTGGAGTATGCACCTTGTCTTTCCACATTTTATGGAGGGTAAGGTGAAGTCCATTATTGTGTTATTTTTCTCAGACGGCCTTTGTAACACAGCAGCCTCTTTAAGGTCTCCTATACAGTTTAACAATATAGTTTCTCTGCTGTCAGCTAAGTAACCCATTAAACAACAATTTATCTTGCTACCGCCAATGTAATAGGAGTGCATTACCACTGACCACTATGCACACGGCATACCCCAGTCAGGCTCCTGATCACTGCGCTCTATTCATCTTGTTATTTAGTGGATACTGGGTGATGGGGTCAATGCCCTGTAGGGCTAGACCTCTATATTAATGTCTGAACCTCAAAATAACATTCAAATTGATTTGGGAAAGACAGCTTCAACTCCTAGGGTCCTTGCTTGAAATCAGCATATTAAAAGAAGGTGCAGAAACCAAAAGCACCAATCCACAGTGCTAATGTAGTGACGAGATTGGGGTCTGGGTCCCTTTAAGGAACTGGATCCTGGGACAGTGCTCAGTCAAGAAGGAAAGAAAGCTGGCAGGCCCGAGGCCTTTCCTTCCCCACAGTTTTATACAGCGTGCGTGCAGCCGGAGAGAATAATAGCATGCACCTCTCTCCTACGCCACTACCCTGCTGCAGTTCCTGCCGGGTACCAGTGCTACTGTTCTGGTTGGGTGGATGTTAGGCCCCGATCACTGGGCCATGCAAAGATTGCTGTGGAACCACTGCTGGTGTGCTGGCTGCTCCTACCCACCAAACATCTACCCAAGACCCCTGGACATCTTTTGCACCCCCTGGCCCATACCTGGGGTGAGGATCCCTTTCCCATACCGACTGCCTTTGCGGTGTGGCCTATGTTTTGTTGGACTATTTACTTTGGACTATCTGCTGAGGACTATTTTATTTTGGCTGTCAGTTTGCCAGTTCGGTTATAGCGAAACCCTTGCCGGGCCTGGTTAAATAAAGGTACAGTTTAAGCAATACAGCTGCCTCTTTTTTCGTCTGGTCGATTCCTGAACCTAACACTTATACAGTCCAGTCCAAAGTTTTACAAATGCATATCAATATAAATTCCTATATACCTTCCTCAAGGCTTTACACAACAGAAATAGTGCTTCATAAATAACAGTATGGCTTAACAGTTGTGATGCTTAAGTTTACATCTTGGATTTTTTTTGGTCACCTGGTTGATGGAAACCTGAGGTTGTCACTGTTTTATGGCCACTCTTGTGTATGAATGTTTTCACTCATCTAATCCACTAAATCTTATGGTGTTAAGGTAGCCATACATTCATCAACTTTTGCTCGATTGATTTTTCTTTTCCAATAAATGTGCAATTTAAGTATTGAAAAGTAGGTCTCACATTGATCGATGCAATGCAATGCAAAAGCAATTCCTAAATGAATTTACTTGAAGATAAAGGTGGGTGCATATGATCCAAAATGCAATGGATACAAATTGATCATAAAACCTAAAACAAACTGTCAGATACTTGTGCACTCAGGGCCCCCATCAAGCGGGGACAGTGGGCACTGCCATCCCGGGACCGACCATCTAGGTGGGCCATGAGGTCTGACCTCTGCTCCCTGCACTGTGTTAAGCCTACCACACACACGCCGATGTGTGTAGCAGACTAGTCCCGATATCTGATGTCATCACGTTAGCATCCCATTGCATTGTGGGGCCCCTTCAATCGGCCGGGCACCCTTTGTGTGTCGGCCATAAGCTGCGATGGAGACGCCGTCTTCATTGCAGCTTATGGCATCGGCTTGCCTCGGCTTGCATCGGCCAGAGAAGATCGGACATGTCCGTTCTCTGGGCGGCCGATCCCTGTCGCCCCATGTGGGCACATGCCGATTAGCGGCCGATTTTTAACCTGACCAAGGGCGCGAGCGCGCACGCCCGTCTGTCAGATTAAAAATCGGCCGCTTATCGGCATGTGTATGGCTAGCATTACAGCCAGAAAGGAGAGACTCGCAGCATCACCTTCTCCTCCTACACGATGTGAGTGTGAAAGTAGCAGATTCTGTGCTGCTTCTGACAGCAAGTGCTCACTAGTGACATTATGGCTGAAATTGGTATTGCAGAGAGATTGAGATTAAAGCTGGAACTGTAAAAGTTTTTTTAGATTGCCAAACTTTTTTAGTTTTTATTGTTAAATGTATACAATTGAATTACCGCAGGCAAACATTAATATGAAAGGTTGCAGATAGTAGTGTCAAATTGGGAATGTAAATTTATCCAAAAAAAGACTGGACTGCTAAGGGTGTTGGAGATCTGGGGGTTAAATATCAGGGAGTAGGCATATGTAAGGCCCTAGCTCCATGTCTGCTAAAATCCCTGTGTTGAACACAGAGATTTTGTCGCAGTTCTTAACCCACCCATTGACGTCAATGGGGCTATGACAGGGCTGTCTCCACATCCGCTGGTCCAGGGGCTGGTGGAGGCTTGATGGAACCCAACGGGTACAATAATGGAGTAAGGGCCTAAGAGTAAAATCTGACAAGAGAAAAGCACTGTTTGACTACTGAGTTATGAGATCTAGGGGTTCAAACAGTGTTTTACTTTGAGAGTTACATTTGACCCAGCTGGTGACCTGTGGATGGAGACAGTTAATTGGAACCTAAATAAGGAACAGGGAGGTTCATATGCAGCAGAATCTACCATGCAGGAGGCTGACGCAGAGGACAGTGAGGGAGACTACACTACATATGGGGTGGGAACCAAACACCATCTCCTGGTACTCATTAGAGTACCTGACTAAAAAAGTTATGTGCACACCTAGGTAGGAATCCTTTGGAGCCCGTAGGCCGGGGGAAATGAAGTGCAAGTTGTAGGGGGCCCCAAAAAATTACCTAGTATGGGGCCCTGAAATTTCTGATGGTGGCCCTGAGTGCAATCAACTGACATTTTTTAACCCTATGATAGCTCTTTCAATTTTACATTCAATTAACATGCCGTTTGGTCAATCAGTAAAAAGGAACCAATTTCCTAATGATCGTTTTTTACGACAATCATACAGATTAATAACCCAGTGTTTGACCAGGTTTACATTCATTCTTGGTGCCTGGTTTTGTTGCTCTCTCTATCAACTCTGCCTCTTAGGGCGGCATATTGGTCAGTAATGTCGACTATTGGGACTTCAGGATTTCATACGTTTTGAGATATGCATATAACTTCCATTGTCTGTATGTCTGTATGTCTGGATCTATTGATTTTTCGGAAATGTACTAAAACTGATTTTTTGTTTCTGCTTATCTATTCAGATACTCATTTTGTCCTGAACTGTTTTGTGACATGATGAAGATTCAGCAGTTTTATCATTTAAATAGACACTCTGAAAGGGTCAATTAAAATAAATTGTTTTATTGCATAATGAAAACTGGGTGCAAGTACTGATAGAGCTGAAATTTTCCTTACCCAACGTTTTGTCTATTAACGCCACAACAATTAATTGTAATGTCATGAGATGTTGAATGACAGAAAAGAATGGTCAACAAAAATTACTGAATATCTAATCAGAGGTTTATCAGTTTCTTTGAAACTGCTTGTTGAAAGAGAAGTCGTCCTGGTCTCAGTTGACCAAGATCTAACTTGGGATATAGATGGTCCCCATGACAATGTGACAGTACTGGGCCATTTCCCAAGCACCAAAGCAGTCACATGTGTAGTGCGCCACGTACCGCTCTATACCTGGCAGATGAATGGAGCGGCAGGTGAGCATAGAAAAGGTGAATAGTATAAGTTTGCCCCTTTTTAAAAATGTTACCAGTTCGAATTTGTGAGTTACTTGCAAAACCCCTGAATATAATATCATCACCAAACTTGCTGGAGATATAGAGAAGGCTGATGGCATATTCATACTACAAAAAAAAAGTATAGCTCTAACACAAATAGTTTTTGCATTAATTGAGTTAAAACTCAAGTCAACATTTCCAAAGTCGAATCTTGACTTTGACTAATTTATGGAAAAACGACATATGCTAGAGCGGTACTTTTAAAAAAATATTTCTACAGCCCTTCACTGCATCTTCAGCAAATTTGGTAAAGTTATCATGTACATGGGATTTGCTTTCGACTTATAAAGTCAGCTAGTCAAAAAATTTCGACCATTGTATTTTACATACTTAAATGGATTTTAATTGTTGACTTTCTGATATAGATATACCACTCCGTGTACCTCCTTGAAGAAGCCCAAAGGGTGAAACGGGTCGGAGGAGAGTGGGGAGCTACCAGTGTTCAATGATACTGTAACGTTTTGTATGCTTGACAGATTTTTTGTAACATTTGATGTGCTTTTAAGAATACTAGGTACTGGTGGATGAGATTCCGGGTGTGGTTATCCACACATGGAGGTCATTGCTACACACCAAAACTATCCACACGGTCCTTTTTATTGAATAACTATTGTGTGATTCTCTAGCAATGTACTGACTTGCTTTATATTTTGGTCCATTGTTAATAAAGACCTTTTATACTTAAAATAACTGTATTCTGACCCTTTGTGCCTTGTCCCTCTAGGCGGGGAGTTTGAATCGTCACATCCGGCACCTGGAACGCATAGTTCCTGGTATGCTAACCGGATGTGACGTCACTGACGTCACATCCGGGTTTGCGAGCCGAGATGTTCACTGAAAGACCGGGTTCTCTACCGACAGTGAAAAGATTCTTCCTGCGGCGGGATCTCGCTGCTTATGATCCCACCGCAGGAAGAATAGAGGGCTCCTTATTGCCGGCGAACAGGCGGGTCGAACACCCGTACTGTCCACCGGGCAGAAGGAGGGCGAACATGCTTGTTCGCGGCCGAACTGTCCGCCTTGCGGGCAGTTCGGCCATCACTACTCCCTATCTGTCCTCTGCGTCAGCCTCCTGCTGGTAGATTCTGCTGAAGATGGACCTCCCTGTTCCTTATTTAGCCTCCGATTAGCTGTCTCCATCTACAGGTCACCAATTGGCTTTGGGACACATGTAACTCTCACAGTACAACAAGTTTGACTCCCCAAATCTCATACCTCAGTAGTGTGACCCTGACTTTCTCTGGGTTAGTAACTAACCCCTAAAACTAACTGCAGTTCAAATGTCACCCTTTCACAGTAATATTCCAACTGTCATATAGTGCTTATTACATTTATTCAAGTGACATAAATTGTATACATGTAACATTTAGCTGTGGCCGCCCAGACACGGAGCGCCTCCAAGTTGTTAGTAGGCATATGTGCTTTGTAACAATAATGCAGGTACGCATAGCTAGTTGACTGCTTTTAAGTACCAGAGTACACCTTATGTGCATCCCTGCTCATGGGTTCCATCCTCATGGAGTTTATAGAAGGAAATTTTATCTTCCATACATCCATTTTCTGGAACACAAGCCTTTTCTTTAAATATCCAAATAAAAGGATGTTTAACCTCCCTAACAAGAGCGACTGCCAAATTCTTAGTGACAAACCTCAATGATTTAATCTTAGGTGTTGTGTCCCAGGTTTTATTCTGGGTGACAGGATGATCTGCACTGTGAGGGAATTTGCAGGTGGTAAAATACTCTAATAGACAACACCACAAGAATAATCATTTACACATGGTAAATAGGTTAGGGTTGACAGTTCTCTGAAAATTTCAGCATTCCAGGTACCTAAAATTAGAGTAAATCTGGATTGTGCAGGTGAGGATTCCTGAAAAGCCTGTACAGCATTACACAAGCACTATATACAAGATAAACTAACTCTGTCAAGTATTTTCTACATATTTGTACATAATGGCAAATGGCAATGTAAACTTTTCTCAGTTCTCAGTTAGATTCTATTAGTCTGTATAGACCCCTTAACCCACTGTGATATTCACATTGGGTTACGCATGTAAATGCATGAAAAGCAAACGCACAGGCACGTGGACACCTGTGTGTTGTGGTGCAGTGCAATTTTTATAAATGTGGGGGAAAAGCTGGCCATACATGCTTCAACATTTCCGTTTGATCTATTTAAAACAATAAATTTTTAAGTAAATTGTATGGAAATCAATTTCTACACACCTGGTACAATTTACCAAAAGTGATCTAAAGCAAACATAAAATGGGAAAGGACATGTTGGTAAATTTTAGTCAATTGTGCAAGTATTTTACAGGTTTTATGGGCATTTTAATTGATTTATATTCGATTGTTCTATAGAGCATACACACTGAAAGTATAGAAATCGATTGTTTTTAAATATATCATACTGCTATATTAAATCCCATAATAATCAAATCTAAAGGTAGCCATACAGGGCCCAATTTTCACCCGATGTTTCGGCTGATCGACCTTCGTGCGTGCTCCCGCCATCATCCCACTGCAGTCGATCCCTCAAAAATCGAGGGAAAATCGCCTCGTGTATGGCTACCTTATGATCTATCATGTGAAAGTCAACCCATGCATGGCAAGCCTAAGCCCCAAAGCCAACATCCAGGTCAGTCTCAAGCCCTACACTAATAGTGAAAGTAAATGTCTCCAACACAAATAACAAGTACATCTAGAAAATGGCACCCTGCCAACTTCTCCTTCCATTCTGTATACTCCTGCAGCACATAGTTGTAAGCCACAGTCTAGTCTCCTCTCACAAGTACAGTTTGTTCTCCTCGCAGCTTAGTCAATGTAAAATATCCCATAGTTTACAGTCATAAAATGTATGCATAGCAGCCAGTACTTGTCTGTGGAGACCAGACTAGAACTCTTAAGCAATATGTCCAGTAACTACCTTATTAATTAGTTTGCTCTCAAAAAATATCCAGGTATTAAGTCCTCCCATTGGTCGACTGTAAAGGCCCCCATACACGGGTCGGATTCCGGGCCGATCGATTCCGGGCGCGTGCACGTGAATCGATCCTGCCGGAATCGTGTGCAGCCCACCTTGTCCGTCCGATCACGTCCGATCGTTCGGGGGCCCAGAATCGGA
Source organism: Ptychadena robeensis (assembly GCA_036250615.1). NCBI lineage: Eukaryota > Metazoa > Chordata > Amphibia > Anura > Ptychadenidae > Ptychadena > Ptychadena robeensis. The sequence continues at coordinate 42,321,345 of CM070037.1, read as the reverse complement.
TCCGTCAGAGAACCAACATGTTGGTCTTTTTGATCTGATTCTGCACAGATCAGGGGGAGTTGCCATTTGTGAGGTGGAATCGGAGGTGGAATCGGACACGGAATCGTCCCGGAATCGTGCCGGAATCCGTTGGACAAGGTGGTATGCAGCGATGGATACTCTTAATTGGCCGATTGATCACACCTGCGATTCCCGGCAGAATCGCCGGAATCGATCGGGTGAGTGATCAATTGGCCATGGAATCCTGCACGTGTATGGCTAGCTTAAGGGACATGTTCCCACTGTATTTTTTCCCTGTGCTGGACGCAGGCCGGAGGGTTGCTTGCAAACTGCAGGTGGCTTGCCCACAGGGAGCATAAAGAACATGTCCGCATAACAGAAAAGCAGAAAAGCAATGCTGTTCAGGTGCAGCTTTTTCTGCAGTGTGCCACTCCACAGGAGGAAAAAGACAAAGAAATGTACAGCCAGTCATGTGATCATGGCTAAAAAAACTTTTTGTTTGTAACAGTTTTTGCCCCTTATTACCCATTCAATTTCAACCCCACCAATTATATTTTACCCAAATGCTTGGTACATAACACAAAATAAAAATTTGAAGTTAACCTTAATTAATAGTTTTACACCTACAATCAGTAGTTATAATTTTAGATAACCCTCATATTTTTAGTAACGTCCATTTTCTTAGGGTTCTAGCATATTGGCAAACTTGTCTGCTGCGAAAACCTTGTTCCAGTACTCACTGTATGTCAGGGTCTCTGCAGTGATTTAGTGAGATGTTCATACTGTAAAAAGCCTTCAAAGACTAATTTATTAAGGGAATGTGTAACCTTCATTGCCTTTGCAGACATCACCTTTTATGTAGCTGTGATTTACACAAATTGCCCTCAAATTGTTCCTTTCTTAGCTCAATAAACAATTTTCTGAGCTTCTTCTGCAACATCAGCCTTCAGCTGTCAGTGCTATAAGTGTTATAATCAGAACTGAGATCATTACATCAGGTCAGATATTTAAAGACTGCAGGCAAATATATAAAAAACAAAATGTTATAAAAATTGTAATAGAAAGATTATGGAAAGCGATTTGGCAATCGAAATGTAGTTAATAATGTTAAAGCCATTCTGTCACAGAATGCTCTATATCCGGCATGGACAAAATTTTTGGTCTAGTGAGGAATTTAACATGGCCGAGTCAAAGTGATCTACCAATAACCTTGATTTACTATACGGAAATAAAAACTTTCCCAATATTCCCATATTCTACAATCTCTAGTTAATACAACTTTCAAATGTTAATATTAAAAGTATACATCATAATAACACAAGTACACCACCATTGCTGGCCTTACTTCCCCTGGCCCCACCTGGGTGCATTGAATTGAATGAAAAGGCTTTCCATCCTAGTGGGTTACCTCAAATCTGAACTTTTTTAGACTGGTTTACTGTTTATGTTACTGTTTTACTGCAAATTAGTTGTCAGGGCCACGGCGAGACCACGTTGCACCTTGCTGTTGAATAAAAGTTTATTGAAGCATAAGCCGCCTCTTGTCATTGGTTGATTCCTGAATCTTTCAGGCTCAGACACACTGCTGTGTTCAGGTCTACAGTGCTAATAAAGATGATCAAATAAAAATAGAAGAAAAAAGCAGTGTGTTCAGTTCCTTGTTGTAAAAAAAAAACTGTCTGCACCACAATCTTCTCCTTCTGCCTCCACAATCGACCGGTCAATCACAATCAACCATATGGGCTCCCCTGCTCTATATATAGGTTGTTCAGAGAAAACCAATATAAAATAATTTTGTATTGATACCTTACCTGTACTATAAAACATCTTCTCTATCTCCTCCAATAGGTGCTGGCATTGTGACTGCTCAAGGACCCTGATTCATATTAACTTGGAATGCTCCCCTATACATAAATTTGGACTATAATACATTTCCTGTTGATATCATATATCAATGCAGCCTAATGGAGTGGAACTAAGTATAGAACTACGGTAATACCCTCTTATAGAACACTTTGAATTACCTAGATTAGTTCCTACCACATTAAATGCAAGTACACCACACTATTTTTAGTTATTTGGGGGCTAATGAACATTTTAGGCCTGGTTCAAACCTATCTGTTTTTAAGCACATTGGGAAATCCGTGTGAAGTATATGCAAAATGTGAACATGATATACCATGGGCCTGTTCACAATGTTAAAAAATGCATGCCACTGGACATAAAGGGGATAGGTGTGAATCAGACCTTAGTGTTGGTGGGTATGAGGGCTCAGCTGGTGATTTTGACAGGACTGTTATACCGTATTTTTCGGACCATAAGACGCACTTTTTCACCCCCAAAATTGTGGATAAAAGTTACTGCGTCTTATGGTCCGAATGTGCGACCACCTGCGGTCATCCGGCCGCCGGTGATCGCAAATCGGCTCCCCGACAGCTCTGCCGGCAGATAGATCAGCTGTGTGCAGATGGAGAGGAGATCAATTGTGTGATCTCAATCCGCACACCTTCTGTGTGCCGAGAGATCACACAGCTGATGTGCTGTGTGATCTGCATCTGCCGGGAGAACTGTGGGGAGCTGAACTGTATTGGCTATATTTGCAGAGCCTCGCAAATATAGCCAATGCAGAGTGTGTAGAGCAAGCTGCACTGGCAAGCACACACGCACAGACCTCAAACAGTCAGCAGAGAAGTGACAGGGAGACCGGAGTGCAGATCCCCCCTTCCTCCCCCTCCCTTCCCTCTCTGAGCTCTGTGTGAGGAAGAAGAGATGCTGAAGTCTGCTCTCTAGTGACACCATTTTAGTGGCTGAATAGGGGTACTGCATGAGATTTTTTCACATTCATCTAAACAAATGAAATATTTTTTTTCTGATTTCCTGCTCTAAAAACTGGCTGCGTCTTATGGTAAAAAAATATGGTAGTTATTTCTGTAGCATGTCAAGGACATGGGTATAATATACCATTAGTTGCCTAGTTAGCTATATAGATGCTGTAGTTATTAAATCTTTTATGCATACACATATATTTTGTATCTGGTTACATGGTTTTCCAGGAATACCTTTAGGACTCAAGATGTCTTTTGTATACTGATGTACCAAGGCCAAGTATATGCATAGTGTTAAGCTAGGCATATACGGTTTGATTTTAGCACGATCTATCTTGGGTTCGTATTTAGATCGTAATCTTTTCATCAGACACCAATTGTAATCAAATCAAAAGAAGTACCACATGGAGGGTTCGATCGTAATATGACCAAAATCGTCAAGTTTCAATCACAAAACACAGGACAAACATGTTCATCAAATACAATCGCCCTGACCAACAAACATTCGATCGTTGTACAACCAACTAACATTTTTCAACATGTCCAAACAATTGTGCCAATTGAACCATGTGCGCAGTATACGATTTAAGTGCGATCGATGTAAACTTTGTTTTAGGTCATTCGAACACTAAACTCAAACCGTGTACGCCTAGCTTTACTGTACAAATAGCACACTGAATTGGAATATAAGTGTGTCAGGAGTCGGACTAGACATTATATGATGGTATAATGGTCCATTGTCTCTGGGCCAACATACAGCACCATGCCTCATTCCTTTGGCTATAAACATCTTCCAAGTTGAAGAAAGATTCTACTCTGAATGTCTGTTTCCTTTATAACTTGGTTCTATAGATCACACATTTATCAGTCAAGATTCTGTAAATATCTGTTAATGTATTCTTTTTTGTTCTGAAGGTATTTTTAGTAGAATTTAAACTTATCAGCAGTCCCCCTCCAGAAGAATGTGAATTGTAGCATAGAGAAAAACGAGAAAGATATACCAAGATGCTACTTCTCCTTTCAGTTTTCATGCACAGGGTGGGAAAAAAAGACCTATGAATTAAAGGAAACTGTAACAGATTAAAAGCAGGTCCCTTCATTTGCAGCTCCTATATATGTTGTATATATGTTTAGCTGGGCATAGACGGTCCAATTCCTGCATGATCTGATCCTCGATCCGATGCAGTGCGCGCTCCCACATCCCTTAAGGATTGGGTCGTGCAGGAATTGGATGCAGCAACTAACGAGGAGTGGGCTAAAATCAGCCATCCTGTCGGATGGCACAGTTATTCGATAGGATGCTAAATTTTAACCCGATCCCATTAGTTCGGCTGGGGATGGCTGCCCCCAGCCGAAGTAATGAGCTGCCCATAAAAAATGTCGTCCAATTTTTGGCACTAGCGGGTGGGCGTGATGACGTCATCATGCCCGCTCCTAGTGCAGAGAATCGGATAAGGAATAGACGGTAAATCGTACCGTCTATTCCCAGCTTTAGGGATAGGCAGGATGGTAGATTTTTCATCACAATGATTTCCGGTTTGCTATGTAGAGTTTACAGCCAAAGTAGACATTAAAAAGAAATTTCCAGAAAGTCCATTGAAATCTATGTAATACAGGATGTCACTGCTTTTTCAAAGCTATCTTGCTGAGTCTATTGGACAGGAAGTGAAGGAATATCTCCCTAATAAGACCAATAGTATAAAGAAATGTCAGTGGTATTACCCTTCCCATTCTCTAGCTAAAATGAAAAAAAAAATTGGGCTTTGGATATACTTTAGCAATTACTCAGACCCCCTTTTCAGCTCTCATAAGAGAATATTGAAGTTGCTGTGTGTCTGCTGTCTTAAGTGGAGATTGTCCTCTAATGACTTGGATAGGCCTTAAGTAATAGCTGGTTTTAGTTCAGTCCCAGAAGAGGGCATGAGAAAGGGCACATGACATTTTATGATGATCTCCAGGGTAAACTCATTCTTCTTTTGCAAAAGATACAAATAGATAATGATCAAGTCAATTGCGTAAGAGTTTATGATTGTGAAGTACTACGAGAGACGTTTCCTGTAAGTTAATACATCATTTTAAGTTTTTTTTTTATTTAATTCCCTGATCGGAATAAAAGTAACATACCTTGGGGGCTTGAAATATTTATTAAATTAATGTAATATTTGTAGAAAAGTTTAATATTAGGGAAGCCCAGTAATGTAAATGTTCTAACTAATGCAACACAACAAACAAAAAATCATGCCTTCTAAGTTTTTGCCTTCTCTTCCTATATTACTATAGGTGATTGGGCTCAGACATTATTATAGGTGATTGGGCTCAGACACATTACAGTGTGAACGCCCTCTGCTATATGTGCAATCACTCCAAGGTGGACTACAGTGCACAGCATCTATCATATGTCTGTGCTGCCACTGCTGGGAATGAGCCCTTAGGCCTGGTTCATGGATGGTGGTCCCACAGCTTTTCTCTCCATAAGGTCCATAAGAATTGCGTAGCAGGGAATGATGTCAGAGCCAAAGGCTGCCGTTTGGAGCGTTGTAAGAAGCATAGGGAGTGGGAGATGGGGAGCAGAGAGTATGGGTCTCCCATTCTCATTCGATCGACCCGCGATCAATCGCTGCGTGGTGACATCACCACACTGCACTCAATTGTGGGTTGATCGAACATCGATTCCCGTTCAATGGGAACCCTGGTTCAGTGTACACCCATTGTTGTGAGACATTTTCCTACCCCAAAAGTCCTCACAAAAGCTGGACATGTCCGTTCCCGTTTCGGTCAACCTTTTTCAAGCACGATCGAAGGTATTATTTTCTAAATTTTCTATTCGATTGACGATCACGAATGCACAGGGCGATGGATCGTTCATCGATCGAACAGAAAACAAATCTGTATATGGCCACCTTTAATTAAGGAAATCTTGTTTTGTTAACCGCCTTGACATAAAAGAGCAAATGACCCTTGTACTGGGATCTGAAAGAGATAATAACTTTAAACGTTAATAATTTTTGGTCATTTTCATCTCTGACATCAGGGAGGTTGAAACAATAAGAAACCCACAGGACACTCACACTGCTGAATGGTGCAGGCACAGCTGGAGCAGGTAAGCAATCTGCATCTTATGGTCCAAATGTGTGACCACCCGTGGTCATCCAGCCGCCGGTGATCGCAAATCGGCTCCCCGACAGCTCTGCCGGCAGATAGATCAGCTGTGTGCAGAGGGACAGGAGATCAATTGTGTGATCTCAATCCGCACACCTCCTGTGTGCCGAGAGATCACACAGCTGATGGGCTGTGTGATCTGCATCTGCCGGGAGTACTGTGGGGAGCTGAACTGTATTGGCTATATTTGCAGAGCCTCGCAAATATAGCCAATGCAGAGTGTGTGGAGCAAGCTGCACTGGCAAGCACACACAGACCTCACACAGTCAGCAGAGAAGTGACAGGGAGACCGGAGTGCAGATCCCCCCTTCCTCCCCCTCCCTTCCCTCTCTGAGCTCTGTGTGAGGAAGAAGAGATGCTGAAGTCTGCTCTCTAGTGACACCATTTTGGTGGTGTGGCTGAATAGGGGTACTGCATGAGATTTTTTTCACATTCATCTAAACAAATGAAAATTTTTTTTTCTGATTTCCTGCTCTAACAACTGGCTGCGTCTTATGGAAAGGTGCGTCTTATAGTCCGAAAAATATGGTACATTTTAATAACTCCAATCCTTCTGTCAAACTTACATCTCCAACCTGGTACAGAAATATATCCCTATTGGCCCCCTTCACTCCTTCACTGACCTTCTACACTTTGAAACTCCCTAATCCCATTAGACTTGCTCCCACTTTTCCCAATTTCAAAAATGCCCTGAACCCCCCCCCCCCACTTCTTAGTTTGGCCTATCCATATTCTCATTCCTAACATCGCCACCTAGCAAGTTCTACCCCCCCAACAATTTTTATATACATAGTTGGCCAACCTCTTTAATCCTTAGTACCGATTGGACAGGGCCCTTATCTCCTGTCGTGTCATAAGCTGGCCATACACCTTCAGATATCCTTTAGATCTACCAACAACTATGTAGTGTTGGGTCCTCTGCGATTGAACACAGGTAGACTTGATTGTTTAGAAAGTAGCTCATTTTACATGGTTTTGGTAAAACAGAAGGAGATCCAAAGGAAATCTGACCGAGATATCTTTAGGTGTATGGGGACCCTATAGTCTGTACTTGTTTGTCATGTGTTGCATTTCCACTCTTTTTTAATGTACAGATCTGCATAATATGTTTTCGCTTTATAAATAAAAGTTATTAATAATAATAGAGAAGTTAAAAATCAAACAGAATTTCTTCGTAGTTCTCTTTCTCATGTACTACCAAAGAAATTCAATGTGCCCAGAAGTGATAAAATACAAATGGTTCATCTTGCTATGGCTCCTTATCGAGAGTAAACTCATAAAATGACTTGTGGAAGTTCTGCTTAAACATGTTCAGGAAACCTCCATCTAATGTGTGACTTCTCAAATTTGTTGGGGTGTTTAGAGTAAATGTAGTGTTAATGCTAGTTAACAAAAAACCCAAACCAAATGTGAGTAGAATGTGTTTTTTTCTTTCTATATGGTGAATTCTCCAGGAAGTAACATGTTTATCTTTGTCATAATGGACACCTTAGTCTTTATTGCTTGTTTTTTTAGTTTGGAGTGTGTTTCTCCCTGCACTAAAACCTAACCCCACTGGAATTTCCTCCCTTATATTTCACAAATGGCAACATAGTGCATATCAGTGCCTCTGCAGAGAGATATTATATACACATATCAATCATTATGGAAGTCATTACATTTTGCAAACCATGTAGTCAGTTATAAAATATGTAGTCCATGTCATTACACAAGGGGGTATTCTGCAGAGGATGCAATTTTGATATTAGACCACAAATTAAGCATTATCATTCTAACAAGCAAGATGTGACTTAAATTAATGCCACAAGGCTTGCTGCATACCAATTGGCAGAGTGATCCATATAGTTTCCATCTTTATTACTGAAAAGAGGAATAAAGCAAAGCAATTTAGAGTTTAGGCATGTGCCAGAAGCTGCTCAATTGGCTACTTACACACCTAAAAACATGTACCTATAGAGTTGCACAGTTATTGTCTACACTGCACAGCCAGACAGGTGCCACAATAGTTAGCTACGACATTTAGTAATCACACTTCCAATATCAACGATACATTTTCAGACTCATTTGACAGTAAATTATCACCATGATAACAATCTATGTTCATAAAACAGGGAACTAGCTCAGTAAGTAGTCATGGTAAACCAGGAAGTAGCAGACTGATTTTCACGATAATTAATTAAGCCACCATACATTCTGTAACATGTGGGTTACATTGCTACATTCTGGATATTTTGGATACCAAGCTGAGAACTAGAAATAGGCTATGCCAATTGTGACCTTTACTCCAGCAATAGTATGATAGAGGTATGAATCCGCCACAATGTTTGTTGTAAAAATTAAAATAAAAGGTAAATTAGCACTTCAACCACTAGATGGCAGTGCAGATGTGGCAGGTTACATAGGACAGCATGTGTGTGTGTGGGGGGGGGGGGGTGATCCGTTCCCCTGCAGCTGCCTCTTCATTAGATCGGAGCCACACGGATCAGTGCCTGACGAACCCAGCTCGTCCACAGCTGTTCTAACAGGTCAAAGCAGGACAAGTCAGTAACGGCAGGGGGGGGTTAAACTATTTTTTTGCTTTAGCAATTCTGTTCCAATAGCCCTATGATAACCTTTATACTTTATATACTTCACTTACATTTGGGGGAATTTCAAATCCTTCCATAATGCCGTTTCCTCAATCATTGTGTTATATTCCTCAATTGACAAGTGTCTTATATTTAAACGAGTGCCATTATTTTCTTCTGAAAGTCAAATTCCTGACTGCCCCCATAAGAGTACTTTGGCTCAAATTCACAATGGGTCTAAAATAAAAACTTGGACAAAGACGTGGGTAAACCTTGATGTTTATTAAAAATCAACAATTATCCAATATAACAAAGAACCTTTTTATATGGAATACAAGTATTAAATATTGAATCTGAAACAAGCAAAACATAATACTATAACACATTTGACTTCAAATGTCCTATAAAGGAAGAATCTGTGGCATTCATGTTCAAAAACATAAAATAAAAAAGGTCTTGTGGGTCAAATATCATTAAACTGCTGACCAAATTTATCTGTTGAGGTAGCCACGATTCCCGCCTGATTTGCCGGGCCGCAAATTGGGTGTGCCCACCTTGACAGATCGACCAGGATTGCAAAGCAAGTCAGAATGAATCGTGATCCGACATCTTTAGATGGGGACCAGCATTCCCATCCAAAGTAATGTCCGGCACAAAAAGGGTGCCTGCTGATCCTGTGAGCAACTGGCTGCAGCGTGATGACTTCATTACACTGCAACTGGCCTCTAGAGAAACGGACAAGAATGGTATCTTCTATGGCTACCTTTGGACTGGAGTTTGAGTCTAAATCTTCAGAATCTTCAGAATCCCATCTTCCCCGTTCTTGTGCGAATTAAATATCTACTGTAAGTCAAACATCGATCGATTTTGTGACCGATTCACAACTGATCAATTCCTTTGCTGAATTTTGTGTGCATCCTCCAGTACCATCAGATACAAGCTGATTAAAATACATATATAGGTATATAAACCGTCAGATACTTGAATGATTTACCGACTTGTCTGATCACTGTTCAATCGAATTTATGTTCAATTACTTTGGGTCGAATATACCAGTTGGGCAGGAATCAATTCCAGTTCGATTGACATGAATGGATAAATTTTTTGGTCAATGGAATGGAAATATCGAATCGTATATGGCTACCTTAAAGCCCCCAATACACCTTTAGATCACTCCATACAATTTCCTTTTAGATCTACTGGCAACTATGTAGTAAAGTGGCCTCCCTGATAGAATACATAGTGATTGGAAGGATTAGAAAGGTCCTCATATTACATGGTTTTGGTAGAACAAAAGATTGATTGTACAGAAATTGTATGGTAAGATTGTAAGGTGTATGGGGAGCTTTATGCCTGCCATACACCCACAGATGGGTGCCGACAGACATGCTCCGATATGCACCGGAATGCAAACGTGATGACGTCATCACTTTTGCACCCTGGTGCATTGTGGGGCTCCTTCAGTCGGCCGGCACCCTTTGTGTGCCGGCCATTAGCTTCAATGAAAACGCTGGTTTTCATTGAAGCTAATGGCATCGGCTTCCATCGGCCAGAGATTATCGGACATGTCCGTTCTCTGGCCGGCCGAGCTGTGGGCATATGCCGATTAGCGGACGATTTTTCCGCTGACCGACGGCGCGAGCGCGCATGCCCGTCGGTCAGGTGAAAATTCGTCCGCTTACCGGCATGTGTATGCCAGGCATTCGTTTTCAAACTGGTGACTTAATGCCTGCCATACACACCCCGACGGGTGCAGACAGACCAGCTCAGATGAGCTCCGGAATGCAAACGTGATGACGTCATCACGTTTGCATCCTGATGCATTATGGGGCTGCACTAGTCGGCTGGCACCCTTTGTGTGCCGGCCATTAGCTTCAATGAAGACGCCGGTCATTATCGAACATGTCCGTTCTCTGGCCGGCCGAGCTGTGGGGCGACAGGGATCTGTTGCCCCGTGTGGGCACATGCCGATAAGCGGCCGATTTTTCCGCTGACCGACGGTGCGAGCGCGCACGCCCGTTGGTCAGGTTAAAAATCGGCCGCATATCGGCATCTGTATGCCAGGCATTACTAAACAGATGTTGCCAATAGTTTTGTGGATTTTGAAGTACAGTAACGACTTTCTTCTTATTAGTTTCATTGTTGATTGTACTTACCTATTCTTCCATACTTGGTTGTTTCACTGGTTAAAAGATAAAAAAAATATTTTTGTACTTGGCATAAATCCTTTTTTTTTTCAGCAGCCATTAAGAGACATGACTCCTCTTGTTGTTGGGCAAATTGCCCAATTTTTATTGTAAGGACAGTCTACTTTCACTTTGTTCTACTGCTTTCCTACAACTGTGGTTGGAACAAAGCTTCTTTTATTTTTTTGCTAAATCACCTAAATGTACGGTAGGTACAAGATAATCAGTGCTTTATTACTTCAATAAACATTGGAAAAAGGGAGTTTACAGGGAATACAATAAACCGTATTGTATTTCCACTGCATGTAAAGCTACTTGCCTTAAGATCCACTTTTTATAATTGTATGCTTAGAAAACACAGTAAAAATAGCAGTAGCTCTTTGTCCCCAGTGCTCCAATAACTAAGGACTACCTGATACAGTTAGGTAATGAGTAGTAGCTTTTACAAATGCTTCAAACAAGAATATATATTTTCATTAAATATGTAATTGGTAGTACTGCAGAGAGAGAGCTTTCAAAGATAAGCTTGTTCCATTAGAAGCAGCATGACGAGATCTCGAATGAAGTGTTCATACAAGTAGACTATTATACCGGAGCTGTTAGTCACCATTTATTCCCCTAGTTCTCTGCTACAAATAAACATCATAAAGTTAGCCAATCTCTCCAAAGAGTGGGACAATCCTCTCTCCAGATTTTCATATTGTTAGTGGATCCAGTATAGACATTAAAAATAATTTAGGGTCAATGGTCATGATCTCCATGACAAATATTTAGGGTGGATTTCCCCTACATACTCAAGAAGCAGTAGGTATTGGTCCAAACCAGTGGTGGGCAACTGAGTTGATATGGAGGGCCACAAGTGCGGCCCTCGGCATCACTAAAGGGCCGCACATGACATCGATCCAGACCCTCCCCCGTCAACATATCTCAGCAGGCGGTGGACCAGATCCTGACAGGCAGACAAAATCCGACAGCAACCCCCCCCCCCCCCCCCCCCCCCCCCCCCCCCTCCTGCCCTCTCCTGACCTGGTTTCCCCAATTAACATTGACAATTTTACTGATGTAGGAGCGCCAAAGTTGAAAGTTGCTATGCCCTATGCATTAACAGTTAGGGTTTGGGGGCCGCATGTGGAGGACCAAAGGGGGCCGCCAAGCAATGCCCAAAGGGCCACATGCGGCCCCCGGGCCACAGGTTAGGCACCTAGGGTCTAAACAGTTCCATTGCTGCAGAAGAGCTTCCACCAGGGTTTAGCACATTGGTTTCTTAAAGAGCACTACCTATTTTTGGACAGCAAAAATAAGTATATGCAGGGGGGCCTCTTCGTTTTGATCGTTGTCACTTGAAGTTACTATATATACAGTGGCTTGCGCAAGTATTCAGCCCCCTTGAACTTTTCCACATTTTGTCACATTACAGCCACAAACATGAATCAATTTTATTGAAATTCCACGTGAAAGACCAATACAAAGTGGTGTACACATGAGAAGTGGAACAAAAATCATACATGATTCCAAATAAATCACTGCAAAGTGGGGTGTGCGTAATTATTCAGGATGAAGTTGCACATCTAGAGACTGAAATCCTTGCCCATTCTTCTTTGCAAAACAGCTCCAGCTCAGTCAGATTAGATGGACAGCGTTTGTGAACAGCAGTTTTCAGATCTTGCCACAGATTCTCGATTCAATTTAGATCTGGCCTTTGACTGGGCCATTCTAACACATGGATATGTTTTGTTTTAAACCATTCCATTGTTGCCCTGTACATATATCCACAAGCACTGGAGTTCCGCACACCAGATAAAATCTTAGTTTCAGCTTTATTGAATCCAAAAGTTTTCAATCGAACAAATGCGTACACAAAGATGCATCAAATCACCCTCAGGGGTTTACCACAAATTCTCTGACGCGTTTCATCCCCCAATCTGGGACTTATTCATAGAGCTAATATCATCCACACTTATATATACCCATCATCACTAACATCGGCTCCTCCTTTCCTCTCAAATTAGATGGCCAAATTAACCCCCACCTGGTTTCATCAACCCTCAAATGAGGGCTTCTATGTGTAGGATCCCTGGGTAGGAGACAAGATGTGGTATCGGGAGAGGCTACACGTAAGTGTGAAGATTGCCCTCTAGATCGGAAGACATCAGTAGACCTCTGTCTGACCGATCTCTCCTAAATACATACATTTAGGTGCACAATCCAAATTTACATCTAAACCTTACAAAAAAACTCACATAATAAACAAACATATAATAATTAGTGACATCTCAGTTACCATATACATAAAGTAAAGTAAATCTTAAATAACAATTACAAATTACTAAAATACAAAAAATGTCAAAAATGCAGAAAAACGATCTAGATCCAATCAATCCCAAGAGTGACTGTTTCTCTGTGTTATAGTCTCTATATTATGATCTATAGTCACTGTATGGGATCCATCAGAAAAACACTTATTGCACTACTTATTAACACTAGGTAAACAGACAGACTTTCCTGTATTAAATGTTGTTACTTAGAGATCCACATGTATCTATTTGTATATACACGTTTAGAGAACAGAAATTCACCACAACAAACAGAGACCAAAACACTGTAGAAAACATTGTTGCCCTGGCTTTATGTTTAGGGTCGTTGTCCTGCTGGAAGGTGAACCTCCGCCCCAGTCTCAAGTCTTTTGCAGACTCCAAGAGGTTTTCTTCCAAGATTGCCCTGTATTTGGCTCCATCCATCTTCCCATCAACTCTGACCAGCTTCCCTGTCCCTGCTGAAGAGAAGCACCCCCAGAGCATGATGCTGCCACCACCATATTTCACAGTGGGGATGGTGTGTTCAGAGTGATGTGCAGTGTTAGTTTTCCGCCACACATAGCTTTTTGCAATCTGGCCAAAAAGTTCCATTTTGGTCTCATCTGACCAGAGCACCTTCTTCCACGTGTTTGCT
>CM070037.1:42283849-42304634 GCA_036250615.1 Ptychadena robeensis | reverse complement strand
GGGGTTCGCCGGGTTCGCCGGGTTCGCCAGGTTCGCGGACATTTGCGGAGGTTCGCGTTCACAAACATCAAATTCCGGGTTCGCGCCATCAATATTTGTTGGTCGGGTTGATTGTATTCAATGAACACCGATTTTAAGGCCCCCATACAGGTTTTGGTTTTCCCGCTTGATCGACCTAAACCGATCGATTTTAAAGTCAAACGACCAAAAATGTAGGCCTATCCACATGCTTTGATCGACCTATATCGATCAAAATTTACAAAAATGTATCGAAAAGTGATAGGACATTTTGGAAAATTGATTGATTGAGTATACATCAAATGTTATTTTGTTGTGCCTGGGCGATTTTGGTTCAATTTAAATGATAAGCATACTTTACATCCGGCAGCAGACATTTTGGTGTGTTTACAATCGACTTTCTTCAATTTTGCGTTCTATCGATCGAACCAACATCAATCAAATATCGGTTTCTCCATGTGGGAGGTAGTTTGATCGTACTTTGATCAATCAAACCAACATCAATCATAAATTACTATCAAATCTGACATCGATCATAGAGAAATTGAAGTGTGAATGGGGGCCTTTAGACATATTACGATTGAACCCTCCATGTGGTACTACTTTGGATTCAATGACGATCGATGTTCGATGAAAAGATCAAGATCTAAAATTGAATTGTGTATAGCCAGCTTAGGCTGTACTGTCACCTCCTTTTCTACTTTCTGTTATCAGTACTAGAAGACGCTGCGCCACTCCATTGACTGCAGGCTACGGGCACAAAGGACTAGTGAAGGTAGATGTCAACAGTGGCACCTACCTTCCCAAACCCTCTTTTCCCCTAGCAGCCCACTGCAGTGTCACTGGAGAAGGCCGAATTTAGATCGATTGGTGGAGATAGCAAAAGCCTAAGAGTTTCATTCTGCCATCTTGCACCCTGGTGGACTAGACACTGCAAGTATGGCTCTGAAGGAGGAGAAGGTAAAGGTAGCCATACACAGGTCAACTTTTGCACATTCATTCTTTGATTAAATCGCCTTGTGCGTTTTAAATATTGTTTGTCAATCTAAAATTGATCGATTGTACCACCACACAGTGTGATTGATTTAGAACTGATCGATTCCTTTACCTAGATCGTGCGCATCTCCATAGTATAATAAATACAAATCGATAGAAATACCTCGAAAAAACGTCAGATAGTTGTACGAATGACAAAAATATACCAACACGTCCAAACACTGCTTAATTGAGTGATCACTTTTGATCATTCCGGGTGTTCAGGAATCGATTTCCGTAAGATCTACTTACACTAGCAGGGAGTCACTGCTTAAACTTGCTGATCCCGAGTGGACGCCGTCTCCAGCATTGCTCCTTTTTTCAATGGTGAAAAGTCATATCGATTTTTCAGGCATTGATTCTCATCCCTCGTAAGGCTGGATCGGGTAGGGGTGCACCCTGGCTCCTCTTCCCCTCACCGTCCAGGGCCTTCTGGGACCGTCCTGTTGGGCCTACAGGTCTCCCTCCACCACATTTTGTGGGGATACAGCTGCACTACTCGGGGGGTCTGCTGGCTCCCGCTTTTAGCCCCCCTCTTCCTGTACGTTATCCCATCTTTGGGAGTATTGGGCTCCCGCTGTCCAGATGGTTTGTTGTCCGGAGGAAGCCCTGTACTGTATGGGCGAAACATGTTGGCAATACTAACCATGGTCTGCAACCCAAAACTCAGTTACTAAAGTGTCGTCAGAAAGTTTGTACCCATATGGGAAATTCTTTGTTTCTTGATTTTAGATGTACATTTTATACATTCTGTGAAAATAAAATTTGTCAATTATCTACACTATTGTCGTAAACCAATTTCAATAGGTAGGTTTGCCAATTTAAAATCCCCATTGAGGGTACTCCCCATTTTCCTGAGTAAGATCTACTTAAAAAGATTGATTGTATTGATTGATCGAACTGAAATATAAACCGTGTATGGCTACCTTTAGTATATGTCTTTTGAGAATTGAAGATCGCTTTACTCAGATCAAACTGCTGAATAGTGATGGATGAACATTGACCATATGTGTTCGTGAACAGGCGGATCGCACAGTTCCTTGACGTCACTTCCGGGTTTTCGAAGCCAATTTCTCGCCAAAGACTGGGGAAATGTGTGGAAATTCTTCCTCCACCCAGATCTTTCTACGCCTGATCCAGGCGGCAGAACAATAATAAACTTCTAGCCGGCAAACGGGGCGGGTCGAACACCCGTACTGCTCGCGAGAGAAGAAAACATTCCATGATCGTGGCCGAACTGTCTGTCTTGGGGCCATCACTACTGTTGAAAGGAAAGTATTGTGTTTATGGTTTATTTTTTGGGGGTGACAGTACAGACCCCCTTATAAACTAAATGCACATGAAGGTGGGTGGGCACTGTGCCTTATGGCCTGTGACACTCGCCTGCAGCTAGCAGGTGGCTGGCAATAGATTTTGAATCGGGATTGCTGATGAAGTCCACGTGTGGGCATAACTTGCAGCATGCTGGTAAAAAATGGCGGGTACTTTTTTTATGAGCTGCCACACATCACACCATACAAAAATCTACAAAAGTAAACGCAACGCATGCCAAACATGGCAGGAACTAGAGTTTCTTTAATCTCTTCGAAAAAAAGTGTCAATGTCATAGTCCTGATCTGCTAAGAAATCCATTCATCATATCCATCATATTAGATTGTAAGCCCGATCAGCCAGGGTCCTCTAAAGCAGGGAACATAGATATGGGCCAGATCGATGGCCGATTTGCGCGCCACACGTGCCATGCCCATTGCTTTGCATGGGGACCACGGTCGATGCCCATTGCTTTGCATGGAGACCACAGGTCTCCATGCAAAGCATAGTTGAAGCTGGAGACCCAGCAGAGCTGTGCCCCCAGCTCCTTCAATGTAGGTCAGCAGTGCGATGACATGATCGTGCTGCTGCAGGGAACCTCGAACGGCTCCAATATCGAGCCGCATGTTCTCTGCTTTATCCTTCTGTGTCACATCCTGTACCTGTGTGTTATCTTGTACTGCATCTCAACTCTAAAGCTGGGAATAGACGATACGATTTACCGTCTATTCCTTATCTGATCCTCTGCAGTAGCAGGCAGCGTGATGACGTCATCACACCTGCCCGCTAGTGCCAAGCGTAATGACGTCATCACGCCTGCCCGCTAGTGCCAAGAATCGGACGGCACTCTTAATGTACAGCTCATTACTTAGGCTGGAGGCAGCCGTCCCCAGCCGAACTAATGGGATCGGATTAAAATTTGCCGTCCTGTCTGATAACTGTGCGATCCAACAGGACGGCTGATTTTAGCCCAATCCTCGTCAGTTGCTGCATCCAATTCCTGCACGACCCGATCCCTTAAGCTGGCCATACACCTGCAGGATTCTCTGTCAGATTTCCTTCAGATCAGATCAGATCTACCAACAACCATGTAATATGAGGACCTTTCTACACCTTCCAATCACTATGTATTGTATCAGGGAGGTCACTATACTACATGGTTGTTGGTAGATCTGATCTGATCTGAAGGAAATCTGACAGAGAATCCTGCAGGTGTATGGCCAGCTTAAGGGATGCGGGAGCGCGCAGGGCATCGGATCGGAGCTCAGATCGTGCAGGAATTGGAACGTCTATGCCCAGCTTAAAGCTGGGAACACTCAGCTTTATACAGGAGCCATTCAATGTTCCCTGCAGAAGCGTAATGACATCATCACGCTGCTGCCTAATATCGGAGGAGCTGCGATGATGCTTTGCATGAAGACCTCCAGCTCCGATGATGCTTTGCATGAAGACCCATGGTCCCCATGCAAAGCAGTGGACATCGACCATGGTTTATGGTCATGCCCGATATCTCTGTTTATGAGCAGGATTGATTGGTCCCACTCAAAAACAAGGATGGCCGCATTAGATATGGGCCAGATAGATGGCTGTGAGCGTGCAGGGCGCTCAAAGTGGCCATTGATCTGGCCCATATCTATGTGTGTGTTCCCTGTCGTATTGTTTACAGCACTGCGTAATATGTTGGTGCTACATAAATAAATGAATGATAATCCGTCGAATTCCTGTCCTTTCCGTTCTTCTATATTACAGCATTGAGAGCAGTATCTGATGTGCTGTGGGGTTGGAGTGTTGCAGCAGGGCCAGTCCCTTGTGGGAGGCAGACTGAGCATGCGTAGTGAAGCCTGAGGTATGAGCACGTCGAGCTAACACAGAGGCTTGTCTTTGCAATGCCATGTTTGTGTATGTGTACCATCTCCTGGACAGGATTCCGGCAGCCTGATCGCCCCTCTCTGTAATCTGATGTTTTCTTGTTTCTGTTTCAGCCTTCAGGATAATTCGTTCGGCAGCACAGCTGTAACAGAGTAAGTGACACCTTTAAATCCACACAAATCATATTTAACGAACAACAATGTATCCAGCGCTGGATCTTCAAGTCTGTTTCTAGTTCACTCCCTGCTGCAATTTACAGGCGCCTGACTGACTTCATTCTCCGGTCCCACCGGCTGGAATAAATCTCCTTTTACGATGTATAACCTATATATGTGCCAACCGGTTGTCATTACACCCAGACGGCTATTTCTTATGCGATCTGTTCGATTCTTAACAACAAAAACAGGTCGATTTTCCGGAGTACACTGCGAGCACAGCCTTGAATATTTTGTCAATGCTAAACCCTATGCATATTGTAGATGTATTGATGATGTGCAATATAAAAAAGCCTCAATCCATTCACTAGAATCCTTCATTGTGTGTAGCAGTAAAACGGGAGATGTGTAATATAAGGGAATGCAGATGAAATATTGTAAAGGAACCAAACTTTAATACAGCAGTCATTTTTTTTATACCCCACCCACTCATTTTGTGGTGTAGAGGTGACATTAAACATAAAAATGACAGGTAGCTCAGTGCATCCTTCCAGCAGTCCTGTGTGCTGGGGTCATTGGCTTTGTTATATGGGGCGCACCTGACATTCACCTGGAAATTAAATGTTATTAGGATTCAAACATTGCAGATAAAATGGAAATAATGGAGTCATTATTTTCTTTATGTCCAATGTTAACAAAATATTTCATTGTTACGTGCCCAAACATGCTGTAGACGTCCTTTCAGCAGAAATATTGTTTATTATTTTCTATTATCTATTTATAATATGATCTGTTGTTGGAAAAGTATTGTGAACAGACAGTAAGATCTGCATTGTGAATGAAGGCATTTCGTTTTACGTGCAGATGCTATGGAACCAGGCCTTTGCATAGGTTTTTGCAGTGCTGGTGACTTGTATTGACCGAATGTAGGTTTGTTTGGGTTTTTCTTTTCATTCAGATACCTATAACGTGGCCATATGGGTGTATATATCTCGCTGGTATTGATTGTTGCTGGATTGACATAATTGATTATTTAGCCGGGGCCAATGTGATCTCCAACACCTGGCAGAGTTGTTGTGTTATAGTAATTGGCAGGGAGCGCTCTTATTGGCTGGTGGTTGCTAGGGTGTGCTCCAAAAAATTGGCATTTAAACTACGGTATGTTCATTCAATATTAAGGTAGGTAATACAAATTTATTGAACCACAATATTAGGGTAGGGATAGACTATGCTCTTGGATGCAGTGACATCAGTGCATACAATGAGCGCAAGCACCTCCCATTCGCTCCGTTTGGGGCCACAGTGCTCTGCGTCGACTTAAATGCGACGGAGGCTCAGGCCTATGGATAGGGAGATATGATGGGGGTGTGTAGACAGCAGTGTCATATAGACCATTGCTATCAATGGTGGGCTTGAGCACCATGCTAAAATCCCTGCATTCAACGCACAGATT
Organism: Ptychadena robeensis; assembly: GCA_036250615.1. NCBI lineage: Eukaryota > Metazoa > Chordata > Amphibia > Anura > Ptychadenidae > Ptychadena > Ptychadena robeensis. The sequence continues at coordinate 42,298,793 of CM070037.1, read as the reverse complement.
TTAACGCAGTGTAGCCTAATTAGCCAAAAGATGGTTTGTTGGATTTATCAATTTGATCAAATTTGTTGAAAATGCTGTATATTGTCAGATACACCTTAAGTCTGTATTTAAAAATTGCACCACTCTGTTGTGAATTTGTGCTGACGACCAGCTGTCAATCACCTGCCAACTGCCCCCATTGACAGCGGCCATGCAAACACAATATGTTGTGTCCACTGGGTGGTCGTGGCAAAGTAAAACGTTATAGTAATGGAAAACACATGGGGTGCAGTTGCTGGCTATTACATATGGTGATGCAGAGTTTATAGCTATCCTTTTGGCTTTACAAAATTCAATCTCTGTACTCCAACATCTTCTCTCTGACTTTGCAATCTACATGTTAATTTATGCAGGCCATATACACGGGTTGATTCCCTTGAGATTGTTGTGCAATCGATTGTTGTGTGTCCCCCCACCGCCTGGGGGAATTGTTCCCTGGACAATATTTGGATGGGGCCCATCAACCAGCCTGTTCACCATGCCAGTTCTCTGTTCAATCAACATTTCCTTGGAGTGGGATTGAACGCTTAAGGTGGGCTACCTTTGATTGCCACTATGGGGTGTATTGGTGTATCAGGTTGGAGATGTAAGGAGGACAGGAGGTGTGAAGTCATTAAAAAGCAAGGCACAGAGCTTTGAATTTGATTCTCTGGACAACTGGAAGCCAGTGTAGAAATTTGCAGAGAGAAGCAGCAGATGAGGAGCGGTTAGAGCAGGAGGCATTAGAGGTGAGCTGCTCCTATATGATAAAGTACTATAACAGAATTAGTCTTTACTTTGGTTTAATTGGAGGTCTGTTTGGCAAAATTTGGTTTCAGAATATAAGCTGAAGTTTACCTTGCTGATGTTTACCTTAAGCAACCCTTAACTATAGGCAGTGGGCAACCACTGTATAAAGAATCCAGACTAGTAATGTCAATACAGACTGCAAATCTGTTGTCAAGGTAAACATCAGTAAGCATTGGCTGATGGTTGTTAAGCCGGGCTTACATGGCTCGATTTTGTAACAGATCGAGGAAGCCCACCCACGTCGCGATTCATTCCGTTTTGGACGTGCTTGCCAGATATTGAGCCCCAACACTTCTGCAGCTGCCAGCCCGTCCGATACTTTGGATCGGGACAAATCGAACAAGGTTATCTAACACGGGCACATACGGGTCAATGTTTTGACAGATCCAAGCACAATTGAGCATTGTGAACGTCCATGGTGCTCGATTGTGCTCCAATCTGTTACAAAACCGAGCCGTGTATGCCCAGCTTTAGGGACAGGACAACAATAGACCTTGCATTGTGAAGCAGGAGATAAAGTAAGTTGTTGTTCTCTTCTCCTCTCCTAGACTCATAAAAGGTGGCAACATAAAATTTGCTGCCAATCTGCTTTCTAAAGCTGGAATAGAAAAAAGTTTTTTATTCAATGTGAGGAAAGAAACTTTGTTCCTTTCCTTTTATAATGCTCCATAGATTTACCAGTCAGGAGAACTTGTGTGGTCACCTCTGCGGTCATGAAGCTCTTTGTTCTGCTCTTTGTATGTTGTGTTGCTGGTTACCATGATACAGTGAAGGTGGTGAGATCTGGTACAACATTAATCACAATTACAGGACATGGCCTTTGTATGAGTCTCTCCGTTGAATGTGAAGGATTTTTATGAGTTATTTGAGGAGTTCTTGATTTTAAACTGAAGCCATACAGTTCTGTAAGTCTGGAGGAGGTCTACGTCAGAATATATCTTATTCTGTACAAGGTAATGAGGCACATCAATGTTTTCTACCTGCTAAAAGGCTAAGGCAGTCATGATGATGACCTTTCAAGTAATCCGCCGTCTCTCGGCTTCCTGCCAATCTCGGCTTGTTTGCCTCCTAAGCTTTAAAATAGTTGCTGTCAGCATCCACACTTCCTCTACTTTTGGCCTCTATTATCACTCATGCATCTCTTGTCCTATGAGACCACAATCAGAGCAACTCGTTTGGCTTCTTTGGTTATGCTTTTAGGTATGTGTGGTGCAGTGTCCGATTGTATGACACAAATATAATTCAAGTTCCGGTATTAGAGTAGGAGCACCTATGCGCATTTCAATGCATTTTCTTAGTTCTTGCTTGAAGTTAAATGTAATACTTTGTAGATAAAACCAAGCTTGTTCTGTAAAAGAGTAGATGAACTCACATTTATATTCTATATTAGCAGAACTGTGCTCAATCTAATGACCTACATGATGCTGTCTGTCTTTGTATTTACATATTGGTTTTTGTTTTTGAGTTCCCTCCTTAAAATAGTTGTATTGCCTGATGATCCGGCCAAACATACAGTATAGTGACAGAGCCATTAACATTATTATGGATTCTTTTTATAGAATTATAGACCAATTTAAAAAAGCAACTAACCAAACAAAACAAGGTAAAATAAACTGTTACTTTAGCTTTGTGGGAGAAATGTTCTTTCTGTAGTTAATTTGGAGTTTAACTATTCCCTGTTCTCTTGCTCACTATCTGCTACCATCTCTGATACTGGCAATCGAATCTGTACCTGCACTGGAAACGGGTCTGCCTCAAAATGCTGTGAGCCTTAAGCTGGCCATACACCTGCAGAATTCTCTGTCAGATTTCCTTCAGATCAGATCAGATCTACCAACAACCATGTAATATGAGGACCTTTCTACACCTTCCAATCACTATGTATTGTATCAGGGAGGACCCGGCACTACATGGTTGTTGGTAGATCTGATCTGATCTGAAGGAAATCTGACAGAGAATCCTGCAGGTGTATGGCCAGCTTTAGGAAGGGAACCAGGGTGGGAACTTGGGAGGCCGAGTAACCCCTCGCATCATCTGCAAAAGTGGGGTGGGATTTTAGGAGGGAGAGCAACTCTCCCTCCCTACTAAATTAACCTGATTTCAAACCTGGTCTTGGAACGCGGAAGTATCACTCCACCTCAGTACTTCCTTGTTTCTAATACCAGAAGTGGCGTCAGTAACATCACTTCCTGTCATTTTCCTTTAATCAGTAAGGGAAAACTTTGCAGGAATGATGGGAACCTCACTATAACTATAACTGCCCAAATCTCCTTTCTCTGGAACTATTGGGTCTTCCGACCTCTATTGGGTGCAACTGGGTCCCATCTCTTGTAGGCATTGATGGTTCACATTAATACTGTCAAATTCTGAGGGTTGATAAGATATGATGGATATTCCTGCAGGTCCATAGAGGTATTTTCCTATCTGAAAGGGGGTTTAACAGTTCTACAGCTAAAGACTCCAATATACCTTTAGATTACTCCATACCATTTCCATTAGTTCTACCAACACCTCTGTAGTATAGTGGCCTCCCTGATAGCATACGTAGTGATTGGAAGAATTAGAAAGCTCCTCATATTACATGGTTTTGGTACGAAAAAAAATTGATTGAATTGATTTGGTAAGAAAATTGATTGTACAAAAATTGTATGGAAAGATTGTAAGGTGTATGAGGGCCTTAAGTCGTTTTTTTCCCTTGCAGTCTTGAGTTTTCATTTCATTGCTCATTCATTTGGTAAATTTTTTTCCATCTCCTGTTCATCTCTATGACTTTGACATTTCTATCTCCATTCTCTCTGCACCCCGGAGATGGTGTACAGACTGTAAAAATCTATAAGGGGTACCCAAGATTCCTTTTCCACCATATAGGTGTTAAAGGCTGACATTTTCGAAGTGCTTTGTCTTAAGGCTTGGGTTCTACCTTTCATGTCAAGACACTCTCCGTCAGTGCTTTTTGAATCTTTCTGCCAGAAAACATTGTTCTTTCTTCTCCAATAAGTATAATGGCACCAATGAGTGGGGTGTGGGGGACTTAATGCTGGAGCTCATTCAGCAGTTTTTGTCTGTTCCAGCATGGAGTTTGCTCAAAATCAGATTTTTGCCTCCTTAGTGTGTAGAATAGAGATAGTCTCATTTTATTTCAAAGATTCGAATATTTCAAGTTAATTGCAAAGCTCCTGAGCATGGTATCATCACCAAACTTGCTGAAGATGTAGAGAAGGGTTGGTGGTACACTCCAAAAAAAAAAAAAAAAAAAAAAAGAATTGCTCTAACACAAATTTCAACTTGTTTTGAACTTAATTTATGCAATAAACTACATGTGCTAGAGCAAATTCAAATGCTCCCACATCCTTTTTCTACATTTCCAGCACTTTTGGTGATTTTATATAATTTTCAGAGGCTTTACAATCAGCTCACACAGTTAGGTAGTAGAAAAATCTCTCTAGTGTAGAACTTTTATTTGGTCAAAATAAAGTGGGGACACGTTTGAGACATATCAGAGTATTTCCCTCTCGGATCCTATGGTGTTTGTACAGCATTCCCTATCCTATGCGATATTACTAGTGCATCTTTCTAATAAACAATATCATCGACGTAGCTTTTTAGGCTTGGCCACATTGTATCTTAGTGGTTTTACAAGACGGTACAAAGGAAATATTAATCTTGTTAAACTGTACAGTGTCTATTAAATGTAAATGAAGGGATAACCTAGAAGATCTGTTTTCCATGCTCTTCTGCAAAGACTGTCTTTTGCAAAATTGCATAGAAACCCTGTAAATTGTTGGCATAAAGCTTATACACTGTTGGTACCTGTTGGTATATTGCAATGTTTAATTGTGTCATTAAATGAAATGTAAATCTTTTACATGTGTATTGGTACTACAGAGTGCCTGTTGTCTGCTATGTGATGGTTTTATTAGGGACAGGTTTCCAAATTGTGGCCCGTGAGTGTGTGTTGAAAAGACTTTATAAACCCATTGAGGAGAATCAATGGGTGCACAAACTTTTCTGAGCCTATAGCAGACAATGCCTGACCAAGGGTTCTAATGGCAGGATCAACAAGTGCTATAAAGAATGTTGAAATTGCATCAGGGAACATACTGTGTGTATAATTGTACTAGTGTGGCCAAAGATGACTTGAAATGTCACAATACATCAGAGTAATGTAAATGGAATGGCTTTCTCTTGTACATTGATGTAGATGAAGAGGATTGAGACTTCCTCTGACCATCCATGACAGGAACTGATATATAAGATGGAACAGTTAGTAGAATCTAAAGAATGTTATTTTAACCTTCTGGAGTTTTCAGTTCAATTTTAACCAACTTTAGCAGGTTATATCAGGTTTACTCGAGTAGCACATAGAATGCATTGCACTTATTTGTAAGTTCCAAGAATGTGGAAGTTGTGTAAAAACAAAGTGTCAAGTGGAGGACTAGTTGCCATTATTGCCTGCAGGTCACTTGCTGACTTTTTCTGCACTCAGCCTGTGTTGATTGAATGACTGATACACAGAAATGCGGTTCCCTTTGTAGGGAGTGTTGCTTTCTACTTCTACTCCAACAGGAGAAATAAAGGAAGGAGGCATTTCTATTATTTGCACATAAATATCTTTACCAACTCAATATCAATACTACTCAAAAGTTGTCTTGTTCACATAAAGCGCTGTTTGTTAGAACAAAGCATATCCCTGTGCATTAACCCTATATAGTCCTAACTGCAATTGGAATGACCAAATGAATGAGAATGCCATAACACAGCCTATACAGGTCTAAACAGCCCAAGCTGTGCTCATCATTGGCTAGTGGGGCTAATAAAGTTAAAAGGAAATGATGTCACTGTGTAAAATATAATACATCATCATCCTCATCACTTTTGCCTACTGAAGGTACAGCGATCCTACACAAATACTCCCCAATGCAAATCCTGAGTGTTTAATGGGAGAATGGCATCGTTGCTGGCATATCCCGGCTTTCCTTTCTCCGCACATCTGAGTCCGCAGACAGTTTCTATAGCAACCGGAGTCAGAAATCTAACTGTAAACCTGCAGCAGCCAAATATATACATTGCTCTCTCATACCCCCGAGCAGGGAATCTGCTGCACATTTTGTACCACTGTCTCCATTGTGGAATCCTAAAAATCAAGAACAATCTCCCAATCTTCTCTTTACATTCTCATGTATCATGTATTGATTTTTCTGCCAGTTTTGGGCAGCAGGTTTTCCTGCCAAATGTCATTTGGTTGTTTGGGTCTGGGGCTCCCTCTAAAGCCCCCCATACACCTTACAATGTTACCATACAATTTCTGTACAATCCGCATTTGTTCTACCAAAACCATGTAATATGAGGTCCTTTCTAAGGCCCCCATACTTCTTACAATCTTTCCATACAATTTCTGTACAATCAAATTTTCTTCTACCAAAACCATGTAATGCGAGGACCTTTCTAATCCTTCCTTCCTATGTATTCTATCAGGGAAGCCACTATACTACACAGTTGTTGGTAGATCTGATGGAGATTGTATGGATCGATCTTAAGGTGTATGGGGGGCTTAAAGTTGTTGGTAGATCTGATGGAAATTGTATGCAGTGATCTAAAGCAGGGTAAATACATGAAGATATGGGCCAGATCGATGGCTGTTTTGAGCACCGTACGCAACCACGGCCATCTATCTGGCCCATATAATATGCAGCCATCGCTGTTTTCTAATGGGACCAATCGATACCGCTCGAAAACAGCCATATCGGACATGACCGTTAAATGCGGCCGATGTCTTGCTGTACACGGAAACCACGGGTCTCCATGCAAAGCATCGGCTGAGCTGGGGAGAGAGCAGAGCTGTCTCCCCAGCCCCGCCGATATCTGACAGCAGCGTGATGACTTCATCACACTGCTGCAGGGAACATCGGACGGCTCCAATATCGAGCCGTCTGTACCCTGCTTTAAAGTGTATAGGGGCATTAGACTAGTTGAAAGTTTCTACATCATCAAAAGGGGACTTTTCTCTCACCCCAGACCTAAAATAAGCAATTTACTTTTCAAGTGGGGTGGGAGACCTATTAATATTACGATAATAATACAATTTTGACACCTTAACTATATAAAGCCACCCATACAATGTCCTTTAGATCTACCAACAACTACCGTATGTAGTGCCGGGTCCTCCCTGATAGAATACATAGTGATTGGAAGGATTAGAAAGCTCCTTATATTACATGGTTTTGCTAGAACAAAAGTTGATTGCACAGAAATTTTATGGTAAGATTGTAAGGTGTATGTGGGGCCTTTAGTTTGCTTTGGGGTTCTTCTCTACTAAAAATTGTAATGTATGGTAATGGATATATAGAAAATGGATATATAAATAACTTTATATAAAGTCATCTAGTAACCGTTATTTCAATGAATTGAAACTATTCCAAAGACTCCAAATTCCATTACAACTGTTAGAGCCTTTGGTCAGCATAGAAAAGTTATGGCAATATTGCAGCAGCTCATAGAAGTCAGTTGGGTTCCAGGTCATATCCTTGCTGGGTAGATTTCAAATAAGTGTTAAATCATTTTCTCTTTTCGCTATGTTTGTACCCCATACACGTCTTAATTCATTAAATTTTTGTTGTTGATTGATTTGAAATCTATGGCAGCCCACATGGTTAGATCAACCTAAAATGATTAAAATTGGGAACATTTTCGATCGAAAAATGATCGGACATGCTGGAAAATTTTAATCGGTTGTAATGAAATTGAACCTTAATTCAAGTACGCTTTCAGTCGATCCAATCAAAAAAATCAAGTATATGTTACTACAGTTGGCATAGATTACAATCAATCACCTATTTCTCTGACCCCAATAATGTATATTTTTAAGTTGATTGAAAGGAAAATCTAGACGTGTATGGGGGGCTTTAGTTTTGAATAGAGTAATTGGGAGAACGTAAGAACTCATCTGTGTTTATTGCCAAATCTACCAAACAACATTTTACCATCTGTCGAGTTGTTACCGGGACAGAAATCGAGTAGGACTGTGGTTCAGGAGACTTCTGTCTACAATTTGGGTTTCCTCACTTTGGATGGATATTCAATTATATCCTCTAGAATATCCTCAATGGGGCATGTGGTCCAAACAATCTAATAGTTTAATCATTCACTATTTGAAATCATTCACTAATTGGAAATTTGAAGATGACTACGCTATGCGCATGGATGTGATGTCAGCACATCCAATGAGTGCAAGTTCCCCTCTGTTTGCTCCATTAGGCCATGTTAACACGTCCCTTTAAATTAATATACTGACGTATTACGAACATGCCTGGGCACGTTGGTCAGATGTTAGTATGACGCATCCATTGACAGTGATACATCACGCCTCCGTTGCATTCATGTTGAGGTGGAGCTCCGCATCGGCTTGGGGAGCTTGGACTGACGGATTCCCACACTCAGTCCTGATGGCTTTAGATATCATTCAATTGTAATTTACTTCAAATATTACAATGTTGTGATCTATTTTTTTTTTTTTCTTAAGGAACGAATGTGAATCTCCTTCCTTACATGAGGACCAAACTGTCTGTTCAAAGCTCAGGTGAGTTTCAAAAATTGATTTTCAATTGAGCATCACATACATCACTTGGGGGCATTATATTGCATCACATAGGGCATACTCTACAGCCTAGGTGCCCAACCTGAGGCCCGGGGGCCGCATGCGGCCCTTTGGATGTTGTTCGGCGGCCCCCCTTGGTCCTCCCCATGCGGCCTCCAAAACCTAACCTGTGAAGTGGTCACACACTGACCCAGCTTTCCTTTCCTTCCTTTCCTTTCAACTTTGGCTCCTACATAAGTAAAATTGTCAACGTTGACCGCAGAAACCAGGTCTACATATGAGCGCTGCACCCAGGGGCAGGAGGGGGGTGGGTGCTGTTGGGATCTGGTCCACCGCCTGCTAAAATATGTTGATGAGGGTCTGGATCGATGTTATGTGCGGCCCTTTAGTGATGCCGAGGGCCGCACTTGTGGCCCTCCATATCAACTCGGTTGCCCACCACTGCTCTACAGTGAACTCTATTTTGTGTTGTAAAATCTTGTTTTGTGTACTTTTAGTCTTAAGTGTGGAACCCCAAGCTTAAAGCGGATGTTTACTTCTAAAAAAAAAAAAAAATATATATATATGTATAATTAAAGCTTGACTTACCTCTGAGCTGGTATGATGGTGGTGTAGCGCTTCACAATTCTAAAAAAAAACTGCTCTTCCCTGAAATTGTATGAGAGATTCCAACTTTTTTTCCAAGCTTCCAGGGGTTAACTCAGGGTGCAATAATGCGAGTGACCACTGGGGGCATTTATAATGGTTTTCATTTGTATCATTTGGTTTAATATAGAGCGAAGATTAGAGATTTACCCGTTACCATCTTTACAGTGAGTTCAGGGGGGAGCCGCAGAAGCCCATCATCAGAGCCAGGTGGAGATGAGGGGCTGCGAGGAACCTTGTTAAATAACTTTTTTGTTTTTGGGTTTTTTTTTATGCATTCCTCCCTATTACCGGCATTTCTAATGCCATTAACGAAAAGATGAATCTATAGTGGTAGGTCTGCTTTAAGTTATTTTACAAGCCATTTAAATATGGTTAACAAATTTGTGGGGCTTAACAGTCCTAAGTAAGAGGAAATACGCAACACAATATACAAGCAGACAAATGTTTACTATCTGTAGTAATTAGAAACAAAAATAAGGTAATTTATGTGATGTAGTGCAGTATTTTTAGGGGTCATCTTCTACATCCCAGGTGTTCAAACTGCAGCTCTTTTGGGTGTTCTTTGGCAGCCCCCTCAGTCTCCCACTTGAGGCCCCCGAAACCTAACTATTAATGCATAAGGCATAGGAACTCACATGTCTGCCGAATCGAAGGTTATGTGCCCCATCAATATAATCAATTGGTTTGAAGCACATAACATAACAGTGTTCCCTAATGCATGAAGTATCTTTTAAAACACGTTTTCTCTGTAAAAAATTTAACATAATGCCTTCTAGCTATGCCTGATGTAATATTTTCATTAAAAAAAGCTTATACAAGTCAGTATAGATTGAAAATGTTTAGTGATGCCGAGGGCCGCACTTGTGTCCCTCCATATCAACTCAGTTGCCCACCACTGTTCTACATTCTGGTTTTTAGCCCTAGAGAGAAAACAGAAACTTGTTGGCCTCTCTTCTAATACATCAAGTTTGGTACCACAAATCTAGTATACTATATGACAGTCCAATGAAAACTTAGCTGTTGGAGATTGGCATGTTAAAAAATGTTTCCTCTGGAATGCCAGAAGTTACTAACCTTTTTTTATTAAAGGTAAGATTGGGGACATGTATTAGAAATACATTTTCTATTTCTATTAAAACTATGTTGAACTTTGAAGTCCTAAGGACCATCCCTTTGCAGTGTGTTTGTGACAGCACCAGTTTTCCACGTAATGTAATAATAGCAGTAATAAGCAGGCATTAACAGTATTTATAGACTTATAAATAGCTTTAATATGGTTACATGGGTATGCTTGAAATTCCACTGTCTGGTTACTTTTGTAGACTGACAGCGGTTGTGTCCCATCATTCTGCATCGGCAGCTTTTTTTCATTAGAAATGGGATCTCTTAGCACTCTTTGTTGGATGGAATACAATAAAAAAAGAATATATCTTTTAGATTTGATGTATCTATAGAAGAGAAATTTATTGTGCTGGTAATATTATCTGGATACTTAATCAAGTTGTGCTATGGCAGAAAAAAAGTGACTACTATATAGTCAGGGGTGCACATAAGTGGTACTCAGGTACTCAAAAGGGGCCAAAAACTATCTATGCGTACCTGCATTATTATTACAAAGCTCATATGCGCAACTTGGAGGCCCTCCATGTCTGGGTGGCCATAGCTAAATGGTAAATTTAGATGCGATCTATTTAGATCTCTAAATTTAGAAATCTGGGGGTTCAAACAGTGATGTACTCCGAGAGTTACATTTGACCCAAAGCCGGCTGGTGATCTGTGGATGGAGACAGCTAATCGGAGGATCAATCAGGAACAGGGCAGTCCATCTGCAGCTAAATATACCACGCAGAGGACAGTGAGGGAGAGAGTGAGGAAAACCATCCTATATATGGGGTGAGTACCAAACACCATCTCCTGGTACTCACCTGATGAGCTCACTAAAATTTATGTGCTCCCCTGTATATATGCTATAAAAATAGCCTCTGTGAATCTTGTGGCCTTAAAAATACATCTTCTGGAAAAAAAAACTTTTTACATGAATACAAAGAACACTAATTTCAAATGGTTGCCAATATTGTATGGGTGGGCAGCTGTCAATCAACTGCCCCCTTGTCATGCCTGTGGACAACCTGCCTGGTGGATTGCAGTTCATGGTCAGTCAGGAGTGGCAAACATGGGCTCCCAAAGTTAAGCAGGGAACGCATGGCTCAATATAGAAGCTGTTCCAGGTTCCCTGCAGCAGTGCGATGACATCATCACTCTGCTGGATATCAGAGGAGCTGGAGCAGATGCTTTGCATGGAGGCCCTGCGGTCTCTATGCAAAGCAATGGACATTGACAGTGGTTTACAGTCATGTCCATTGCTTTGGACATGGCATGGTCGCATTAGATATGGGCCAGGGTTTTGGGTTCACCCAAAATCCATAACACATCCAACCAAGATTGACACATTTTCTAATAAATCTATTGTGGAAATGTGTGTATCTTCCTAACTGAAAGTATTTAGGATCCCATCTTGGCCTTTTCTCCGGAATGCACTAGACTTTCTACAAAAATGTACCATAAAATATAACAAAAATGTAATTTCTGTAATACCATAACAAATATAATATTTCTCTTGGCTTACTTTAGTTTATAATTTAGTCTCTTTTAATGCAGGACAATTAATGACAGATTAGGTCTAAAACAGCATAATCTGCCAAAAACTGATGAAGTAAAATTAGATAAGTAGTCGGCCTGGCCGCTTAGTGAAGATATTAGAGCAAATAAGTGAAATAAAATTGTAAAATGAAGACCGTGCTTTTCGGAAGTGCTCCAGTGCCCACGCAGTGATTTCCACCATCTGGCTTTTTAACAGCACAGATCAAAAGACAGCAAGACAATTACAAACCGCATTTTGGGATTATTGCCACACCACGGACCCATAATGAGAGTTTGGGTACTTAAATAGCCAATCTGCAGTCCAGAGCTGTCACCCGTTGACTTTGTACATTATTTTCAATCAAAGCAGAATGATGGGGAATAAAGAAGACCTATATGATGCTGGAGCCTTTAGGAATAACACAGCATTTTTCTGTTTATCACCAATGAATTGGATTTCCAATGGATCCTGGAAGTATGATTGCGATTAACACTTGTGCAGTGTGGTACAACTGGTAACATGCTAGTACATTGTGGTGCCGCAACGCACCTTGCCAGTGGCAGCACACCAAAGTGCTTGGAAACACGCTTCCATGTGCTTAAAGGTAATAAGATGCATATATGTGTGAAATGTGAGCAGGGCCTTAGTCTCAGTTTTCTTTTTTCGGCTTCCTTTAACAGACCAAAATTATTTACCACTGATAGGAGTGCTTACTTTTATTAGATTTATATACTGTATAAAATTACTATGTCAAGAGTGGCGGCGCCCAATGGATGGGGGTGCAGAGACGTTTTGCTGGTATTAAGTTTACAATGGCCAGCACCTACACCGCAACAAAATCGTGATGTGATGCAGGCTATTCTCATAGCCCTTCGACAACAAAGGGATGAGTCTTTCACGTTCAATGTAGACAAGGCCTATGCCATAGGTGTCACAAAGGTTCGGGGGGCCATATTTGGAAGTAGAGTCGTGGCTGCTTAGTGGTGCATTCCAGTGATGTCACAGTGAGTGTTCCCTGCCTGGAGTATCCTGGGGTCCGTAGTTTTCAACTCCAGCAGTTGGAAGACGGGGGCATGGTGAGGACAGCTAATATAGGGGCTGCAGGGAAGGCAGAGCTGGGGAGAGGGCTACCAGGGTTTTCTGGGGTCTGGGAAAAGGCAAGGTACACAAACTGTACACACAGGGATGGGGGCATATATGGACTTCACTCATTGTATGAGCACTGTAAACTTTATTTGTAGTCCATGTGTACAAACACGAAAAAGTGTAATTATTTGTTAAAAAAAAAATATGAAGGTTGGCCCGCTATGTATTTGAGCTTGACACCCCTGGCCTAGGTCTAGTCCAGACGAGGACAAACTATGGGCCATATCCTTTTCAATTAGTCTTTTAATCTGGATCTTTGTCAATTAGATGGGAAGATGCTCAGACTCCCATACACTCATTCCCTGTAATAAGTGGGGAAAATGCCTAGAGGTTGATTGTTATGGTTTTTATTCTAGAGGCCGTAGTTTGCCCATGTCTGCAATAGAATGTTTACGTTTACTATCCAAATGTATTCAATTATTTTTAACCTCACTGCCAGTATGATTTCGTCTTTTTATTCTTTAATCATTATGAAAAATTTATCAATGTAATATGCTTAAATCCAGGCTGGGAAGACTTAAAACAGGGAGGCCCTTACAGGTTCTTTATCCGTCCCGAAATTCAAAAACCCCAAATCCATTGTGGCCCAAAAATCTTAATGTTTGCCCACCCCTGGTCTACTCTTTGTGCAAGTTTACAATGGTAATGTCCAAGGTTGTCTGTTCCTCTAGATACGATGAAGTGAGTGTAACTACCCTAGGGCAGGATTGAATCAGCAAACAATAAATGAACAGAAAAAGAAACTAACAAAAACTAATGCAGAAATATTTTTTGTTACCTCATTACATTTGTTGGAAGGTTGTATATCTGTCCTAGGTTAAAGAATACCTTTCTGGGAAAAAACACATGTAATAAGGAGGAAGACAAGTGCTACTGCAACCAAATTGCTGGAGAAGTACACAATCTATTTTTTTCCTCTGATCGGTTTGTTATTCTCTAATTCACTGGTCAGGATCATGTGATTATGTCTATTTTTTGCTTTCTGTGTAGGCTTAAACAGGATCAGATAACTACTTCATAATCAGCTGACCACATTTATGTTATTTGGGAGTTCTCTTGCATGTGCAAGTGCAGGGACTAACTTATAACATTGTGATCCTGGATTTTTAGTAGGGTGGTGCACCCTATGTTACACTTTATTTTATCTGCCACTATTATGAAAATTTGAAAGATAGCATACATCCACTTACTGTATACAGTCAGGTCCCTTAACATTGGGACATCAACTCAATTCCAACATTTTTGGCTCTGTACACCACAACTATGGATTTGGAATGTAACAAACACAATGTGTATAGAGCCAGAAATTGTAGAATTGTGTGGATGTCCCAATATTTATGGACCTGACTGTATATGTATTGACCTGTTCTCCTCTGTTACCTTTTATTATAGAAATATTTTAGCTAGATTCGGTGTGACCACTTATGGAACTGTACGTATCAACTGTACATGCAGGCAGATTAAGTTGTTTAAAGCTAGGCATACACGATTCGATTTTAGTATGATCGATTTCCAATCTGATTTTAGATCTTGATCTAAAATCCAAAGTGAACCATCAATGACTGACCTGCATATGATGAATCCAGTGGTTATTACATTAACCATAACAAGCCAGAGCACTTTTTATAGACTTGGCCATACATTGGTAACAACTGAGAGCTAAATCTTACTTTTTATATTGGATACTTTGCTTGTACAGTAAAGTTGTTTTGGAATCCTTTGTTTATACAGCAGAGCATTTTATAAAGACAAGCTGAATATTACATTTCCAAAGAATGGTGGTATAATTACATTCAGCCCTTGTTCCTTACGTTATGCTCAGGGAATTGCTCTTGCAGTGCTTCCTCCATGAGCCAAGAAAACAGAATTTACTAGCTGCATACATTGCAGGGAATATTGATGGAATAAACTGATGTATACTTGCATCTGGCAAACCTTTTAAGTCTTTATAGCATTTTCCCCGGTGTGATGAAGCCTGCATATCAAAAATGGACCAGGTCCAAGATATGACTTGTAGATTACCTTACTATACAGGGAGTGCAGAATTATTAGGCAAGTGGTATTTTTGAGGAATAATGTTATTATTG
>CM070037.1:42247462-42257728 GCA_036250615.1 Ptychadena robeensis | reverse complement strand
GCTGGCTGCCTTTCTCTAGCTCGCATCCTTGTGTTGTAAATCTCTCACAACAGGGGCTGCGAGCTGGGGAGAATGGGTCCCCATTGGACAGGAATCGATGTAACCATATGGTGCACATTGATTTTGGTTCAATTGATCCGCGATCAATCACAGCATGGTGACGTCACTACACTGTGATTGATTACGGGTCGATTGCACGGGAATCTACCCGTTTATGCCCAGCTTTGCATTCCAGATGCCGGAAGTAGCATCAGTGATATCACTTCCGGTTTCAGGAGATTAATGTCCCCTCTCTCCTTTTAAGTTCCTGTCTAACTAAGGAGGAAGAGGGCGTTACTCTCCTTAGTTATGTCCCATCCTTCACATAATCTGCACAAGCGGAGTGGGAACTTAGGATGGAGAGTGATGCCCCTCCCTCCTAAGTAACCCTGATTTCAAAATCCCGGAAAAAATCTGGGATTTTGTGAAATCTGGATTTAGCCAGAAAATCACATAAAAAAATCTGACTTTCCTGGCCAAAACTGGAGGGTTGACAGGTATGCTTTGTATTTTATCAGGGAGGCCACTATACTACATACCCTGTTCCCTGATAAGGCACTGTCTTATATTTTTTGAAATTCCAAAATATGCCCTAGGACTTATTTTCGGTGGGATGTCTTATTCTGATCACTCTGTGCCATTCATTGTCCCCTTCTGATCAATCTCTGCCATTCATTGTCCCCTTCTGATCGCTCTATGCAAATCATTGTCCCCTTCTGATCACTCTGTGCCAATCATTGTCCCCTTTTGATCACTCTGTGCCAATTATTGTCCCATTTTGATCACTCTATGCCAATCATTGTCCCCTTCACTGACTCACTTTTTTGGGATTCTACTGTTACGGCCAGGTAACAGACTCCATTACGGCAGGGATCAGCAGCTTACTTGTCCTTCCTGGCGTGGGCCTTTGTAGTCACTTCCTGCTCCGCTCTGCACTGCAGCCAGCCCTGACGGAGTCACACGTAGACACGCAGTTACCCATTGTACCACCGGAATGGGAGAATCAGGCAGGGGCAGGTATCGGCGGGTGTCTTTTTTGTGGGGATGGCTAATTTTTACATTTGGGCAAAAACTGGGGGCTGGCTTATTTGATGGGGATGGCTTATCATAGGGGAAACAGGGTAGTTGTTGTTGTCTAATTGAAATTGTATGGAGTGATCTAAAGGTGCATGGGGGATTTACATTTGCTAATTTCAAATGGTAGATCTGTTTACCTCAAATTCACCATTGTTTCATATATAAATCCGGGGGACGCTTACACATTTGTTTTACTACAAATGGGGATTTCATGGAAAAATCGTTTTGCGTCTAAGCCAGCACATGAGAATATTTTCACTTCTCTGTAGAGTAGGATAAATGTGACTGAATCTGGATCTAGAAGTTTATCCTGAACATGAAAATGGAGGTTTTGGGTCATACAGCCTTTGACAGTAAAGTAAACATCTGACTGTATAGTCATGCCATATGCAGGCTGTTCCATGTAAACATGAAGTCTGAACGAGGAACTTATCATTTTCTATTACCTTAAACACACAGTCAATCGCCACTACCCACAATGGTGTTGACATAAAACATCATGTGATTGTTGGAGTACATATTCATGTCGTAGCTGTGGAGATCGCTGGTGTTATGAGCGCTGCTCAACCCTGAAGAAGCCATTTTTCTAATAATTTTTAGCCTGCTCCATCAACTACAAATATCTGGAGGTGATTTTTTTTTCTTAGGAAACCTAGTTTAATATTGTTGATTCAAAACATTATTTCATGTCTATGTGATGTGTTAGAAAGTTTTTGTAGTTTTTAAAAGATGCATTTTGCTTTTACTTCTGCTTGATTTGTAAGATTCATGAAATGTTGTATGTAATTGACCTCATAAAGGCCCCCATACATCTTACAATCTTTCCATACAATTTCTGTACAATCAAACTTTGTTCTACCAAAACCATGTAATATGAGGACCTTTCTCATCCTTCCAATCACTATGTATTCTATCAGGGAGGACCCGGCACTACATAGTTGTTGGTAGATCTAAAGGAAATTCTATGGAGGGATGTAAAGTTGTATGGGAGGCTTTAGACTCTTCATGCAAGCTAAGAAGTGTATAACAATAAAATAATTTTATAGCTTTGTATGGAGGTCACAGTACTTCCCCAGACATGACAATTTTAGTCAGTTTTCTCCCCCGAAAAGATGGAGACAACTTTCTTGAGGCATTAAAGAACAGCATGTATTTCCTGTTGTGGCATAAGGTAGGATACAATTATTACCCATGTGCAGATTTACATTCTATTTAGCTCTGTATTTCTTTTACTTCCTAAAGTGGGCATACACAGTTTGTTTTTTCATTTGATTGTGCTAAAGTAGATTATATTACATTTCGATCATAGATTGATTCCTTTCCTTAGCCCTGTGCGTATGCTCCATAGTACAATCATATACAAATCTATCGCAATTCCTAGAAACCCCATCAGATATTTAAATGATCATCTGAAATTTACCAATGCGTCTGATCGCTGCTCAATCACATTTGTGTTCAGCTTTGATCCAATTTTTGGACCCATAAAAAAAAGAACTTATTTGTAAACTATCTACTAGATATGATGGTAGAGATCTACTTATCTACCACCTAGGTGGTTACACTGTACTCCGTGATTACCCCTGCTCCATCCTTCCCTCTACACATCGCTGGCATCTTCACCAGCAATGTGTGTCGAGAAAGTGATGCCCCTCCATTAACATGGAAGTCTGTAGCGCTGCTGCCCATCCCTCTTCGGTATCACGATCAAGCTGAAGATGCAGCGCCAGATGTGATCGGCGTAGGGAAGTATGCCCAATCCTGGCTTTACAAAACAAACTCTGCCTGAACTGGGTTCGTGCATACCACCCGGGGGGGGTAATACAATTTTTTTAAAGTTGATCGAATGGAAAAATCAAACTGTGTATTCTTCCTTCTTCTTCTTTTTTTTTTTTTTTTTTTTTTTTTTTATATATATTGTCCATTTGTAAAACCAATAATAGTCATTTTAAACATCTGGGTCACATCTACCTCCAAAACCTTTGGCTTTTGGTACACCATAATATTCATTCATTAGATGGTAAATTTCCAATCCGGATGCCACATGGAATACTCAAATACGCAAAATGTTCAAAAAGTCCTTCTCAAGTTTGCAGAAAAAAATATTAGATCAGTTTTCTGTTACTATAGACATCTGATTAAGGTATAGCACAGAAATAATTTAACTTTCTAATAGAATGCATTCCTAGTAAACATAGTAAACATACTGATACTGACCACAATTAAAATGTCGATATCTCATCATCTATAGGGCAGAACTGCATTCTTCATTACTCTACCAAAATAATACAAGTCTATTTTCATTGTTTAAGGAACCAATTTCTAGGAAAACTTTAGGACCTGGTGTACAATATGTAATCAAAAGGACACTCACACTGGCACAGATTTCAGTTTTAGAGACAAGCTCCAAGCAAATCAATTCTTTAGGTTCCCCTCGTTCCATTAAAGGCTGCCAGGTGTCTTCACTATATGCTGGTAAGAATCTGGGAAAAGAAGCTACCCCTGTAAGGGACAGGAGTGCTATTTTTTCCTCCGTGTTACAGTACCTGTATAAAAGACTACTGTCCACTAAACTGGCTAATATGGTCAAGATCATCGAGCTGTCCAAGGATGTCAGGGACCCAAGGCTGGATTTGCCTACAAGATGTTTGCCAAGCAGCTCAGTGAGAAGGTGATAATTTGCAAAAGGAAGGAATAAAGATGTCCATACAAGAGTACATTTTTCATGTGCGTTCATGTTGTTTTTGGGAATCGATTGTTTGATCGAACAGGGAACCAACATGTGTAAATCCTTGTTCAATTGACAATAATTTGGATGGGGACTGATTGATGCGCATCTCCGTTCAATTGAAGAATGTTTAAGCGCAGCCACAATGACGCCACCATGTCCCGCTTTATCGTTCATCCGTGTATGGAGACCCTTACTGTCGCTCTTCCTTGGTCTGGAATTCCATACAAGTTCTCACCTTAATTTGCAATGATCATGAGAAGAGTAACGAAGCAGCCAAGAACTAAGGGGGAAACTCAGGGCAGCTGAGACCACAGGCACCAAGGAAGCAATTGGTAACACATTATTTATAAAGGACTAAAACCTTATGGTCCCCCTCAAAAAAGAACAGGTATAGGTCTGTTTTCAATTCAACTAGGAACATCTAAATGATCCAGAGTACCACCAAGTGAAAGTGTGGCCAGCTGAGGCTAAAATAGAGCTCTTGGGCATCTACTCAACTCCCCATGTTTGGAGGAGGAATTCTGTCTATGGCCCAAAGAACTCCATCCCCACCATCAAACATGGAGGTAAACACATTTATGCTTTGATGGTGTTCACTGGATTGAAGCGAAGAGTGTATAAATACACCAATATGTCTAGTGAGGCAACATTTTCTAGATCCAAAAGGACCAATCCCAGTCCTCGTAGTAACGTACCCTATGCAGTCTAGTGTATTGAGATATGGAAGGAGGCAAAACAACCTCCGCAGATGAATGCGCCAGCTTAGGAAGGAGAAATCTGAGTATCAGGAAAAGCTTTTTCTATGGGAAATAATTTTTTTTATGGGGGCTGTCAAATTGTAAATATAATATAAATTTTTGAATAGAAGGTCCACTCAACACTGTGTATTATACATTTTATAATTGAAATGGTGTATCCAACACAACACTACAATTTATCTGCAGTGGTTGATGAACTACACCTTTTTATGGTAAACGCTTCTAAGAAAGAAACATTAACTGGTGAAATGTACAGGAATGCTACTTAGGAAAAAATGTGGCCAGACCAACAGTTCTCAGTTCTTCCCTGCTGTTTACTTTCATTTGTTCTCAGCGGGAGGTTTTTCTTTTAAGAAAAAAATCTATAGAATTGAGTTACTTTTATTTAAAATGCACAGCAAACCAACTTTCCATACACTAAAATAAAATGTATGTGACCGAAAACTCAAGGTGGGCATACACGGGTCGATTTCTGAGCTATCCATCACCCTGCATGTTCAGGAATCAATTGCGGCTACCCTTTCTTCAAGTGGGATCAATCATGCTGTGTTTGAGGGTTCGAACATCGGCCCGTGTATGACCACTAGACAATTGAACACATTTATGACCTTCCCATAAAAACATTCCTTTTCCAATTTTCATATTCCTTTGTGTTAATGTCCAAAGTTTGATCCATGTTTATGACTTTTTATTCATTTTAAGCTAGTAGCAGTATGACATATGCAACAGGACTTGAAAAGTTGTGTTGAAGATGTTTGACACTCACTTCAGAACTACTAGCTACAGTTGTTTACGGTTATGGTTAAGTTTACCGAATTTATGATTTCTTAACCATTTCTCAGAGAGTACGAATGATAACACAATATCTTTTCTTACACTCATGGTTATTGTTAAACATCTGTACTCTTTTGAACACAAACTACCCAAATGCCTCTGTGCAAAATTTTACATATCCCAGTTCCTAACAACATGTATTGCCACCTTCAACATCAATGACAGCTTGAAGTCTTTTGCGGTAGTTGTGGATGAGACTCTTTGTCTTCTAAGACGGTAAAGCTGTCCATCCTTCCTGGCAATAAAGCCTCCAGTTCCTGTAAATTCTTGGGCTGTCTTGAATGAACTGCACATTTCAAGTCTCCCCAGAGTGGCTCAATAATATTGAAGTCAGAAGACTGGGATGGCCACTCCAGAACCTTCACTTTATTTTTTTGCAGGTCGACTTGGCCTCGTGTTTTGCATTATTGTCAGCTTCCAGGATGATGAGTGCAAATGTTTTATTCCAGTTTTAATAACTTACTGCATTTATCAGCCATCAATTCTGACCAAATTTCCTGTGCCTTTGTATCTGAAAACATGTCCCCAATACACCAGTGTTCCACCACCATGTTTCACAAAAGGAATGGTGTACCTTTCATAGACCTTGATACCTCTCTAAATGTAGCATTTATGGTTGTGGACAAAAAGTAAAATTTTAGTCTTATTACTCCAAATGACTGTGTCAAAAGGTTTACAGCTTTCATCTGTGCTATTTGGCATCTTGTAAGCAGGATACTTTGAGGCATTGGCGTAGCAATGGCTTTCTTCTGGCAACTTGGCTGTGCAGCCTATCTTTCTATAAGTGCCTCCTTATTGTGCCACTTGAAACAGCAACACCACATTTGTTTTCTGTATTTCACCTGAAATCCCAAACTATTTTTCTGGCAGTTGTGGGTAAAATATTATTATAGGTTGAACACTGCTGATTGGCATTGTCAATTCCTTTTGATATTCTTTTTCATCCCTTTAATATTTTATAGAGTTGAACTACCTTTGCCTGCAGATCCTTTGACAATTCTTTTGTTTTACTAATGACTAAAGGTGGGTTTACATGTGTAGATTTTTTTCTTCAATCAACTGCCAATTAGATTTTTAGTTTGATGTTGTTGTCGAACATTGTTCGTCCTATTATCGAATGTAACATTAGATTTTTTGTTTTTTCATCACCAATATCGAATGAAAATACATTCGAAATTACAACGACAGATACAAATTTACCAACATGTTTGATGACCTTTTGAACGATTTTTTGGTCGAGGTCAAATAAAATGTATCCATCAAACAAATTGGCCATTCTAGATTTTGTTCAATCAACCAAAAAATCATTTGTTCTTTGTTGATTGAACAAAAAAAATCTACACATGTAAACCCACCTTAAAGCTAGCCATACACAGTCGGATTCCATGGCCGCTCGATCAGCTATCCGATCGATTCCGGCGATTCTGGCGGAAATCGCAGGTGTGATCGATCGGCCAATTAAGAGAATCCGATCGCTGCATTGTCCAACGGATTCCGGGACGATTCCGTGTCCGATTGTCCACCTCACAAATGGCAACTCCCCCTGATGTGTGCAGAATCGGATCAAAAAGACCAACATGTTGGTTCTCTGTCCGATCCGATTCTGGGCCCCTGAACGATCGGACGTGATCGATCGGACAAGGTGGGCTGCACACGATTCCGGCACGATCGTTTCGCGTGCACGCGCCCGGAATCGAGCCAGAATCCGACCCGTGTATGGGGGCCTTAAGAGTATAAAAAAACAGCAGTGCAGCACTGGATATCATCTCCCCCTGGAAGTGCTCCCCCTGCTGGCCATTTGACCACATATAATATAGTGCCCGTTAATTTAACAGGCTTAATGTCTAGTCAATAATATTTTCCCTATTTCTGTTCATGTACTGGAGATGAAAATATGATCTGCCAACACTTTAGATCTTCAGTCCTATACATGAATGATGGTGTTAGATGATGGGGTCTGTATAGAGCATTGTGGAACCATGTAGTAGGAAAGATTGTTAAGGATAAGGCTGGTTGGGCATTTCCTCTCCTCTGTTGGTAGACATCAGTGCACATTAAAGCTGGACATACACAGCTCGATTAAGAAACCAATTAGAGGAACATCGGGTGCCGTATGCGCTCACAACTCCATGTTGCTCTAATCTGTTACAAGATTTGAGCAATCCACTGTTCCTGGACTGCGGGTCTCCATTCAAAGTAATGGCCGGGCTGCAGCTAAAGGGCACAAGGCTGTGATCAGCTAGCTGGGTGTGTGAAGGGGGCTGGGCTAGCACTTCTTTGTGGGAGGGGGGCGCACAGGCTGGCTGACTCTTTCCCTTCTTCTGTGAACGGCTGGGGAGAAGCAGAGACGCGGGGGACCATGGGGAAATCGGGTCCTCATCGAACAGGAATTGATGTTCCCATTTGGTCAATTGACCTGCGATTCATTGCCGGTCCATTGCACAGGAATCTACCCTTGTATGCCCAGCTTTATTCATGGACTCATCCTGCAATACAATGTTGTATTGGTTGACTGATATGTTTAACTTCAGAGAGTTTCAAACATTTGACTTATGGCATGGATGTGTTTGTCTTCCAGGAACAGTCCTATAATGAGGATCCAGACAAAAGAAATTGCTGAGCAATTGCAGTATGTGGGCGAGGTAAGAACGTCTTTTACATCATGTACTATATAAGCAAGGTGTAGTGACAGCACTATTTGCTTTGTACCTTCTCATGTAACGGCTATACATTTGCTTTTTTTAAATAAAGTAACTATTAATGGGGTGGTCGGGTAGTTGTCCATTTATCTTATGAATAGATCACAGTAGGCACCCAAGATTGTCTGATGTTATCCTTAAGTTAAGCCTTAAGTTATTTGAGTTTCTTAATGTAGAAAGATCTGCTGGCTGTTTAGTCTGATGTATAACTAACGTTCCTAGGGGGCTATGATGGTCTATGAAGACAGCCGTGTCATAGCCCATTGTTTTCAGTGCCAGGCTTGTGCATGGCGCTAAAATTTCTGCGTACAACGCCCTCAGGGCTGCTGTTCGCATTCATGGGGAACCATAATGGACGATTTTCCAGGCCCCCCCTCCTGAGGTTGTTGAGTGGGGGGGGGTCAGTCCTACTGAAGATATCCCGACTTCAGTTGTTGGGGGGGGTGGTAATCCCGATCTGCTAGTGACGCCACCTCCCATCCCCCGCCACTCTGCTTGAGGCTGCTGTGATCAGCTGGGGCCCCTAGCTTTAAATCGCCGGGCCCACCTAAATGCTTGGGCCCGGGATAAGACTCCCTTGGTTGCCCTAGCCTTACATTTATCTCTATTTATTCTGAATACTACATCACCCCTCTTTGGCCATTGAGCGGCCACTCTGGTATTGCGGTGTATTTGACTTTGTGTCGGCATATTTAACCTGCTAATGTTGGGAATCTGCCAATGTCCTGGAGAGACTAGCCACATTGCTGCTTGCCAGCCATCATTTAGAGTTCAGTATTGGGTGCATTATCCTTTGAAGTCATAGCCCATGTCATAGCCCACTGGCATTATATGAACAATACGTAATGGTGGCACTCAGCGTGAATGTGAGCTCATTACATGGCCAGTTACTGCTGTGTGTCAGTAATTATGCATAATGTATTATACTGGGATCTCTGCTTCTCCGTGGTACATGGCATTGTGTTCTCATGCTGGGACCTCCCGCTTCCAGAGATCACAGCCCTTCTTATGGTGTCCAGACACAGCGCTATGGGGAGGATGTGTTAACAAGGTGGTACATGAACCCATTGATGAGCGATTATGCCATGTGCGTCATCTCTGATGATACAATGGTCCTTGTATTCATCAAGTCTTGCTTCCGGGCTTCAATGTTAACGGCATATAAAGCTTAAGCAGGGTACAAACCTGCAGATATGGGCCAAATCGATGGCCGCTTCAAGCGCCGTGCGCGCTCAGGGCTATCAATCTGGCCCATATTATATGCCCCCATACGGCCAATGTCCGCTGCTTTGCCTAGTAACCGCTGGTCTCCAGGCAAAGCTTCAGCTGTGTTCAATCACAGAGGACCCGGCACTACATAGTTGTTGGTAGATCTAAAGGAAATCTGAGAGAGATCTAAAGGTGTATGGGGACCCTTAAGCAGGGTACAGACAGCTTGATATTGGAGCTGTCCGATGTACCCTGCAGCAGCGTGACGTCATCACGCTGCTGTCAGATATCGGCAGAGCCGGGGAGACAGCTCTGCTCTCTCCCCGACTCTGCTGAAGCTTTGCCTGGAGACCAGCAGTCTCTAGGCAAAGCATCGGACATTGGCCGTATTTACGGTCATGTCCGATATCGCTGTTTTCGAGCGGGATTGATTTGAGCGGGCTGGAGCTTCCTGGTTGTTTGGGGACCTTAGGTATTTTCTGCTCCTGTGTCCAATAGATGTTCTGTGGTCACACTACAAAGGGATTTTGTGTTAGTTTTAATATGTACAGGATCAATAGTTTATACTGAACCTATCCTATCTCTTGTCTGACACTGTTTTCTCACCCCAATGGGGAGTCACAGCCGCCCTCCAGTCTGCAGTTCTGATTGCTTTTTATATTATCACTGAACACAGAGAGGTCACAGTGTGCAATAAAATGTGCTGCAGCTAGAGCTCACCTTGTTTCCTATCTGATCATCTAGAAGCACAGAGTCCCAGTAACAATAAATAGGCTATGAGATGACTACTTAATGTATTACCCTGTTTCCCTAATAATAAGTCAGTGTCTTATACTTATACCCCCTGTCCAGAGTTACAGTACCTTATTTTCGGGGGATGCCTTATATTTCAGCGTGAATGTATGGGTGCCTTATTTTCGGG
>CM070037.1:42203241-42247362 GCA_036250615.1 Ptychadena robeensis | reverse complement strand
AAGCCCATAGAAGATGAGAAAACCCCCCACATGTCCCCCCATTATCCTGGGTATCATGGCAGACACCTGACAATGAATGTATTGTATCATCATGTAACAGGTTTACAGATAGAAGATTGTTAGATTTGTAAATATTTAATATAAAATATAAATCGGTATACAGTCTCTTGTCCTGAGAGATGGAACATATATTATTTTGGAAGAAGTCTCCATAGTGTATGAAAGCTGGCACAGCTCTTGCCCCCCATGGTGATATAATCTCTAATCCTATATCACTGGTATGGTGAATAGATGAGATCAGCACTTCTGGAGGCACCACGGGTAGCAGCTTTCCACGTATCTCGGTGTATGGGGTAATCCAGCCAATATGAACATGTGTTTTTCCGAACTGCTATTCTGTTTTGGAACAAGTGTCTGTAAATTCTGTGCTGTGTGTTGTAGCGGAATCTGTATTGTCATTTCCACAAGGTTTTATATAATACGAGGCAATTCCTCAGAAATAGAACGTGATGCATTGCTTATATTTTAGCTGGTATCTGATGACACAGGATTTGTTATCGGTGCTACGTAAATATTAAAGCTATCCTGGTTCTCTATACTCATTTAACCCTTACTAGGTCATTGTCATTCTGGTTACTAGGTTTAGCTTTCCCTCTCCTCTGTATGCCATGTACATTCACAATGACCAGGCTGCTGCATGATTTAAGGACTTTTTTTTATAATGTGATAAAGGTGTCAAGGCTGAATTTCTGGTTATTTTTGCATGAAAAATGATATGGTTTCCTTGACCATAAGCTGGCCTTGACCACAAGAATAAATATTTCAATAACTATACCAGTACATAGACACTTGGCAGTGTATTTACTTGGCAGACACATCTTGGATGAATTGATTTTGGCCAGTGCAGTTCTTCCATTTAGACATCAAGCAGGGAGTGCCGGCTGCAGACTGAAAGTGCTCGTAGACATAACACCAGCATGCCAAAATCAATGGGGCACCACCTGGCTATTAATAGAAGGAATTGGCCCCTCTGGACTACTAACCAAAATGACTGGGCAGTAATTATCTGTGTCTATAAATACCTTTACTTACAACCATGCAGTCTGATGCTTTCAGCAATTGTTGTGGAACCACAAACCATAGCACATCGTTGGCCATCAAAGTATCCTGCTAGGTCCCAGGTGCCCAAGCTGAGGCCCAGGGGCCACATGCGGCCCTCTGAGTGTTCTCTGGCGGCCCCCCTCTGTCCTCTACTTGTGGCACCTGAAACCTTACTGTTAATGCAAAGGGAAAAGGAACTCACCTGTCCGCTGACCCTTCCTGACGAGTCTTTGCTCGGAATCTTGTTAGAGAAGAGAAGGGTAGGTGAGGGACTTGCTCCCACTATTTAACCAACAAACAGCATATGATTGTATAATATATATTGTTGCACATAACCTCAGAATAGGGGCAAATGCTTTGATGATATCTATGAAGCACATAACCTTTGTTTATGTATGCTTAATATCATATATTATATATATTATAAATTTTACAAGTCAGTATAGATTGCAAATGTTATGTGCAGCCCTTTAGTGATGCTGAGGGCCGCACTTGTGGCCCTCCATATCAACTCAGTTGCCCACAACTGTGCTAGGTTGTAAGTCGTAGACCATTTTCCGCAGTTCAGTTTGGTTTATAGTGTGTAAAGGCATGTGGTATACAATATCATAGAACAACCAAATGGACCATGGCTGACAATGGACAGGATATATTCTAGAATTTCAAATCGCTAGTGGGGCACAGGCAGTGGGATCAACAAATGTAGAGCCAGAAAAGTCACTAGTGAAAACTCCTGTATGTTAATGTAGGGCTAAAGTGGTGCAATAGGAATTGATTGGTATAGCTGTGCAGAGAACTAGGGTTGTAGGGCCAAGGAGGGATAGGGTAGTACAGCTTGTGAGTGGTCTAGATTGGTACAACCATTGTGAGGACTAGAGTAGTACATCCAAGGTAAGGAGTACAGTGGTACAACTAGGGTGAGGACTAGTGTGGTACAGCAAGGGAGAGGGCTAGAGTGATACATCAAGGGTAAGGACTAGGCTGCTTATCAATGTACTAGAGTAGTGCAGCCCCAGGGTGAGGACTAGAGGGGTGCAGCCTGGACTAAAAGATGGCCATACATGGGTCAATCACTGTGCACCCTGGCGGTGATTAATCCAGAATTCAAGCTTGATCGAACAGGGGCAGAGCAATACAGCTAGGGTGAAGACTAGACAGGTACAACCAGGGTGAAGACTAGAGTGGGACAGCCAGGTTAAGTACCTAAGCAGCAGTTCTCTGGGGTTCTGGACGTCCTAAGGTGCCATGCGATTATTTCACAGGAGTCGCCGCGTTCACTAGAAGCATCAGAGCATCTGTAAAGAAGCAGCAGCACGGATGCCCACAAGTGAGATGGAAAGTTAGGAGGTAGAGGGCATGCATGTTACTCTGCTTCCTAACTTAGCAGGAATGGAATGTTAAGGCTGCCATACATGATGACCATGAGATCCTTCGACAAGCCTTCAAGCTCAGGGTGGTGATGTCATCACACTGAGCCCAATATTGAAGGAGCTGAAGGTGATTTATGTGATTTACGGTCATGTCCAAAAACCCTATTGATTAATCCCGCTCGAAGACAGGGATGGCCGCATTAGATAGGGATGATGCCAGATAGATGGCTGTGAGCATGCTTGATGCTCAAAGCGGCCATCGATCTGGCGCATATCTATGCATGTATGGGCACCTTAACTCTCCCTCTTAATTTCTCACTCCAAACATCATTTGCACAAGCGGGGTGGGAATATAGGAGGGGAGGACATTATACTTACCTGATCATGCCGGAAGTGATGTCACAATATTTGGACTGTGGAAGTGCACTCCACACAGGCACGTCTGTGTTCCAAATACAGAAAGTGACAGGGGTTGCTGATCTAAAAAGAGAACCACTGTACTAGAGTGATGCATCAGAGAGGTATTGTATAGTCTTTTATGTCGTTTTTGAACCATATACAAGCTATTTTAGACCATGGCATGCTTCTAACACCTATAGTATGTCCCTTACTAGAGCTTCCATGAAAAAAAAGCTACATTTTTATCTTCACGGTTTTAAACCCTGCAATACATTATGATGTACTTTCATTTCAAATTCAGGGTTGGGTTTGCTTTGTCACATTCCTTCTTGCTATAGAGATGGCATGGAGTAAGTGGATCAAACAGGCTTCCTTGTTCAAACAAACAGCTCATCGGTCCCTGGATGTCTTCTTTCATCCAATATAATCCATGTATATTCATTTCTTGCACCGCTCTCTATAGGTAGGCACTCTGATATGTTTCTGTACAGGTGCTGGATAAAAATAACTAGATGCAAATGTACATCCTTCCTAGCCACCATGGTTAGCAGTGAAAGCTGTTGTCTTTCTACTTCTTCCTGCAGCCATTTCCAATGAATGTTTACTCCGGGGTTTCTAGTACGCTCTTCAGTTTGCTAATAACAGGAATAACTGCTGAATAGTCAATTTCTTTGTGGAACATAAATGCTGGTTAGGAGATGATAAAAGTTGGCAGAAACTGTAGATATGTGTTAGATTAGCGGAAGTCGATAGCTTATTTTGCGTATAAAAATTCACTTTTTGGTCTGCAGAGTAACTATAAAAAGAGCTGAATTATTGATGGAAATGAAACCAGTGGGACTAAGCGGGTGAAAAATAATTGTGTGGGAGTTATTAAGAGGCTCATAAAGGAGATCCTTACTTCTCATAATATGTAAGTTTGCAATTTTGGTTGTTGGAAAAGATCGTCTTTAATTGTTTCTAATGACCAGAGAACAAACAAGCAATGTATATGCAGTGCTTGTTCTGTTCTATGGTGAGGGATGAGGACAAGCTAGCAGCACCATGCTGTGTCCTTTCCTATAGCAAATTCATTTTGGGCAGTGCAGTCATTAATACATTGGTCCTGGACAATAAATACAGCCTCGCCTGACACCCTTACACCTTGTGAGATATTAGCCAAGATGATAATGATAGAGCGCCTCGGCTGTTATCTGACTATCCATCTGTATAAGGTTTTATTCCTGAGGATCCAGGATATCTTAGTGCAAGATATCCCAGTGCTGATGACTAATAAAGTATAGATGGAGCAAAAACAGTACCTAAAACCCTTGGTAAATGAAGCGCTACCCACATCCGACAAACGTGTATAGAGAAACAAAGAAATAGTGTGGCACCCTGCTAAATTAAGTCTTTAATACTAGCCACAACAGACTTTAATGGTAGCATTATATTTCCGTGTATTTACATAACTCAAAGTAATTTTCATAACAAATAAAGCATAATTTCATAAAGTAGACTGGTCATAAGACTTTCAACACGTTTCACGACCAATGTCGCTTCTTCAGGAGTTGACCAATAAGTATAAATGTTCAGCCCTCTTACTATATAGAGCCAGGTTACTATATAGAGAAGTTTGCAAGGATAGGTTAGCCTTGTCTGTAGACTCCTAGTAGTCAGCTATGGGTGATATGGATATTATCCTGCCAGTAGTAAAGGTGAACCTCTGTCCTCTATGGGTGTGGGGCATCTAACATTCTCTATATAGTGATTACCATAAGATGTAATCTAACTACCAGATGCAAACAATGTCTGATTGATGTGGCGTATCTAAAAAAGGCCCCCCGTTCCCCAAGAAAGGCTGTGGCCCTCTCAGTTCGGTCCATATGGTCCTAATATGGGACATCAAGGGCTGAACATTTTATACTTGTTGATCATTTCCTGAAGAAGCGACGTTGGTTGTGAAACCCATCGAGAGTCTACTTTATGAAATTATGCTTTGTTCTTTGTTATGAAAATGACTTTGAGTTATGTAAATACACTAAAATGTAATGCTACCGTTAAAGTCCATTGTGGCTAGTATTAAAGACGGAGTTCTTTGATTTAGCAGGGTGCCACACTATTTCTTTGTTTTTCAATAAAGTATAGATGTTGGGGTTGCTCCAGTATTTGGAGAAACCTTATCCCAGATAAAAAGATGGTTCTTGCAAGGCAAGGAGTCTGTTAAAGTAAATTTTCGTTTATTGGTACATTATTATAACATGACTTTGACACGTTTTGTGGTGCAACGGTCACTTTTTCAGGATGAGTTATAGGGAACAAAGTAATCTCTGGCTCCATTAAGGCTCAGATTTCTGTAGACCCTAGGTGCCCAACCTGCGGCCCGGGGGCCACATGCGGCCCTTTGTGTGTTTTTCAGAGGCCCTCCTTGGTCCTCCACATGCGGCACCCAAAACCTAACTATTAATCAACTTTGGCGGTCCTTCATCAGTAATATTGTCAATGTTGATCCGGGAAACCAAGTCTACAAATGAGCACTGCACCCAGGGTTGGGGGTGGATTCTGTTGGCTTTTGGCTGCCTGATGGGATCTGGTCACCCATCTACTGAGACATGGGGAGGGTCTGGATCAATGTTATTTGCGGCCCTTTAGTGATGCTGAGGGCCGCACTTGTGGCCCTCCATATCAACTCAGTTGCCCACCACTGCTGTAGACCATGCTCCATGGGTTACCCCAGTGTTATGGAATGATATGTTTATTTAATTATAGTAAACTAACAATGTGTGATCTGTAGCAGAAGAGGCATCTTAACATCTGGTTGATAATTTGCTATTTTTATATATATATTATATCTTGGTTATATATCTTGGTCACCAAAAATATAATTTTCATGGTTTAATATTTCTGTTCCTTTGGCTGAGCTCCCTGCTTATTGAATAGAAGGATTAGTGACACAAATTACTGTTTAGTAAAAGGTGACATAGGATACTGAAATAAATTGTAATTGGACTACTGAAATAGTAAAAATGTTCATGATTACATTCCTGATGTTTTTAAAATAATACATTAGTAGTGTAAACTTAAAAATAAATAAAGCAGTACTTTTTTCTATTAAAATTGGGATACTGAGCTCCAAGGAAGGGAATCTTGTTCTGGCTGAAATGACAACAGTTTTTGCAGACGGCTGATGAGGTTGATCCTACTTGGTCTGCTAGTTAGCATCATTTGATCATGTCTCATTCCTGCTTCCTGTGTAGGTTGAACCAGGATCAGCTAATCACAGCAGTATCCTGGTATCACATTACTTACCATCTCTACCTATAAACCCAAACACAAACAAATATGTATTAAGCTGCACAAGATCAGAATTGTGTCACTCTTGACATGGTTTAGCACAGTGGTTCTCAACCTGGGGCCATTTCACAGGGGTTACCGCATTCACTAGAAGCTTCAGAGCTGCTAATAAGCAAGGTGGGAAGTTAGGAGGGAGAGTAAACTTGGGAGGGATGGGGTTTTACTCTCCCTCGTTACTTCCCACCCCGCACATCATTTGACAAGCGTAGTGGGAAAATATACGGGAGGGGACATTACATTTAAGCTGGGAACACGCATAGATATGGGCCAGATCGATTGCCGTTTTGAGTGCACAATTACGGCCATCTATCTGGCCCATATCTAATGCGGCCATCCCTGTTTTAGAGCAGGACCAATCAATCCTGCTCGAAAACAGGGTTATCGGAAATGACTGCACCTCCAGCTCCTTCGATGTCGGGCAGCAGCACAATGACATGTCATGCTGCAGGGAACCTTGAATGACTCCTATATCGAGCCGTGCGTTCCCAGCTTTACCTTATCGCGCTGGAAGTGACCTCGCGAAGTGTTACTTCCGGTATTTGGAAGTGACTCCACACTGGCACTTCCTGATGTCACTTCTGGGGTCGCGGGTCTAAGAGGGTTGAGAACCACTGGTTTAGCATGTCGTGTGTTTTGAACCAGATAATAGGACTTTGGATTTCAGTCTCCAGAAGACAACTAGGAGACCACACACAACATATTTTGTGGTGTGTGAACAGAATGTTATTCATAAATAAAAATCTGCCATTTCCTCTCCATTTTAGAAACCGCGATGGTGCAGCGAGAGGCTCAGAATGACTCGGATCACAGTACTGAGGATACACGGAGCTGCGGGACCAGCCGGCTTTTGCTCCATATTACAGATGGAGATAATCCCCTCCTGTCTCCACGGTGTCACATCTTTAGTCAAAGTCAAAGATTCAACTTGGATCCAGAGTCTGCGCCGTCCCCTCCCAGTTCTCAGCAGTTTATGATGTAAGTCATTGTGGATGATGTATGAGCTTCACATTTTGATTCAGCTGATTGTTTATGATTTTTCTTTTCATTTGTATGGTGCTAGATCTAAAATACAAATGACATACACACTGATTTTGTAATGCATAAACTTCCATATGAGATATACCTTGCTGGCTTTTGTAAATAAAAAATAGAAGCTGGACTCCATCCTCATGTTTCCTAATTGATTGAGTTAAAATGTACTAATTGCTTAGTCCCCCTCCAATTGTGAGCTTGGGAACACAGCATTATGCCAACAGGTCTAAACTTTGTGGTTAAGAACAAAGTCCAATGCTTGGATTACAAAATGATGTCATGATTACAGACTGAAGTTCATATTCAGAAAATTGGCCAATAATTGTATATATTTTTTAATATTACCATTTTAATAGGCCGAGGAGCACATCAAGAGGGAACTGTGAAGACCCAAAAGAGCCCCTCACCGTCATACAGCTCACCAAACAAATCCAGAGCCTCAAGAGGAAGATCAGGAAATATGAAGATAAATTTGAGCTGGAGAAAAACTACCGTGTGAGTAAATCCATTGTTCCACCTCAGTTGTTGCTTTTAAACAATGCTAGGTAACTGTTGCCATGATTATAACAAGGCCTTCGAGCGCCTGAACTCTGTCGGACAAGATTAGAAATCCTTTTGTTACCAAACAAATTACATAATGTTCTCTGGCACTGCATGACCAGTTCTTATTCTAGAGCTTCTCTGACTGACATTTACACTGAAGGTCAGCAGTACTGATTGCCTCTGTCCATTTATTTCATGCGGTCAATGTTCAAAACAAAGAGGCTTGTCGTTTATCATTCATTTACATAAAAGTTTTTGTATACATTTCTGTTGGGTTTAGGATCTGTTATCAGGAAGTTCCTAAAACGTAGAGTCAAAAAAAGAGGAAAAAAGCACTAAAAAATTGTTATAGGATGTAAGATAGATTAAATATGCTTAATTTCTTGCACCGAAAATTTATTTTGCCTGTCATCAAGTGAAAATCATCACAATTGGGCAGTGTTATCTCCTGGGTTAATCTCTGGGTTAAGTCTGGCAGCAAGCAGTTTTTGGCACCAAAATACCGACAAAGTACTGATTTATAAAGCAGCGCTACTTGGACTGTCTGCACTCAGGACTGGCACATTGAGTCATTCTTATTCTACATTCATTGAAGATGTGCCAAACATTTTGGGATTTTCCAGCATTTTCCCTCATAGTCATTGCGGTTTAATGTTTTTCAATGCAACTAGCTACACAACATGACCCATCAGTTACTAAATATTGCTGTCCACTGTCTACAGCAGGGATGTCAAACTCAAAATCAAGCCAAAATCTAAACCACGGGCCAACTTAAAAAAAAAAAAAAGAAGATTCTACAATTATTGAAGTTTTTCCTTCTCATCATATATCACAATGAACATTTTCTTATGAAAACAAACATACTTTTTGCTTAAATATTCAATCTGGAATAAGCAATGCGTAATACTATACCAGGTGACATCACATTTCAAATGAAAGACATATCTGTGCTATTCATTTTTTTTTTTTTATAAAAAAAATTAACTATTTAATTGCCTAAATATAACTACCATGCGGACAGATTTTGTCTCCAGGCTGGAGTTTGAAACCCTGGTTTACAGTATCAGGGTACATGATTGACAATGCCTGTTGACATAAAGTGGCAATTGAAAGACCTAAGCTCAGATCAATCACTGATAAATATAATTGATAGATATACACTGTAGGCTATTTAAACCATAA
The DNA here is from genome assembly GCA_036250615.1 of Ptychadena robeensis. Classification (NCBI taxonomy): domain Eukaryota; kingdom Metazoa; phylum Chordata; class Amphibia; order Anura; family Ptychadenidae; genus Ptychadena; species Ptychadena robeensis. The sequence continues at coordinate 42,238,402 of CM070037.1, read as the reverse complement.
AACTGTAGATTTATGGTTTAAATAGTATAATACAGGGAAAACGTGTATAGACACTGAGCATTTAGTGCACCCATCATTTCAATAAGGTGTACGTACTGATCTCTTCTTCCTCAATAATTTTTGTTCTGTTGTAGTTGAGCTTTAGTTTTAGGGCAGCATGTGACCTATATGACTTGCTTGGGCTTTAAGTTGAGAAGCAAGTCATAAGGCCTGAACAGTGGCAGGTTTAGGAAAGCACATACTCCAGGGTAAATTTTAAACTCCTTAAACTTTAGGATGGGCTCTGGCAGCATAGAGTTCGTCAATAAGAACAGCCTACTAATGCCTGCCATACACCCACAGATGGGTGCCGACAGACATGCTCCGATATGCACCGGAATGCAAACGTGACGTCATCACGTTTGCATCCTGGTGCATTTTGGGGCTGCTTCAGTCGGCTGGCACCCTTTGTGTGCCGGCCATTAGCTTCAATGAAGACGCCGGTCTTCATTGAAGCTAATGGCATCGGCTTGCATCGGCCATAGAATATTGGACATGTCCGTTCTCTGGCCGGCCAAGCTGTGGGGGGACAGGGATCTGTCAACCCATGTGGGCACACGCCGATAAGCGGCCGATTTTTCCGCTGACCGACGGCGCAAGCGTGCACGCCCGTCGGTCAGGTGAAAAATCTTCCGCTTATCGGCATGTGTATGCCAGGCATTATTGGAGGAGAAGATGTGGTATGCAGAGGCACTGACCCTTTACAGCCACATAACAGTATCATTTTAGAACTGTTTGTATAATGTTAATGTTGAATGTTTTCTTTTTGTACTTTAGCCATCTCACAGTGATAAGACCTCTAATCTTGAAGTTCTGAAATGGATGAATGACTTGGCAAAGGCTCGAAAGCAACTCAAAGGTACCTTTTTTGTGCTTATTTTGGGAAATTTACCACTTTCTGGGAGTACACCCCCTGAGTTTAACAAGTTATGTGCTTATAGGTTTTAAAAAGGAAGCATTTCAAAAACTCCTAAGGCTAGTGCTCCACTATGGTTTGCCAAAACATGGCAAAATTATAGTAGCCGTGTCTTCTCTTTGGGGCAGCGTCCCATCGCGGCACGATTTTTTGAAAGCGGTAAATGCGGTACTCGCATGTCTGTGCAGTAAACTTTGCCAGGTTTGTTTTAGGGTCTCTGGAGCATGACGATTTGTTTAAGTTTTTAGACTCTGTGGTATTGGTGCTGATTTTTATTTATTAGGAGTCAATGTTTGAAGACTCCAGAACACATTTAAAAATGTGTGCTTTGGAAGGAAATTCATTAAAAGCAAATGCTTCCAGAATGAATTTAAAACATCTAAAGCATATCTGGGGTGTTCTCTCATTGACTTGAATTGTGTTGTTTGGCAAGGTTTCCAATTTGCCACTGTCTGCCAAACCTGTCAAGAGAGATAAATAATGCAAAGCATAAGGACTCATGATTTATTGTGTGTAGTAAACTGTTGGCTATTATGATACAGAGCAGACATTAGCTTTGCAGTATCTGGGACTGATTGATTAAAGGCACTTCATCCCCCCATGGAATAACATTTCCCCCCTTATTACATTTTTAAGCATATAGGATTCTATATTTTGGTGTCTTTAACAAATCAGAAACATACTTTGGAAAATTATAGGGACAAGTTTTTTGACCATTCATTGTACCATTAACATTCAAGGCCAGTGCTTTTTATACTGCACGTTGCACAGTTCACATTGTTACTGTGTAAATGCTTTCTATATGCTCACACTTGACACACTTAAAAAAAAATGGTTGGAAAATTTGGCGTTACCCTACTCTATAAGTAAAATAGTATTACCCCAGTACAGATCTCTTCGGCGTATCATTGATTTTATGATTAAGACTGTGGGCCAGTAGAAACTTAAACACTTTGTACCTAGGCTGGACTTTGGACGTGCCTGGTCTATGGGGTAGCCATAGGTCTTGAATTTATATATTTAACAGAAAGTTGTGCAGCTTGTGATAAGTGGTCAGAGCGGACACTGAAAACCTCAAGTCTCCCAAAAACATCAATTTACGTAAAGAAGGGATGTCCAATTTAGGAGGGCCAGAGGCTACATTGTGTCACATGCAGTTTGGTTGCTAGTTGGATAACCAAGAACTAAGGACACATTTCTAAAACATATTTTTCATGGAAGAGGTAATGTTGAAACCATGTTTCAGTGTACACAACAGGAACTGTGACCAAGGGAAATCCCCACACAAGTATCCCATGGCTCTTTATTCTTGTTTTGAAAATGGAAATTCTAGATTCTTTGTTCTGGTGTAAAACATAAAACATGTACTTTTTTTGACAGAGCTAAAGTTGAAGTTATCTGAAGACCAAAATGTGCCAAGAACCACACAGAACCAGACATTTGAAGAGATGTCTGTGGCATCAAAAGCAATGGAGCAGCATGGAGCCAGCAGCTCGCCCATGTCCTCTGTAGAGGAGACAGTAGAGACTGTATGGAGGAGGCTAAAAGAGAAGAGGCAACTGCTTAATCTTCCTGAAAATTTAAAGGTATGTTTAGGCCTGTAAGGTGCATATGATATGTACTATTGCTGCCATTATGGTATACAAGTTATATTTTTAGTTTTAGGATGTACGATATGTGTGCCCTAAATGCCTGGGCTTTTGCTGGCTAAATAGCCTTAGGTATTGTTTGTAAAGAGATTTTGGCATGGAGGAAAAAGCAGAAACTTACTGTAAGTATAAAGGGTAGGTCTGTACATTCTTGCCATAATCGCTAATACTTATCCCAATGGGCAAACTTCTGATACTACTGGGTAATGTTACAGCTCAGCCACCGTCTCTTTACATCCCTGTTGGCAGGAGCCTGTTCCTTTAGCCTCTCATCAGCAGTAGCTCATATCTATCATATCTCTCATCAGCAGCAGCTCAAATGATGTCTGTATTGACAAATTGTATTCCTGCTGTTCTCCTTTAAACATACCCTATACCAAGAAATATGAAGGTTGTCTTTCCTCACCTACTCCAACAAGCTACATATACTTAAATTTGATATGATTCTGTTCTCCCACTGGTCTGCTTATTAGTGGATGCCAGAAGTGACCCGAGACAGTATATTCTGTGAATGTGAAATCTAGCATGGACACTGATGATATTTTTATAATATACTACAATATTGTTGTTCCCTCTAGTGTAAGGCATTGCTTTTCAATAAAACATGGGAAACTTGGGGTGTTGTGAAACATTCTGAAAGATGGCCATCCCTGAAAATCCTAACCTCCTGTTTTTAAACAGGATATGACAAAAAAGCAAATGAATCTGGAAAAAATGAGTCTCCAGAAATGCCTTCTGTATTTTGAGAATATTCATGGACGACCAGTAAGTACCTGTGATGCTGTGTTGTATTTGTGTCTGGTCTAAGGTTGTGTTTGCATCCACATTATAGAAATCCTTTCTTGTGATGGGGTTTCTATAAGTGTGGGGATTGGGTTCATGGAAGACTTTACATGTGTTCTTCCTCTTTAGCTTGTCATAGGTGATCAAGTCTTTTGGATCTGATCCCCCATTTATGTTTTTCAGCATGGTAGTAGAGGGAAAGGAATGAGAGACTAAGTTTTTAGTGTTTTGCATACTTCACTGTTGGTGATGGCCGATAGCAAGATGGACAGTTCAGCCATTTACATGTTCGCACTTTTCTTCCCCCTGTGAACAGTACTGGTGTTTGACCCGCCCTGTTCACTGGCAGGAAGAAGGTTACTATTCTTCTGCTGGCTGGATCAGGAGCAGAAAGATTCAGCCAATGGCAGAATTCTTTAACCATACAATGTTACGTTCATTCAACTTAAAAAACAAACATTTTAAGTCGATAGTTTTAAAATCTATGCCTTTTTAGCTGAACCGATGGACCGTACGGATGCTTTAGAGAAGATCAGTAAAAGTTTGATATCTAGTTATCTAAGGCAAGGACATACACAGGTGGATTCCCATGCGATTGGTGAACCATCTATTGCAATGTGGTGATGCAACTAATTGCTGAACTAGTCGTTCACCCAATAGATGCACACCACCTTTGGCAATCAAACCCTCAGTCCCCATCCAATGTAATGGCGATCGAACAGAGATTTACCAGCATGTCAGATCCCTGTTCAGCTGACATTTTCTAAGAGTCGGACCATAAGCTTCAGAAGGGCAGCGTTAGATTCTCAAACGGACGCTGCGAGCGTGCACTTGTTTGGGAATCGCATGCTTAATCACCACCTCTATGGCAAGCTTAACTTTAAAAATTTTTTGTTGTTGTGTATACACAGAGTAATCCTCTAAGGGCCCATTCCCAAATTTCCTTTGGTATATACAGGTTTACGCTTGTAAGCAATGTAAATAAACTCACCCACTACAGCACATGTAAGAAGCAAGAGCACTGCATTTCAATGTGCTGCAGAATGTGTTAGGTGGGTATGTTTATGTACTGAAGGCCACTGAAAGTGCGCACTCTAAATATTGGTCTTGTCTGTTTTCTGTCCAGTAAATTGGGAAGTTTTCTTGTCTTGTTCAAAGAATTAGTGGAAAGTAGGACTCTTTTTCCTTGGTTGTGGAGTTGGGGCCAAGCCTGTAGGAGCCATGTTAGGCATATGACTGTTCCTGCTATAGTTGTCTATTTGTTATCTGCCAAGTCATTGTAATGTTGGTGTGGAAGTTCTAGAAGTGCATTTGGCTTGTGATAGGAATATGCGTCATATCGTGGACATGAGTGCGAAACCACTAACACCTTCCTAACTTTTTAAACCTGTCCCTGCTGGAAAGTTTAAATAATCACCTAAATACAATCACTTACTAAAGCCCCCCATACACGTTCCGATTATTCTCCCGGCGATTTTTCGTGCGATCCTGTCACCCGATTTTCACCTAAAATGTTATGGTCGGTCGGTCGGCTGGCACGAAAAATCGGAATTCAGATTATCAGCGATCCATCAGCCCGACCCTATTTATTAACAGCAGATTGACCAAAAATTTACGGACAGGTCTGAAGCAGTCCCGACCGATTTTTTGGCCGATTTTGAGAAATCGGGATCGGTCAGGTACATAATTCCGAATCCGATTAATCTCCCGACCACATTGGTCCGACGAGCAAAATTCGTACGAAAAATCGGAACGTGTATGGGGGGCTTAAGCTTTATATGCAGTTCTACGATCTAAGCATGCCGGCTCTGCTTTTTGTTTTACCTATGTGTGTTTCTAAAATGTGACTTTATTTTAATAAAAATAATTAGAACACTCGTTACCAGGACTAAGAGCGTTAAATAAAACCATATATATAGTAAGACTCATACAGAAGTGTAGTAATAGTGGCCCTTGTGCACTATTACTTAAGATTTGTGATATTGATATCTGGATTATTTTACATTCCGCCTGTGTCTTTCCAGCTGGCCATCTGCCGCTTTATGTTTAACATTTTGTAAGTCTATACAAATTTGTTCAGGGACTTGTAAACCGCACTAGTGAGAAACAGAGAAGAGTTCTGCATATTGCAGACGGAATTCTTTTTCCCAGCTGGCTTGTACCTCATTGTAATATACAATATGCTATGTAGTCAATTGTGAAACATACAGCATGATGTATTTTATATAGAACGGAGCTTATTAACCCTTCAATGTCTGCTAGCCCTTTCTGATATTGATGCCTTTGGTGTTGCTTAATGAATAAGGGGTTGGGGTGTGTATACCCTGCAATAGTAAATATTCAGATAAATGTAGATAATCATTGGGCATGTGTAGCAGTTTAGTAATACAGCAGGGTTACTTTCTAGCCCAGGGCCACGTGACTTTTTACATTTTAAAAGGGGCCGGACCAAGAACTTGTAATGGCCGACCCGCCATAGGTGTACCAATTCCATGCATCGCAGGCATCACTTATGGTGGCGAGGATGTGTAATTAGCAACATAGGACAGGGATGTTATCTTTTTTAAATTTCTGCATTTAAAAAAAATTCTCATTCATTGCAATTAGCAGAAATAGAATTTCAGAGAACAAGCGGAGGGGAGCATCTTTTCAAAAAGGTGACAAGGTTCTGAAAAAGAATGCTAATTGCCAAATCCACCCTTGTTCTAGCCCGTAGCCTGTGCAGGGCAATATAGGAGGTAGCACCCTCCATTTGGATCTCCTGCCAGAATAATTTTTAACCATACTTATTTTAGGCAACAAATATATGTATAATGAAAGCAAGTAAAATGTAATGAGTGCTGCAAATTAACTTTAAAGAATGCACGAGCATTATATTATATTATAATTGTAATTAATAGTTTAAAATAGTTGCACTTAAGGGTACATTCTATGTTCCTTCTTACAGCCTACAGGCCCCACTTTAATAATGTTGTCTTGCTGTCTGCAGAAAGGTCATTGTGTATGTCTGTTATTTCTGTGCTGACTGTAGGTCTGTGAAATACACAGCCCTGGTAATATTTAAAGGGTAAAAATATCAATATATGAACGATTAAATTTGGTTACTAACACATCATCTTCATGTAGAGTTATTCTTAGGCTGGAGTTTTCCGTTGGCTGCCTGCTGTGATCATATAATGTATATAAACAGGGGTGCACATAACTTTTTAGTGAGCTCCTCAGATGAGTACCAGGAGATAATGTTTGGTACTCACCCCATATCTAGGGTGGTCTTCCTCACTGTCTCCCTCACTGTCTTCTGCATCAGCTTCCTGCATTGTAGATTATGCTGCAATCTTTTTGTTTGGATTAGTAATTTACATTCCCAATTTCACACTCCTAACTGCAACCTTTCATAGTTATTCATATTCCCCTGCAGTTATCCAACTGACATAAACGTCACGTTAAACATTTAGGGAGGGTCTCCAAGTTGTTAGTACGCATATGAGCTTTGCAACAATAATGCAGGTACGCAGAGCTAGTTTTTGGCCCTTTTTGAGTACCAGAGTACAACTTATGTGCACCCCTGTATATAAACCCTAACATAAATAACAATTTGCTATTACATTTATTTTTTATTTGTGCAAAGCTAACAGTGTGTTGATGCTCCCAATCATATTGGCAGCTGTGTTATTAGGTTGACCATAACATCTAATTTCACTGCTAGACTGATTCATTTTAGCTGAGATTATGGCTGCACCATTTACTAAAACCTTTTTTTAATTCATGTACAATTTATGCATGTGAATGTGTTAACATTTCATGAACCTGTCTAATGAATGTATTAAACAAATATATGTTTATTGTTTTATTGCATGTTCATAACAGATGTAATGCAACTTTACAATGTGTTTGTTAGGTGACAAAGCAAGAAAGAAGTCTTATGAAACCTTTATATGACCGATACAGGATTATAAAGCAGCTATTGTCCACAGCAACAGCAATTCCTACAATTGTAAGTATTGTGGAAAAACATCTAACCTCCAGGAAATGTGTATTTCACATTATTATGTCTACTTATCTTTAATAAAAGAACCAAACAGTGATGGCAAGAGGACAATGGGGACATTACATATTGGCCTGGAATTACCATTTCATGGTACCATACCAATACAGTTAGATTAATGAGAGTTTAAACGTGGTGACCACGATCCTTTTCTAGTTCAATGAAAAAAGCCAGCAAAAAGATATATGTATATTTTTGGTGGCCAATATTTTTTGCCTCCAACTCCATGCCAGAGCTTCAGCCTTTTGGATTGAGCACTGTTTAATCTGTGTACAAATAGTAGACAGGATTTCGATAGGAACAATTATTTGTGAAGAGAACAGAAAGTGTTAACCAAACCATTAAAAGAAGTGTATGTTGGGCAGGTGGGATAGTTAGTGATCTTTTCTGCCAACATCTGTGCAGATTTTTAAGCTGGGTACACATGTGTAGATATGGACCACATGGATGGCCGCTTCAAACTCCGTACGTGTTCACGGCCATCTATCTGGCCCATATCTAATGCAGCCATTCCTGTTTTCGAGCGGGACTAATCAATCCCTCGAAAACCAGGAGTATCAGACATGACCGAAAAACCACGGTCGATGTCTATTCCTTTGCATGGAGATGTAAAGCATTGGCTGAGCTGGAGACACAGGTGTGCTGTGTCTCCAGCTCCTCCCATATCGGACAGCAGCGAGATGGCGTCATCACGCTGAAGCAGGGAACCTCGAACGGCTCCAATATCGAGCCGTGTGTTCCCTGCTTAAAGCTGAGTAAAGACATTACATGATTGCAGAAATCGTCAGAAATATTTAATCATAATTGTGTCACATCCTATGTGTACTACAGGATTTAAGGTAGACAGGTCAGAAGAACCAGAGCAAAGTAGTAGTGCTGAAACATGCTGTGTGTTCTGTAATGGCACCAGATTGTGCTTTACCAAATGCTGATTGGTTATAATGGTGAAAATTGTTTACATTTGAACCTGCTTTTATCTTAAGCATGAAGAAGAGGATTCAGAAGATGACAGTGCTCAAAATTCTTCCAGTGAATTCACACCGACCACAGAACCAGAACTGGGCATAGATGAGCATCTTGTATATTTTAGTGATGATCTAGAACCTGCATACATCTCTCCCCTGGATGAGAATCGTCCTATACGCCAGACAGCACTGTCTATGTCCAACCTTCATGAAGCATCAATGTGAGTGGACTTAGAGTTCATGTAGATGTACTGTGATTTTTTTGCTTTATTTCATAAGGAGGGTTTAACATGTATGTTGCAAGATACGTTCCTCCTGTATCCATGATGAAATACTATGATTAAGCTTATAAAATTTGTTGGATGTGATGCTTGTACAGTACAAGCAGTTTTTCTCTGGCTACAAAGTCTTATTTATCAATTTGGGATATCCCATGATCACTTATAGATATATATTAATGATCAATAACCATGTAATGGATTGCATTGGTGGAACCTCAGCTGTAAGTCCCATAAATACTCTCTGTGACTTTACTTGATCTTCAAAAGAAGGGTACGGAGAGCATATTCAGTAGACATCTTCATTGTAGGCTTATGAGGCAAAAACTGCTGCAGTCTGGTGATAGTCCACCTTTCCCTATCCTAGAAACCACCTCTTGGCAAGACAGAAAAATGTTATTGGATGGCTTTGTCGCATATTCAGGCTAGCCCAAGAAACAAGTTTAGCATTAAAAATTATATTGTCTTTAGCACGTTGGTTGTACCTTAAAAGTCCCATATCTTATCTATTGTTCTTATAATTCCAATATGTACAGAGAAGACGCATTCATACATATATAGCGGTCTTCTCAGGGTATTTAGTGCTGAGGGTAACCTGTATTGGTAATGAATATCAACCTCAATTTAAACTTGTAAATACAGCCATGGGGGTTAATGGCTAAGTTGCCACACTATACATGTCATACTCATTTTACATGATCAATTAATATGTACATGTATTTGTGCTCATCAATTAGGTCTGAGCTTCTTGATCACCTCCGAGAAACCAGAGCAGATAAGAAGAGGTTAAGAAAAGCTTTAAGAGAATTTGAAGAGCACTTTTTACGACAGACCGGAAGGTAAGCAGTATTCTGGGATATATAGACATTTCTTTTTGCTTGTGTTAAAATGTCATACATAAGCTGAATTAGAGAATAGACACACTCCCCTATGATTGGTGCTAATTCTTATTCCATATTTCTTTGGCCTGTTCAAAAGGTATCGGGTATTGTGACCCTTCAATCTAATCCCTAGAAATGAATAGGTTAAATTCAGTAGATGCGCTATTTGTATGAACAAAATCATCAAAAAGAGAAGAAAGGACAACAAGGAGGAGCAATGACATTTTAGTATGGTGGCTTCAAGAACAGGAATATTACTAAAAGTGATATTTGTGAGCTTTCTATGTGCTTACCTACAGAAATCTGTCAATTCTGGCCTCTCTCAACACTGTCCTCTCACAGTGCTTGGATATAATTGGAGACTGGCACTATTGCACAATTACCATTCCTTTTTTGGGGGTATTAAATATATATAGAACAATACGAATTACATGAATATTTTCTATTCTTAATTTATTATTATTAGTGTTTACCCACACCAATCTTAAAGGAACGGTGGGGTCTGTAACAAAACAAGTTGAAATATAGCTTTTGCCATTCTCATTTGGGCATCTCTATTGTCTGTTTTTTCTGGATTCATGTCATCCACATTTTAAACTAATTGCGTTTTTTAAACATAGGAGATAATTTCTCAACATTAAAAAAAATTCTCTGGTCAACAAGGCTATTTTGGTTATGAGAGAAAAAGTAGTCAACCCTCAACCTTAAGCAGGGATACACAGCTCAATATACAAGCCATTGGAGATTCCCAGATCCCGACATCGAAGGAGCTGGAGGCACAGCTCTGCTGTGTCATTTAGCTCCGACGATGGTTTGCATTGAGACCCCGCTGTCCCCATGCAAAGCAATAAACATTGACCGTGGTTTACGGTCATGTCCAATATTGCTTGTTTTCGAGTGGGATTGACTAGTCCAGCTCGAAAACAGGAATGGCCACATTAGATATGGGCCGGATTGATGGCTGTGAGCACACACAGTGCTCAAAGCGGCCATCGGTCTAGCCTATATCTATGCGTGTGTTCCCTGCTTTAGTGTTGAAGGCTCCTGCTCTGTGCGATATCTTCCCTGCTGCTTCTTTTCTACACCTATGACTTATACAGTGCAGTGCAGGACTAGTAAACCTGCATTGTAAGGGAGAGTGCTTAGAATTCATCAACAACCATTAGAGGGAAAAGGAACATGGCGGGGACCAAGGTAGAAAATGATAAGGTATGTAATGTAGTTGTCTTTACTTGTCCCCAGAACTAAATGGAGGAACCACACTATAATAGTAGATTTAATATTTTTCTAAAGATTAGATTAAATTGCTCATATTAAACTTCAATTCACCAGCCCAGAAGTAGGTCTTTACCAACACCCTTTAATAAGTCTGCTCAGCAATTATTGATGTGTTATCGATCTGTAAAAGAAAGCCATGTCTTTAGCTTTGGCAGTGTGCCATGCAGCATCGGGGAGTTTGCTTGGCTTCAGTCAGGTCTGGTGGAGGGCAATATTTAGGAAGTGAGTCAATATATCTTCCACCATCACATCCATAAAAGCTTTAATTTGCTTTTGAGCCACATAATAAATGGAACAAGGGCTGATACCATAACAATTGCAATTGCATCACCGCAAGTGCTCTACATTTGAATACAATCAATTTGTAGCACCAGTCTGAAATAACAAAGTTAACAAAACTTTCTGAAATGAATGTACTATCTTATGTCACTAGCAAAGATAAAAATACAGCTACTGGCTGAAGATTATATATGAGGTGGCTGCAAGTGCAAACGTGCAGCTCATGTTTATATCTTCATCCCATACGTACCATCTCATTATATCACTCCTGCTGCACTGGCCAAATTAGTTACATATCAGAAGGGGCTACATCTGTCTCTTTGAACCACCTCTTCATTTGCTGAAGCTCTGTTACATTGTCCTGTCTTATATATTACAAATTGTAATAAGAGCACTGCAGCGCCATGCTTACCCTGTAATGTGTTTTAGGAGTGCACAGAAAGAAGACCGAATACCAATGGCTGAAGAGTACTGTGAATACAAACAGATAAAAGCTAAGCTTCGGCTGCTGGAGGTCCTGATCAGCAAGCAAGATGTATCAAAGACGATTTAGAATCTGCGACCACACCACGAGCGGTATTCTGAAGGATAAACTTTGCTGTATTTCTGCACACTCATGTATGACACTGAAATGCTGATGCACTTTAATAGTTATACACTACCTGGTAGGGATAACAGTAGCAAGGGATTGAAAAGGGATAATTCAAGACCTGCCCACCAGACAAAAAACTCCTAAGAGCTTGAGGGTCGAGGAGGAGATTTTGCAACCAACGAGCTTTTAAAAGGTCAAATACCAGGAAAGGATGACTGATTGGTTGCTGTGTGTTGAACGCTTTATTGACGAACTATGGCAAATCTCATTCATGTTTATTCAGTAAGGTTAATCCAGTAACTCATTCCTTGACTGCTCTACAAGGGAAGCCAGTTGGGTGTTATGGGTATGTGCACTTTGTACGCTATTATAGTACGACTTTACTGAACAAAACTGAATGAGTCTGTCCTTTGAAGAAGGTGAAGGTCCTTGGCATTATTCCTTTTACAAACTCCAAATGAATTTTCTAAAGGGCATTATGGTTGTAATCTGTCAGGAGTTATTTAACGGGATTGACTTAATAAGGCTTCACTTATGTTTGTGTAATTTCATTTTGCCAATTGACTTAACTTTAAAAGAATACAATTTAAATTTTTCATCCAACTCTGTAACAATGACAGTGGAACTTGTGTATAAAATGAGAGGAGCGGTAAAGCTTTGTACACGTGTAGATAGGAGCCAGATCGATGGCCACATCGAGCGCTGTGCATGCTCACGGACATCTATCTGGCCCTTATCATATGCGGCCATCCCTGCTGGATTGATTGGTCCTGTTTGAAAACAGGGATATTGGACATGACCATAAACCACGGTCGATGTCCCCTTGCTTTGCATGGAGACCGTGGGGTTCTCCATGCAAAGCATTGGCTGAGCTGGAGACACAGGAGTGCATCGAATGGCTCCTATATTGAGCCGTTTGTTCCCTGCATAAATGTGCTGCCTTTTACAACCAATCTAATGTTTGCAAAAACATTGTAACTGATGTCTTATTGGTTGGCACTGGCAAGGCCTTTATTTCCCTCCATTTTTACATGAATCTTTAGTTTCGCTGAAGTGCTTCGTTGTTAGAAGTGCCTTTGATATGTTGCAGACGTTCCCCTCAATGCGGATATCCGAGCCGATGTACATTTAATGTAAGATTCTAGAACGTAATTTGTTTATGCACAAGGCTGTATGTATATATAGTCTCTGGTCATATTGTCAATATTGAGGCGTGGCTTTTCCCCCAACCACACTTCTCCAACCAAAGGCCAATGATGTAAGCAACAGGACTGCACTTTCTGAAAATGGTATTATTTAATCTATAGCTGGAGCAGCAGATTGTATTCCTCACTAAGGGAACATATGTGTGTTCCAAGTCAGGAAACGAATCGGCTCAGTCTCCAGTGTTTCATATCTAGTTTTGTGAATTATATTGTAAAAGCAAAAGTATTTTTTAAAATATTTATTTTCTTGAACATCTTTGTATGAATAAGGCAGCATTGCATATAAGAGAATCTATGTAATAAATAATATAAGAAAGAAATGGCCCTTTAACAATATTCTCTAAATTAGGTTCTGGTTCGCGCTACTACAGCGGAACCTTTGTGTTACTGGGGCTTTCTGTTGAATTTAATGACATGGTATTATGTATACCATAAGAGTCGTTGGTGTGTGTATATCCTTCTTCTTCTATCCACCTTTTCAGAGTAGCTAATGTTTTTAAAAAAATGAGCTATTTTAGTAAATATGTAAATTTTACATAAATACATATATGCAAGGTTTAACATGGCACTGTAAATCTGAACCTACTCTCTATACATGTATTGGGATAGCAGCAATATGAAATCTTGTAGTGTGAGATTGCATTGCATACGTTGCAGTGGAGGTTAAGTTTTTGGATTTCTAATGTCACCTGGGGACTCCAGTAGCAAAGTCTTCCTTTAAGTTCCACAAAGGCGCTATACACTGGTCATATTGTGAACTACCAGGTAAACAATCATTATCTCCTTGATATTGATCTTTTATTTGGATTACCACCATTTGCCCATTGACCAGCAGTTATTTTTTATAAGTCAACCAGTGAGCAACTCCATAGAAGCCAAAAGCATATACCTATTGTCTTGCTTCCTCCTACAATGGAGGGTGCACATAGTGTGTCCAAAGCTCTGTACTACAACCACATAAAAGGAAAACCTGCTCTCCAATTAGATCCAAATGTACCAAAACATATCAATGTATTTCAGCCCCATAGCTGATCCTCAATCATAACACCATACCCACCACCTTATAGTAAAGAAAATACTCCTCAATGTTAAACAATGCTTTTCCTATTAACAGTATATACTAACAGTATTGGTTGTTGAACCAATACTTTGATCAGATATAGAATAGAATAACCTTATGGTATTTAGTATCTATCTTGTCTATAGTATATGGCCACCTTAAAGGTCTCATACCTACGGGCCGATACTTGTTCAGTTGATGACCTGTTTGAGTGCAACGTGGTGATGCCATCACATTGTGCTGGAGTGCTCATCAATGGAACAGGAATCTATGCACTCCACTTTGTGCATTAGATTTCTGTTTGATGCTCGTTCCCTATCCAAAGCAATGGAGATTGAATAGGGATTTACCGACATGTTGGTTCCCTGTTCGATCAAGCGGTCTTAAAGTGAGATTTAACACAGGGTGGCCACAATCGATGACCTGTATGATTGATGGCCTCGAACGTGTGACATCATTGATCGTGCGGGTCATCGAATAAACGGGTATCCGCCTGTGTATGGGGACATTAAGTCTGTACAGCCACCATGCCAATGACTGGAAGGTAGAACACCCCCTGATGGTGGTTGGAACATGTGATGTGCAACAGGAAAATATGTCACTGGAGTCCCCAAGAAACATAAGAAACGAGCAAGTAACTCAGCCCAAGAAATAGGATCTTTCAGTAGCTTGACCTATTAAATGGGCTTCAATCATTAAAGTGTCTGCCTTATCGGCATAACATAATCTCCCCATACTTGTGCACCCATGATTTAAATATCAATTGTTTTTATCCAACAACCCCATTCAGATGATGTTCCTTATCCTTGAGGTAAGACTAATGAGAGTCGGAAAGAATGACCTGTAAAAGTCAGCAGCTCTCTGTTGCCATTGGGACAGGTGAAAGGACATGTCCTCTATTACTTAATCAGAAGGGTTGTTGTAAAAGATATTTTATATTTACATAGAGATACGTGATCTATAGTGTGTGTAATATAAAGGTGTTTTAAGGTGAAAATCACCTCTCTGATGAAATGCAATGACCGTTCCCACTGCTACTGAATTCTCCTATATAAGAGCTGTAGTTTGTACTCGGCCATGGCTCTGTGAGCATCGGTGTATTCTGGACTGGATAATTCTAAGCATGGATGTTACACGTCTATGAAAGTCCTATGTATCCGTTGCTGTACATCACTGGAGCAGTGACAAGGAAATGGATTGTATGTAAATAGCACTTAATGTCTATAATTCTAGATTATGGATAGAGTAAATACATAGTAAGGGTATGTTTAAAAACTTTATAAAAGTTTGGTTCCCACTTTGACACATTTGATATTGTATGCCATTGCATAGGCAGGATGTACTGTATGAATATTTGATTATCTTGTTCCCTTATTTCTATATTGCTTCTTAAGTATTCAGCATAGTCATGCGGGGCACAATATAGCATTGTTTATATGTGGGGTATGCTTTTAGGTCTGCACATGTTTTTTGGTTCCGTTGTAGTTTCTAATTCACAAATGATCATTAGAATAGGTCAGCTTTAACTGATATACCTGCAGTTTGTGTTTTAAGCCTGGCAATGGACTAAAGTGCCATGGGTGGCATGCTAGCTCATTAGAAGGCTCTTGGAAGAATGACCATTCAGTTCAGCACAGGGAAAGCAATTGTATTGTATTTATAGAGCCATTGACTTAATATACCTCTTCCCAGGTATCAGAGTCATTTACACATCCCTTAGTTGGGTGTGTATAGGGCTTAGCAGTGTACAGGTGACTTATAGAATAACCAATCAAATTCGGTTTGTGAACCGTTATACACACAATTCTACTACTTGTCAGCTATGGACTAGTGAAGGCAACAGTTTCTTAAACACATTCAGCACTTTATTGCTTTTCTGATTCAGCACTGATGCATTACACAGTACTTTATACTAAGTACATAAAAGCTTTCACTTGAGTTTATTACTCAACATTTTTTTGTCCCTGCTGCATCAGGATCAATTATAGGAATTAGACCAACAAAATCCATGCAGACAGAATTTCTATTCCCCCTGGGACAGTGTCTCAACCCATGTTGATAAGAATTCTGTTGTGTCCTTCATTACAATAGAAATAGTGTAGAGTTTAGCACAGTGGTTCTCAACCTTTTTAGATCTGCGGCCCCTGAAGTGATGTCACAAAGTGTCACTTCCTGTATTTGGAACGCAGAGGTGCAGAAGTGTCCCTTCTGTGTTTTGAACATATAAGTGCAATGTCCCCTACCTCCTATTTTCCCACCCTGCTTGTGATAATGACGTGCGGGGTGAAAGTTAGAAAGGATGGGGCGTTTCTCTTCCTACTAAAGGTCCCCACACACGCAACAAGCAGTGGCCGATTTTGCCCCAGAGAAAGGACATGTCTGTAAATCTCTGGTTGATGCCATACTAAAACTAAACTAACGGCCGGCACACAAAGGGTGCCCACCGGTGCTGTGAGCAATGGAGAGCAGTGTGATGCTCTCCACAGCTCATCTGTCGGTCCTCGCTCGCTACGTGTGTGGGGGCTCTAAGTTAGAAGGAAGGGGAAACTACTCTCCCTCCTAACTTCCCACACCAATTGTGGACATCAGCTCTAAAGCTTTAAGGGAGTGTGACGACCTCCAAGGGGGTCCCGACCCACAGGTTGAGAACCACTGCTTTAGCACATGCTCTGCTACACCCTGTATTATTCTTTTGGAACAAGATGGTTAAATCCTATTGTATAGCTACTCATTCCACTGTCTTACCTTACAATTACAGATCTGTCAAAGGGACGGTACAAGTAGGCCCTTGGCAAATATTTTTTTCCCAAAAAGAAACAAAAACTTTATCTTTAATCGCCTTAACTATATATATTTTGTCTTTGGGGTGGGAATGAAAAACGTTCATACTTCCAACCCCCTCCAAATCACCTATTCACGAATGTTGATTATGCAAAGCTGCCTTAATAGCGTTTCTTTCATGTTTGAATATCAAAGTTAGAAGTCTTATTCCTCAATACGGTAAGATGTGTGGACTTGATGTATGCTGCTAACTTTCCTTTTTTTTCTACTCGTGTAACTCACAGGCACTCACTCACACACAGAGAAAACCACTCAGACCGTTTTTGCTGTTGTGCTAAGCACTTCTCCTTTTTTTCTAAATCTTCCTACTTCTCGAAATCTCCTTTCTATTTCTCTTCTTCTATCCGGAATGCATGATTTTAAAAGCTGATGTTTTAAAATTTGTTTATTGGGAGTGCAAAAAAAAAAAAAATTGCAAGTGAAATAATTTTCATGACCTTTGTGATGTTTTTGTTATGTTTTTGATTTTTTTTAAACACTGTATAAACAAGAATGACTTTAGTTGTTTTTAATTAAAATCTTCGAAGCAAGAGTAACAGGAACGTATACACGATTCAATGAAGTTTACAGTCTACATCTTTGATAAGGGAAAAATGGTTTATGACATGTATACAGTCGCTAATAAAATGTGCTCTATATATTCTATATGATTTGTAAATATTTTATACAACGGTACAAATAAAATATTTTTCTATCATATTAATGATGTTGGAACACAGTATTTGTTTCCCGTTAGCTAATATCGTTTCACATTTAACATATGTCGAGCTGAGTTGGAAGTGCTGATGTCTCTAGGTTTGGACAGCTCACTCATGCTGAATTTACAGTTTTCCATGCTATTTTGTTTTAGTTCCCAATAGTTTATTTTTAGTAACTTAAAATAATTGCTATTTCGACACTCCGATAAAAGCCAATATTGATCAATTTAACTTGCTGAAGCAGTCTACGTATAGTTTTGTTATGTTTGGCAAAGAAATACAAATTTCAAAAACACTAAAAGAAAAGAACTAAATTGCGACATCTAGGTTTTAACGATCGGCAGAGAACAGAATGGTTTGTAGTGGTTAAGAGCAGCATCAACTTCACAAATAATAATAAAAAAAAAAAGGTTTTAAAAAAAGCTTTTTAAATCCTTTGCTGTGGGAGGAGCTACAGTGCAATGCCAAGCAATGCCTTGCAGGCCTCACCAGGCAGCGAAGGGGTTAAGGAGTTCTAGTTTCAGTGTATGCTTTTGGTGACAGCTGCATTTTGCATGCTTCCGGACATAAATGTCTGGTAAGAATGAAGAGGGAGGGTTAAACTGCTTTCACGGTGGGCCGAGTGGGGCTTTTAACGTCCAACACTGATGTTGCAGGTCTTGCAGCTGGGATCTTTTTTCGCATTGGCAGTAGACAAGCTCATGAGCTGGTGGCCAATAATTTCTGCCACCGTACCCACAGAAAGATCCACAGGGTCAGTGTAAACGACTTCCAAGATGACATCTTGGGCATGGTGAAATACCAGATTGCCGTCCTCTTCGGTGCAGGTCAGAAATTTGTTGTCATTCAGGTTGAGCTGAGAAAGGCGCTGCTTGCAAAACTCATCTCCTGGAGAGCCCGCTGGAGCAATGACTAAAATGACATAGTGATACGCCGTGTACATACAGTAGAAGTCCCCAAAGTACAGGTTGGTGTTTGGGTTGAAGAGTTTTTCAGCAGACACCTCGAATCTGTATCTCCCATAGGGGGAATCTTGTGGTGGCTTTCCGGTATTGAACTCGGTGTTGCAGCTGAAGAAGATTCCTTCCAGTTTGGCACTGATTGGGGAACCATGGCTGCCACTGTTGTCTTTTAGCGAGGGCTGCATGACATTCCCATGATGCTGTCTAGAAGCAAAAACAGAACATAAATGCAGATAAACATATATAATAATTATTTCAAAATAAAACATTTGTGCAAGCAGTTGCATCTACCCTACTGTAGAGCAGTAGATCGCTTTGCTCTTTAAATTATCTTGTATCTATATAGCACCAACTATTACGCAGCGCTTTACAGAGCATATATAGTTATATCACTAACTGTATCTCAGAGGAGCTCACAATCTAATGTCCCTACCATAGTCATAGGTCACATGTAACTAACATAGGAGAATCTTTATTTGGGGAAGCCAATTAACCTACTGCATGTCTTTGGAGTATGGGAGGAAACCCACGCAGTCACGGGGAGAACATACAAACTCCTTGCAGATAGTGCCCTAGTGCTGCATGGTTTAACCACCTGAGCCATCGTGCTCTTATAATGGAGCCACTGACACTCTGGTGACCTAAATGTTCCTTCAGTGCTTTATAATATGAATGTGAACCCTCCGACTTCCAATCATTAGAATTCACAAGATTTTACAAGGAATATGGAAGATCATACGTAGCACATGCCAAAGGTAAGCAGTGGAGGTTGAAAGGAAGCCACACACAAGCCAATTTTTCAGTTGATGTTTGCGTTGATTGGCCACAAATCAAGTGCGGCCCCCCCTAAATGGTAGACCAACCAAACCTTGACCTGACATGTTGGGTTTTATTGGTCGATCATTTGTCAATCAAAGTCCATTGGTGGAGACCCTCAATACCTTCCTGTGAGATTGATCTATAGCTCCATATGCTGCAATTATTCTGAAGCGTTCCCTCACTAAAAGCAGAAACCTGGTATATAATATGACATCAATAAACCTAGAACTTTGATAACTATAGAGAGAAAAAAAACGAAGTAAACAATACTCCTGTCTTTTAAGGTCTTCCCCCCCCACTGACCCTTAAAGCTAAATTAAATGAATGCCCTCCCCTGCTGGTACCAACATCCCCATTTGATTATTAAATATACAAAAATATATATATTTTTTTAATAAAAAAAAAATATTATAATCCCAGACCCAATAGGGTAGGGGTCTCCCTGACCTTTTACCCATTCATTAAGGGTTTAAAAACACTTATAAAATGAGGAAAGTCAGAATTTTGTATGTGCGTAACTGTTATTGGTTCCAAAACTTTGTTTTTAAATACAGAATAGTTGGTATATTTATAATGTATCTGCGGTTTGCCTTTTCGTGGCTCCCAGCCAGTCCTAGTGATTGCTGAATCTATAAAGCAGTATATAGGTAACAATGGAGTGTGCAGACAATAGGCGAAGTTGCCAGATCTTCCACTTTACAGCTAATAGGCACAGTTGGCATACTGTGAGAGAGTGACTGCACTTCCTAGGTACACTGATCTACCAGGTTCAGTATTGTTAATTCAAATTGTGGAATTAGGAAAACCTTCACTATTACCTTTTCATGGTCACTTTATTGTATGAGTCTGTATATACTATTTCTGAAAATGGAGCAGCAATGGTATAGCTAAACCACAGACTGGCTACATGGTAAAGCAAGTCAATGGATAGTATCAGAGGTTGTACAAAGTGTTCCTGCAGTCAGGTGGGGGCTTCACAATCCTTCATACTCCAGGTCACTGCAGCTTTTTAGCACAGGGATATAATGGACTGCACTGACAAAAGCGCACCAGTGAGGATTCTCATCAAGTGCACTGGGGCGTTTGATGAGTCAGAGAAATTCAATAATTCCATTAAATAATGGGAGGACGCACAGGCATCATCTGATATACTGCGACAGGCAAGCTCCGGAGAACCCACTGCAAGTACAGAGCAGAATATAACACAAGCTGGAGAGGTTTGCAGGCTATTACTAAAGGAATTATTAGTGTCATACAAACATGTAGAAGATATTTGAAATAAAATATTTAACAAGATCAAAGATTCTTCTACATGGAAAACCTCAATTGCTCTATTGATCTTCAATGCAATCAAATTGTGCAATTTAAATATCGACTGTCCATCCAATATCAATCACTGGTACCACCACACAGTGTAACTGATGCTAAAACTATTCCTCAAGTTCTATTTTCCAGATCTGAAGCTCAAGAAAGGTATGTGCGTGCACCTTACTACATCGCAAAATCTAAACAAGTTCAGTTAGCCAATCACTTAATCTCCGAATGTCTGCATTCATTTATTACCGATGTGGTACAAACCTCTGCTACGGCTTTGAATTTAATTAGGATAGAAGCTCTTTGCTTTTATTTATTATAGAAGGATCAATAGACTAGGTATGGCGCCACATCAATGATTTATCATCTTCCATTTTTTATTACATCAGCATCAGCAGTGTGAGCACATAAGAGGACCATAAATGTGGGTCTTTTTGTATTTATTTACAGTCATTTAAATTCCCTGCAACATTTTAAAGTTATTCATATGAGGAATTTGAAGTCTTTAAGGCTATGTTTCCACTATATGTCGGAACCCGTACGCTAAGCGTATTGCTTGGTGGAAGGTCCCGATGAAGCACATAGACTTACCTGCTCCGCGGATTCTGTGTCTACTGCGCCGAGCTATTCCGCCAATGCAAGGCTGAACATAATGGAAAACGCTGAGCCTCTGCATCGGCGCATATCTAAACACAGCATCCGCCAAGCAGGTAAGGTCTTTGTGCTCAGTCGAGGAGGGGGTCCCGACGTATAGTGGAAACAAGACCATACTTTGCTAGTGTATTTCACCAATTATGCTGCTAAAAATCTATTTTTGATCGGATGGACTCACATTACAATAGATCATACTTTCATACTATGAATTTACAGTTGACATGACTTTAGGCCTTTAAGCAGAAAAACAACCCAAAGTCATCACAATTGCACCTCCATGTTTTACAATTAGGGGTAGATTCTTCTGTTGAAGATGCACCAAAAAAGACACTCTTAAGCTAGCCATACACGATTCCTGATCGATCATTAAGTGATCACTTGCGGCGTGCTTACACCAAAATATGCAAACGATTATTCAGAAAATCGATGCGCACCACTTTGGGTGCTCGACCCCTGGCCGATATTTTTGGATGGTAAATTAATGGTAATTGAATAGGGATTCACCAACATGTTGAATTCCTGCTCGGGATCAAACGCTCAAGATCGGCAGGGAACACAAAATGGAGCCTTCTACTGTGGAAAGGCTTTACTGTAACAAAACAAATCTTTTTTGAGCAATCACATTTTTACAGTCGGCCTGGACTGCTAGTTGTGATATTTAAGAATAAATCATTTGATTACATTTACTAATTAATACTTACTAGCACTAATGTTTCCAGACTTTGGAGGTTAGGCTATCTATACATTTCTAACAAGCAGTAAAATAGCTTAAAACGTGCCCCTATGCGGGGTGATTGATTCTACTGTTGTACAGGACCATCAGGACTTTTAAGGCATGAAAATATAAGCAAATAAAAAATTCTTCTTTATTTATACAAAATACATGTGAGGTATTACAGCTTCTTACATCAGGCATGCCCAAAGTCTTGTTCAAGTTTGCACTGGCCCACAGCCTCAGTCATAAAATCAATGATATACAAAGGTGATGCACACTGGGGTGACCATTTTACCCAGAGGAGGGTTGATTCCAGACATTTCAACAAGTGCATATTTTGGGGGGTTTTTGGTATACGTGTCCAATATTATTATTAGCTTTTATTTATACATAGCTGTACGTTAAATTAGAATTGAGATGCAAGACAAGAAAGCACATGGGAATAGGTTATGACACAGGAGAAATCACACGTACAGAAGTATCCACAGGTTTTGCTTAATACTTTATCGATGCCCCTTTGGCAGCAGCTACAGCCTTGTGTATTTTTGAATATGATGCCACAAGCTTGGCACACCTATCGTTAGCCAGCTTCACCCATTCCTCTGTGCATTCCCTCTCAAGCTCCAGCAGGTTGGATGGCAAGTGTTGTTGCACAGCCATTTTAGGATCTCTGCAGAAATGTTTAATCAGATTCACATTTGGGTTGTGGCTGGGCCACTCAAGGACAATCACAGAATTATCCTGAAGCCACTTCTTTAATATCTTGGTTGTGTGCTTAGGGTTGCTGTCCTGCTGAAAGACAATCCATTGCCCCAGTCTGAGCTCAAGCAAGTTTTCATCCAGGACTCCCTTTATCCTGACTAGTCTCCCAGTTTCTGCCACTGAAAAACATCCCCACAGCATGATACTGCAACCACCTTGGTATTTACCTGATCAGGAGGGGTGCCAGGTTTCCTCCAAATGTGATGTCTGGCATTCACACCAAAGAGTTCAATCTTTGTGTTATCAAATGACCAAAGAATTTTGCTTCTCAAGGTCAGACAGTCTTTCAGGTGTCTTTTTGTGGGCTGCCATGGGCTTCTGTCTGGCCACTCTACATACAAAACAGGTCTGATTGGTGCAGAGATTGTTGTGCTTCTTGAAAGGTTCTCCTCTCTCCACAGAGGACGCCTGGAGCGCTGAAAGAGTGACCATCGGGTTCCTGACTAAGAGGGACCTGACTAAGGCCCTTCTCCCCTGATCACTCCGTTTAGATGGCCAGCCAGCTCTATGAAGAGTCCTTGTGGTTTCTTCTACTTACAGATAATGAAAGCCACTGTGCTCAGTGGTACCTTCAAAGCAGCATACATTTTTTTTAGTAACCTTCCCCAAATTTGTGCCTTCTGGCAATCTCCAGACAATTTCTTTAACTTCATGCTTGGTTCGTGCTCTGACATTAGGCTGCAGAGACATCTCAAAGATGATCAACAGGGCACATGAGCTTAATTTTGAGCTTCATGGCAAAGGCTGTGAATACATTTGTACACATGCTTTCTCAATATTTTTAAGAAAGTTACCAAAACCTTAAAGCGGACCTACCACGTTGTAGGTCACTTTGCACTATCAGCATCAGACTGCCAATAGATAGGGCAATCACTGTCCAAAAAGAAAAAATAAATAAATCTTACAGCAGGAAAGACCGTTTTTCCAAGGTAGCACAACCCATGCTGTGACGTTGCGAGCTGAGACTGCCGGGAAACATCAGCTGTGAGTGGGGCCCCATAACGCACTGCTCTGTGATGTCACTATCACAGCGATTCACTGTGCAGCCCTGTGTGCTCCCTCCCCCTCCCCTCTCTGTCTCGGAGTTCATGGAAAGTGTCATCTGTGGGTGATGTGGAGGAAGTGTAGAGGAGACATTGCTGAGACTGGCAGCAGAGGAGGCAGAGATATTTTATATTTAACCCAGTAAACCAGTCATGTCGTCTCATCCTCCATATACCATGATCTGGATGAATGAGAACCTTCCCTGACATGAAAGTGTCATCTGTGAGGTAATGTGGAGAAGTGTAAAGGAGACATTGCGGGACTGGCAGCAGGGAGGTAATAAGATATTTTAATTTACACCAGTAACCCAGTCATGTCTGTCCTCATCTCCATATACCATGATCTGGAGAAGAGAACCTCCTGACATGGAAGTGTCATCTGTAAGGTGATTGTGGGAAGTGTAGAGGAGACATTGAGCGGAACTGCAGCAGAGAAAGTAATAAGATATTTTAAACCTCAGCTACCTGTGTGCCCCCCAAATACATGTCACATACAATCACCTGCCACACTGAACCCTTTCACCACCACATTCAGTCTCAATCTCTCCTGTCCCTACAGTGTGCCTCCTTCAGCTTCACTCCTGTTTCTATGCAAACTGCAGCACATAAGATCTTGGAAGGACCAGAACTGTCCTCATCCAAACCCTTTGGGATTGGTAAATATGTTGAAGGGAGGGGCACCTGTAATGTCCAACAGAATGGGCGGAAGTAGTTCAGGCCAGTACTTAAGATTGGTGCCTTAGGAATGAGGAAGTGAAGTTTTAAGTACCTTTTTTTTTCCTCTGTGTTAGCAGTTCTCACAGATTAGCTGCGACAGGTGTGTTTGTAAAAAAAAATAATTGTAATGTATGTGGGGGATTTTTTTTTTGAGTTTACTTCCGCTTTAAGTAGACATTTTTTATTGTGGAATAAGTGATAAACTATGAATAATTTTTAGATATATTACTTGACTGAGGGTCCTAAACACCATATGCTCTCTCCATATGTAATCACCTCAATAGCAATTGAGCAGCAGTTGGTGTTCTATACATATGTTTTCACTCTGTAGTTATTGTATGCTACTTATTAGATGTTCTTTTAGCACCTCACTTATGTAAAAAAAGAACATATATATTTTATCATTTACCAAGTTTTGATGACTTAAAAGTCCAGATGGTTCAGCAGAGGATTTGGGCATAGTCCTTGTTGGACTATGCATTGTTGGGACATGGTGCATGGTTTTTAAGCTATTTTACAACTTGTTTTCATTTTTTTTTTTACCATCGAGAGTTTGTAAACAGTAACTCTGGTACATTTATATACTTATTTTTAAAATGTGACATATCTGCATTTTTTGACTCCATGGCAATTTTAAAAATATATAGTATATATCACATTTATCTTAAGACACTGTTCACCTTTTTAATACATTTGACCAGACAGTCACAAGGTCTTCATTCATTGGCATAAACCGATTAAAGAATCTTACAGTTTTTTACTGTTGCAATACAAGTGGAGTTAAATATTGAATAAAAAAAAGTATTGCTTACTGAGTGTAGTCAAAGTATTCTTTGTGCTGATTTCGGTAAAAAACGGAAAATTTCAGCATGCGTCCTGCGATTGCTTCAGCTTTCTCCATTAGCTGTGTTAGATGCAACTTTGAATAATCTGTAAAGAAAGGAAAAAATGTGTTATGACTTAGCGGAGGGGGTCCCGACGTATAATGGAAACATAGCCTTACTGTCTATGTTGATGGAAGGGATGTTTACATTTTTTTTTAGAATTGCCAAGTTAGAGTAAATATTCAGAATAATATTATAAAACTCATATATAGAGGAGCCCTCCGGCCTTAGGGCAAGGTGTCATGGGATTGTGCCATCAACAGTATTAATGCTTTTACCAGTGCACAGATAAGTAAGAATCCACCTTAAGACTACAAGCTGCCATTCACCTACCCATGTGGTTGCCAGACTTAGCACTCTTTATATATCTACTGCTGGTGTGTTTTCTTTAAATGTAAAAATCATAACCTGTATGACCAGACGGCCAAAACAATGTTGGAGGGCAGTAATAAGGATGCTCAATGAGGAACCCTGCTTTGAAACAGGAACAAAGAAGATACCTGTAGTTACATGACCACAGATTTTAGGTGAGTAAACATTGTTTTTTTTTTTATATATATTACAGGGACTAGTTAAAGGAGTGATTTCCATCCCATAGCTTTTACAGGAAGCGCTGTATGTATGTATGGTTCTATGCAGATTGGTCATAACATCAAGACTCAAATCACTACTATACTCTATGGGCCCTACACCCGAGCTGAAGAAATGAGAGGAACCCCTGCTAGTCATCCTTCTAAACAGCAAGAAGTTGGCTAATTTTATTTCAGATGATCAGATTATTAAAATTCCAGCAGCAAAATAGAGATGGTAAATTTTTTGACTAGCTAAGCCAATTGCAAAGTCCCTGAACATGCTTTCACCACCAAACTGGTATTGGTAATATAGTGAAGGGTTGTGGGAACATTTGGAAAAAAAAAATATTGCTCTAGCAAGTTCATAGTTAAAATTGTGAATTTGAGCTTAATTTATGCAAAAAGTATTTGTGTAAAGGTAGCCATACACAGGTTAATTTTCCACTCGATTTTTGACAGATCGATCACTGCGCGCCTTCACGAGTTCGATCGGCAATTGATCACCCTGAACCAAAAAACTTAAAATCGGATCGGACAATGAACCGACATGCTGGTTTTTTGGTTGATCATTTGGCACTATGGGTACATTGATGGACCCATAGTCCTATGCAGCAGCCTTTCTGATCGATGGATTTTGTGGAATCTGCCATTTTGGAGATTGGCTTATGTCCAAATCAGCCACAAATCGGATTCCCAAGGTGGTGTGCCATCCATTCCCGATCCGAACAATTGCCGATTCCTGATCGCCTGGAAAGATTGAATCAGCAATGGATTTGCATTTGATCGCTGACAAATCGACCTGTGTATGGCTACCTTTAGAGCAAACCTTTATTTTTTTTACTATACCCTCAACCCTTCTCTACATCTCCAGCAAGTTTGGTGATGATGCCATGCTCAGGGGCTTTGCAATCAACTCACAAAGTCGAAAATAATTTCACCATCTTTACAACAAAATCTCCCTCCGATAAACTCATTCTGGACTCATTTACATGTGTGAGTTCTGGGTAATAACACATCATTTTGTGAACTTTAAGTCCTCATTTGACATTTTCCATATTATAAAAACATAGAACAGGGAGACTGGTTGAATGACTACAGAAGGTGCCCAGATGCAGACACCTAAGCACAAATCTCACCAATACATACTAAAACAGAGTTCAAGTGATGCTGTTTATTAGCTAACTGAAGTAATGCAAAAGCAAGTTTTGGGGTGTCTCGGATCCCAGAATTGTATTAAGCCTGAAGAAGGCACCTGAGCAATCATAAAAGCTTGCTTTCTCAATGACTTTAGTTAGTCAATAAACGGTATCACTTGAACTCCAAACTCTTCTATTCATCTATGGCTGACACGGTACAACACTAACACGGAAATTTACAGGAGGTGTAGCTCTCAGGCATGTATGAGAATTACAATAAAAGTCCCTGGCCTTTCATTCTATGATACGTTTAGGGTTTACTGACATACACAAACTACAGGACGTATTAACTGGTTTGGTACCTGAACTGTAAGTGTGAGAGAAGGTGCACAAAGGTAGCAGCAATTTACCAAATAGGGGTTGGGGTCACTTACTACTGGTAGGTAATGGTATGATTCCTGCGGCCATTTTACCTGCAGTGCAGAATTCAATGATCTCACTCCACTCTGACACAGCATAGTCTCCGTCCACCTGTTTGGATGCAGTCTGGACAGCCACAGTGTACTCGGTCCTTGGACTCAGAAACCAGTGTCCACGAACAGTCATTGGTAGGGGCACGGCTTTAGCTACCAGTTTGGTTGGAACATCCTAGAAAAAGAACAAAGTATATGTATGTAAACAAAATCCAACAATAACAGATACCTATATGTTTTGGATTCTAGACAATCTATCTATAATGCCATTTAAAAATGAAGCACCCATTAGGTCATACATTTAAGACGTTGCTTAGTAGTTCTAATGCCAAGAAATCTTACACAGTCAACTACAACTGTGTCATACTATACTGTCAATAGCTCTAAACTAGGGTTTCACCCATTGGTTCCAGTGGTCCCATCTGATGGTGGCTGCACATTTTATCAATTAATATATCAATATACATACCACCCATGCTTTGTATTATTTTAAGGGGTCAGCAATCTGATACCCTTATATTTAATTGGCATAAAAGAAAGCATGGCATGGCTTGAGCTTGACCAGTGCATTGTCTGCTGTTTAGCACCTATTATGTCAACCTGTATAGAGATAATCAGAAGTATGCTGACCAAGTTATGTTAGTTTAAAAAAGACAAAAGAGTGGCCAGTAGGCCCTAGGCTCCACTAGCCGTTAAAGCCCCTGCGTTGAACGCAGGGATTTTACACGCACTGTCCACTGACAGCAATGGCGTTATGACAGGGATGTCTCCACAGCCTGTGAGAGCCCCAGACCCACTGGTCCCCTCCTCTGTCAGGTCACCCCATCTGCGTCCACAGTAATGTAACTGAGGCTGGTGCTGACATCAGCGGATGCCAGCGCATTGTGGAGCCCGGGGCGAATACTGCAATTATCATCTTTCCTACCTTCAACAAGCATAAAGTCACTATGTGCTAATAGCATACAACTTATATGTGTTATGGTGCATTGATGATTGATTAATGAGCAATAGGCGAAGACGGTCCTTTTCTTTAATGCTAAGGCACCGCAAAAACAGACTTCTGGACTTTTCCAAACCAGCACAGTATTACGCACAGGCTGCCCATTGTGCGTCATGGCAGTGTGGAATGGCTCTGTTAGTGCCTTGGGGTGTCTCTCTCAATGGCTATAGACATCATATTACATTAATAAAGTGGAGATCTGCAATAGCAAGGCCTCGTCTGTGACTCTTAAGCTAGCCATACACAGTCGGATTCCATGGCCGATCGATCACCTATCCGATCGATTCCGGCGATCTCAGCGGGAATCGGAGGTCCGATCGATCGGCCAATTAAGTGTGTCCGATCGCTACATACCACCTTGTCCCACGGATTCCTGGACGATTCCGTGTCCGATCGCTTACTCCACAAATGGCAACTCCCCCTGATGTGTGCAGAATCGGATCAGAAAGACCAACATGTTGGTTCTCTGTCCGATCCGATTCTGGGCCCCTGAACGATCGGACGTGATCGGAAGGACAAGGTGGGCTTCACGCGATTCCGGGACGATCGTTTTGCATGCACGCGCCCGGAATCGATCGTCCCGGAATCCGATGGGAAACGGACCCGTGTATGGGGGCCTTAAGACCCATTTGTAAATTTTGTTTTTAAGTTAAAATTTTAATGGAGCCAAGCCCAAACACCATATCTTACACCATTTTAGTAACCCATTCTGATCCTCCTGTGTCATTTTGATTGCCCCCTCTGATCCCCCCCTGTCCAGAGTTACAGTTCCGTATCTTTGGGGTGCCTTATTTTCAGGGGGATGCCTTATATATCAGCATGAGGCAAAAATGTGAGGGTGCCCTATTTTCGGAGGATGCCTGATTTTCAGGGAAACCGGGTAGTCTACATAGGTCTACATATATATGTGTATATGTGTACATATATCCTTTACTACACTCTTGCATTCCAGCTGTAATTTTACTTTTAGAACTGCTTCCTCCTCTCAAAAACAGAACACATTTCACTAGAGTTATAAATTGGGTTCTTAAATCTGCTGTAGAATCTTTCATTAAATGTGGATGCCTCCAGTCTTCTGCCAGCCTCCTCTCCATCATTTTTATAGGCGATGTAATTGAAGGCTCTCTGAGCAGATCACCTCCGTTGAGTTAAAAGGGAATGTATTAATTGGGAATAGCAGTACTGGGGTTTATGCGCCACCGAGGTGTCTTGCACTGATAAAACACATTTAGCAGTCCATCCCAAGATGCACATTTCAGATCCCATTGTCTTCGGCCTGTTCTCTGCCTAGTATGGATGAAATGATACATTTTAATTGAGTCGCTTCAATGTCTACATAATAGTCTGCTCAACTTTTTTAAACAGTTTTACTTTGTTTGCAAGCCATTAAGACAGCCGTCATTATTATTCATTTAGACTTCACTCTGCGTACTTAATGAGGCAGTTCTGGGTCATTACTCCATTTGCTGATGGGTACTAGAGCTTAAGGGTATAATATGCAAATTGAAAAATACACTATTTCAAAAGCTGTCATTTTCCTATTAAACACACAAGCATCGGCACAATTAGATCTGCCTGTGGTGCGCGTGGTCATTCCGTGTCCACTAAAGTGGGAAATATGGACATGTCCTTTCAAGGAACATCTAATAAAAAAATGAATGTTTCAGTTCGGAATTGATGTTGGTCAATTATTGCGGTTTTTTATTTACAATTTTTAAAAGGAAAGTCGGCTGTGCATGGCTCATCCAATACATATGGGGTTATTAAAGGGGCCAAGCCCAAGAACTAGAGGGATGGGAATTTTGCTAATAGAGACCACAACAACTACCGTATTTGTCCGACTATAAGACACACCCAGTTTTAAGAGCAGAAAACCAGAAAAAAATGGTAGGTTAATGGGTTAATGCAATGGATTTAATAAATGCAATATTCAATTCAGCCAGTAGGTGTCACTAGCAGCATCACACACACATCACACAAACACTAACCTCTTCACTGATCAGAAGAGGGGGGCAGGAAGCTCTTGCCGTTTCTGTGTCTGTGGGAGCTGCAGAGTGATTGCAGTTTCCACGGATGAAGAGAGGGAAAGATGCCAGTTCATCTATCTCTCTCTCTCCATTGCCTATGGCAGCAGGGTTTTGGGCTCTGTTGGCATAAGCAATTATACAGTTCAGATGGGAGATCCGGCCGGCGTCTCACATCTTCCAGCTCCGCAGCTAATCTCCGTGCTGGGAGAGCTGGTGAGAAGCCAAGGCGCAACCACCCGTGGCCGAGTGCCCGAGGGGGTCGTGCATTTGGACCATAAAACGCAGGCACCACTTTAAATTTGTTATTTATTATATATAAGTGGGATGAGTTACAACAATCAAAAGAACATAACTGCCAACCAGCCAAGAACAGGACTTTCCTGGCAAAGGTAATAAATGCCAATGTCCTTTGATTGCACACGCCCATCCCTATTCTAATAGAGCAGCAGCACTAGAGTTGCTAAAGTATGGCTAGGACACCGCAAGGGGTTTGTAGCTTGTGTGGAGTTGTGCCCAAAAACATACTGGTAGTTCTTTTGGATTGCACCCCCAAATTAGTGTTGATCTTGAATATTCAAATCACAAATTTTTATTGCAAATATCAGTACTCGATAATATTCATGAAGATCACAAATACAGTACCATACATTGCGTTCGCAATATGCACATGTACAAGTGCTGATTTTCTCAATTAATTACTTCTATGAGTGTTGTCTCATATGGTGATTGCGCTGCAGCTGCTATTTCACATTTTGCCACTAGATATCGCTGTGACAACACACATTGCGTTTACAATATGCACATGTACAAGTGCTGATTTTCGCAATAAAGATAATAATGACGAATTGTCAAATTTACTGCGAATATTAGGCGGAAAAATTTATGATATTTAGCAAATATGAAATTGCCTATGCTGCTCATCAGTACCCCAAATTAGTCTTAGGGTCCCCTATACACAGGTCAATACCCACTTGATCATTGAACGCTCTAAAGCTGGCCATACACCTTTAGATCTCTCTGTCAGATATCCTTTAGATCTACCAACAACTATTATTATTATTATTATCAACATTTATTTATATAGCGCCAGCATATTACACAGCGCTGTACAATTCATTAGAGTTCAGATGACACACTATAACGCACAGGTACAGGTACAGGACCCTGCCCGGTCGGGCTAACAATCTAATAGGTTGGGGAACAACTACGTAGTGCCGGGTCCTCTGCGATTGAACACAGGTAGACTTGATGGTTTAGAAAGTCCCTCATATTCCATGGTTTTGGTAAAACAAAAGAAGATCTAAAGGAAATCTGACATCTAAAGGTGTTTGGGGACCCTAACGCAGCATGATGATGTCACCACGCTGCACTTGAGTGTTCGTCAATTTACAAACATGTTGGTTCCCTGTTTGACCAAGCTTTCTTTGAGCGAGATTGATTGATCACACTCAAAGAAAGGCTGGCCGCAATCGTTTGGAAAATCAAGCCATGTACGGGGCCTCTTAGTCTATCTTCATAACTATGGCTATGGTAGGGACATTGGATTGTGGACTCCTCAGTTCGTGACATGACTATGGACACGGGCAAAGCATTGCAGAAAATGTCAGTTGTATATACATTAATGAATGGTTGAAGTTCAAGATGATTAAAAGGGTTAGAAACCCTCACCAGAAATGACATTTTTCTAGATATATCCCCAAATGTCACCAAAGAAGTAATTCTCATTTCCATGATCTCCCCGTAAAAGCCATTATAAACTGGTCGTCTTCTGGTTTTGGAGTGCAGGATGTATGGAGATTCCCCAGCTAGCCACTGTAATCCATTCTCTGTGTGGTTGCCAGTGCACACATCCATGAAGATGACCTCATGTCCAGAACAGAATGACTATAGAATGTTATTTCCCATTAAAGGACTACGTAGGTGCGAATATATCAAAGAATGTTTTTTGAGGCTTTAATAACCTTTTCAGAAATAAATCAAGTTACAGTACATATTGTTGAGCAATCACACACTGCCCGCAGGATATATATTATATTCAGAATAAAACTACAAATACAAAAATAACTTGTCACCCGCAGGGATCAGCCAAGCGTCCTCTCAACAAAAAGAAAAGAAATCTGATTAGTGTGAACATTTCTGCTTTTCTTTTTTTATTCTTCCTAATAGATAGTCCCCAGAATGTTCTGATCTTCCGGAATCAGTACCATTGATCAGCCACCAGATGGAGCTGTTGTTAGAGGAAACTTGTTTTACGATTCTCTGGAAGCCTGGATTCAGCAATGTAAATCATCAGTGCTATAAAAGTGCAGACAGAAAATATATATCTTCTACCATGAGCACACCTTCTGTTCTTCTGCAAAGTGAAATCAAAAAGCAAATATTTCTTAAAACATATTTCACCCCAATAGGCCTCTGTAGGTAGAAAACCCTGAATGCTGAAACTATTTGTGATGAACAACGTATTTTATAGGGAAGCCAGAGCTGGTGGATTTCTAGGGCTTTCTACAGCATATTAGTGCAAGT
This sequence comes from Ptychadena robeensis, assembly GCA_036250615.1. Lineage (NCBI taxonomy): Eukaryota > Metazoa > Chordata > Amphibia > Anura > Ptychadenidae > Ptychadena > Ptychadena robeensis. The sequence continues at coordinate 42,205,292 of CM070037.1, read as the reverse complement.
ACCTGGAAGTGACTGCATTGAAACGTATCACCTGCCCATATATATATTACCTGCCCATATATATTACACTGACATTTTCCATGGCATGGAGCCAATCTGCCAGCCAGAAGTTTACGTGTCCTGCGGTAACCTCTCCGCTGGAGAATAGGCTCCACTCATAGGCAGGTAATATATATGAGCTCCAACAACGCCGGCCCGTGATGCCATAGTGACATAACCATATGCTCAAATCCAGTCTAAAGACCTAACTGCACGTTTAAACAAAAATCTAGGGGAAAATGTTGGTCTATGTTGAAGGGCACGTAAAGGGCGGTTTTGCATAATTTATGCCTTCTACACCATGTGACCTGGCCCCCAAAAGCACACTCCTAGACCATTCTGCCCTATGATTGCAACCTCTGGTTTCAGAGCTCTACTCCAAGTTGTCTGTGAAGGATCTCATTCATCCAGGTCATTGTATATCTGTAGTGTTTCGTTCCAATAAACTGGACTTGCTGTGTTTTGTTTCGACTGGCTTTCTCAATTCAGAGTGACTGTTATATGGGTCCCTTCGGTCATATTGATTCTACTTTTATTCTTTAAAAAATATATATTTTGGCCAGTTTACCTGCATACAGACCCAAGCCACTTGGCAAATAGAGTTGGTTAACCTTGCTTAGGAAAAATTAAAAATTCAAATCAAATTCATTCGGGTTAACTTTAATAAAAATGTAAAAAAATGCGGACTCATATAAAGTCTCTAATAATTTGCTGTTCTTTTATAAAAACAAGTTTTGGCTTATACCTTCTGCATTTGTTTCCCATAATATAGAACAAAAAGGGTAAGTATAGCTATAACGGCACCCCTCCCCCACATGCTCCATCCTCCATAGCTCTGCCGCCTTACCTGCATCTCCACCACTCGCCTGTATATCTGCACAGAATGCGCCTCTGTTCAGTCACATAAACCAACCAGCAGCTGACGCTCGCCCTAGGGCTGATCCTTCTAAAAATATATGTATAGCAATACTGTGTAGAGTACAAGCCATGGTGCCCTAATAAACATAAATACCTATGTGCAAAGCCTCCTGTGGATATCCCCATTGTATGGCTGCCAGCCCACATACAAGTTCCAGTTATGTCACTCAGAGTAAATAGATGATCCTCCATGCACTGGATCAGGGATGCTGGAAGATGAAGGCAGGGATAATGGTCCTGTCCATGGGATACTTCACAGACAAGCATTTAGCTTTGTGTAAGGATCCATTAAAGCCACCCCTACTCGTCATGTGTATTTTACACAGCACACTCTCTGTTCTTGTTACAATGTGAATTACAGAGAGTCATACGAGGCATGGTTTTCCCATGTAGGACTTTCTACCCTAGAAGCAGGTACCTTGAGTCTATTCCCTTGGATGGAGTAATTGCACCATCAAGATATATCTGTAGTGTTTTATTCAAATTAACTGGACTTGCTGTGTTTATGTCTTGATGACGTTTCACTAATCATCCGACTGGCTTTCTCAATTCACGGTGACACGGTCTTACTGAAAAGATATACTCTGGGGTATATCTCCAATCAACATAACTCGATAACCAGCATGGGGCCTGAGCTTCATGGAGGTAGGTGTTAAGGCTCCCATACATGGGTCGATTTTTCACTCATATTTTCGACATATTGATCACCACACGCATTCACGAGATCGATCGGCAATCAATCAAGTTCTGCCCACCATGAGCGATTGATCAAACAAAATCGGAATCAACTAAAAATCGGTTCGGACATTGAACCCACATGTTGGGTTTTTTTGGTCAATCGCCTGGCAATCAAAGTACTTGGGGGACCCAAAGCTCCCTATGCAGCAGCCTTTCCGATCGATGGATTTTGTGGAATCGCCCATTTTGAAATTCGGCTCATGTCCAAACTGACCACAAATCGGATTCCCAAGGTGGTGTTCCATCAATTCCTGATCAACCGATTCCATGGTCGTCTGGAATGTTCGGATCAGGAATCGATTGTGACAAATCGACCCGTGTATTTTTACTTCACTAGCATGATTGGAGCAGTGAGG
>CM070037.1:42153693-42198850 GCA_036250615.1 Ptychadena robeensis | reverse complement strand
GAGGACCCAGCACTACATAGCAGAGATATATACCTTCCAATCACTACGTATTCTATCAGGGAGTACCTGGCACTACATAGTTGTTGTTAGATCTAAAAGCTCCTATACACAGGTCGATTTTTCACTAGATTTTTGACTGATCTATCACTGCACGCGTTCACGGCAATCAATCAAGTTCTGCCCACCCTGAATGATTGACCAAACAAAATGGGAATCAACTAAAAACTACAAAAAAAAACCAACATGTCGGTTCAACCGAAGTACGTTGGTGGACCCATAGATCCCTATGCAGCAGCCTTTCCGATCGATGGATTATGTGGAATCTGCCATTTTGGAGATCGGCTCATGTCCAAATCGCAGGTGGTGTTCCATCGATTCCCAATCTGATCGCCAATTCCACGATTGCCCAGAATAATGGGATTGGTAATCGATCGGTGACCAATCAACCCATGTATGGCTACCTTAAAGGAAATTGTATGGAGTGATCTGAAGGTCTATGGGAGACTTTAACCTTCCAAACGCTATAGCTGGTCATACACCTTTAGATCCCTCTGTCAGATATCATTTACATCTACCAACAACTATGTAGTGCCGGGTCCTCTGCGATTGAACACAGGTAGACTTGATGGTTTAGAAAGTCCCTCATATTACATAGTTTTGGTAAAACAAAAGGAGATCTAAAGGAAATCTGACACAGAAATCTAAAGGTGTATGGGACCCTATGTATTCTATCAGGGAGGACCCAGCACTACATTGTTGTTGGTAAATCTAAAGGAAATTGTATGGAGTGATCTAAAGGTGTATGGGGGGGGACTTAACACACTTTCCATATGTAGATTCAGAGAAAGTCTGTAGTGTATGTTATTGACCAGGAATCCCTAAAATGTCAACTAATAGTATACCGCCTACAGCAGTCAGGTTAGAGGATTATAGAGCTATCTAGTTCTAGAATCTTACATATAGTGGTTTTGCCGTGTAGCACCAAAATGGTACAACAGTAGGATGTTCAGAGGAAGAAGAAATGCCCCTATTGGTTTGTAGTATTTATTCCCTATGTTTATAAAGAACTTTAGTCAGGATGTGTGTGATATTTTGCTGTAGTATAACATTATGTTCTCCGAAAATGTAACTAATGCCAACATATGGCTACAGAAACGGAACACTCCACACACAGCCTTTACCTTGAGGGTAGCGTGAATGTGTGGGTAGCGTGAATGTGAATGTTCATGCTTATAAAACCTATATTAAAGAATTACATTATGTACAACTGGAGAGAATTCCTTCTCTAGGCAAAATACTAAAAATCTTTCCATCAGATTCTATTTCAATTGATTCTTCAGAAATTATAATTGGAGAGGATTGAAATAATAGCACCCAATGTCCAGCAGAACGTGGACCGATTACAAGAGTTCAAATCTGTTCTAGTTAAACAGAAATAAGAGATTCCATCAGAAGCCAGAGAGACAGGAATCCCTTTGGGTAACCAATTTGCTTTTCAGCTTCTGATATTTAAATTTAGAGCTATGCCCTGAGCCTATATAAACAGATTAGTGGATGTGCTTGTTGGTAAAGAGGCCATTGCCTGAAGATCTAATCACTGCTTTCTGAAGGATCTGATCCTCCATGTAGCTTTAACGTCACGCACATTCTGCTTTCCAGAACTGAAGGGTATTAAGTATATTCATTTTACCACCCAAAAAGTTGTGCAAATAAAGAAATACCATGCGCTATGCACCACTGGTGGTAATGAAGTACACACTTTAACATCAATTGGTCATCTGATTGTGGATATTTAATGACCAGAATAGATACATGAACTGCTGTTTGAAATGGAACACACTTCTGCCTTACTTCACAGGGCACCATATGAGTACTGCTAGCTCAGAAAGATGACTTTTTTCAGTATTTCATATCTCCTCTGTTCTCCTGTAGTGATGACCGAACTGTTCGCACTCCTTCTAGCAGGCAAGCAGTACAAGTGTTCGACCCGCCCCATTCGAAGGAGCTTATTATTCTTCCTCCGGCAGAATCAGGAGCAGTAAGATCTAGCCGGAGGAAGAATCTTTTCACTAGAGACCGAGTAGAGAACCCGGTCTTCTAGTGAAAAACCGGCTCAGTGACATCACATCCGTTAATCAGAACCGGAAATGTCACTTCCGGTTTTGCGGATTAAAATTTTTAATCTGCCCGCAAACAGGCGGACGCCGGACTTCTTTAAAAGTCTGATCCGTCTGTTAGTGGACGAACCTGGCCGAAGTTCAGCCACCACTATTCTCCTGTACACAAATAAGACAAAACAAAGACATCCATGGACTACTGTTACTGCAAAAGGATTACGAACTGAGTACTAGTGAGGAAAAAAGTAATTGGATGGCATATGTAGTGTTGGCAGAACAATCAACATCATGCTGAGTGCAGAAAGGACTTCCTATATGACAACAGAATCCAAATAGTAAAGAGGCAACAATTCTAAGTTGCAGGAAAGGAAGGTAATGAATGTAGGATTGTTTTAAAGATGAAGTGCATTTTACGACAAAGTGCACTAATCCTCTTCCGCTCCTCCAGTAGCTTAACTTAGTGCAGTGGTTCCCAAACTTTACTTGCAAGGCCCCCCTTTTCTATTTAGGAACATTATCGAGCTCCCCCTCCCTATTCAAACACAGGTAAAGAATGCATGTTAGATAGCATTTAATTGGTGGCAGTGTTTTTGTACATTACTGTTTTTGTCTTTTCTGACCATTGATGAGCTGTGACAATTTACACAATTCATGGCAAACAGAAAGATTTTGCTGTTGGCAAATTTTATTGATATAGTGGCCATGCTACCTTTCATTAATGCCTGCTGATGTGGGAAGAAACATGTCAATGCAAGTGGAAGTGGATTAGGTTAAGGAAGGGGGGGAGGGGAGCAGATAATGGATAAATGGATTTCAAGACAACAAACCTTAAGTCAAAATGATAAACTGTTTTCAGAAATGTACACTGTCTGTGCATAAAGCATATGCAAACCATAAATAAAAGCTTACCCATCTTAATTTTTGTAGACATCCATAAATAAAAGTTGACTCGTCTTAATTTTTATAGACCTCCTTTTTCCACTGAAAGCTTCCTATTGCTTAAACCTGCTGCTCTTGCTAAAAAAAACAGTTTTGGCAGAAGCTTCTAGGGTGTATCCATGTTATCATCCTAGGACACACAACCACTGCAGTCCATACACCAATGTACACTCCACTGTACACCGACTGATTGATTTGGGAAGACATGATTGACAGTCATCTTTCAGTGTAGCCTTAGCATCAGTACCACTCCCAATTCTGACAAGAAATGTCCCATGATTTTACATTGACATGCTTCAATGGCTCTGCAGCAAGCAAACTCGCAAACACCACTGGTGTTAATGAACTACACATTACACATGAAGTACACAAGCCCTGACCGCTGCTGCAACATAGATGGATTGGTGACTTTAAAGCCATAAAGGTTTAGACAAGTTTACTTACTTATAACCACAAGTTTTCTAAATGATATGAAGATTTGGTTATACATTGGAGCTAAACGTAAAGTAAATATGAAAGTCAATGTAAAAGTACAACTAACATCTAAACAAGCACAAAATCCAGGTAAATACGGGTTTGTGAATCATCAAGAAGAATGCAGATTGTGACACCCACTGTGGTACAGGTCGGCACAGCCTATATGAGAATGTCAGTGTTTCATGGGCAGTGCAGCATTACCGCTCCCCCATCCCATCTGCATTAGTGTGACCTTACCTGGCAGCCTTAACAGGTATTTATGAGTGTCTGCACAAGACTAGGAGAAAAGCATCTTTTAACCCTGTAGACATATCTACTTCAACAAACAAGCAAGTCAAAATCTATTTATCCCCACACACAGTAATACTGGAATTGGCTTTGAAAGCTATCATTTCATTTCATTGTACTAATGCCCTTCCTTTTAATTACTGTACCGCTGGCTACAATCTTAGCATTCTGTTTTGATAGAAAAAAAATCTAGAAAATTGGCAGCTGCAACTAAATAATACCGCTAGGAAAACAAGGTTACTCCTATAATTAATTGTTGTGGTGAAAACTACTCGCCAGTAAATCAGGCTTTGTTTACGTTAAAATGTTATATATGAAGACCCCGCAGAGCAGTGGTGGGCAGTCAATATGGAGGGCCACATGTGCGGCCCTCAGCATCACTAAAGGGCTGCAAATTAAATTTTCGATCTATACGGACTTGTATGAGCATTTTATAATGAATAAATAACAGCTTAATTCTTAAAAAACTTAAATTATACTTCAAGCATATTTATGTGCCTCATAGATATAATCAAAGCCTCAAAGGCTATGTTCCCTATTCTCAGGTTAAGTTAAAACACTAGAGGAGAAGGGGGGAGGTAAGGAATTTTATGTACACTTATCAAGTAAGTTTATCACCTCTCCTCCTCTTCCCATTGTAAGAAGTTCCAAGGGAGGGCCTGTCAGAGTGGGATCGGCGAACAGGTGAGTTCCTATGCCCTATGGAAGAACAGGTTTTGGGGACAGTGGAGAACTGAGGGGGGCTGCCAAAGAACGCCCAAAGGGCCGCATGCGGCCCCCGTGGCACAGGTTGGGCACCTAGGCCGCAGAGTATTTGAAGCCCAACAGCTAATTTTTAAAGAACCTTTAAGTCTGCTATACACACACTGATCGGCGGGTGATTTTGCCGCCAACTGATGGGCGTGCTCGCTCGCGGCCGTTGGTCGCGGCAAAATCGGCCACCGATCGGGGGTGCCCACATGGGGCGACAGGGAGCTCGGCCGGCCAGAGAACGGACATGTCCGATATTCTCTGGCCGATGCCGACCGATGCCGTATACTTCAATGAAGACCGGCATCTTCATTGAAGCTGACAGCCAGCACTCAAAGGGTGCCGGCCGATGCTGTCAGCTCGAGACTGCAGCGTGATGACGTCATCACACTGCTTTCCAGAGCTGATCGGACCCACTCGGTACATGTGTGGGGGCCTTTAATAGGACAGGTCCACTGCAATATGGGGGGCATGGAGTCTAAGGAGTATTCAAAAAGTGACAAAAGAGGTCATTAATTCAACTAGCCAACTTGTAAGTTAATTGCAAAGCTCCTGAAAATGATATCACTAAAATTGAAATACAGGGAAGAAGATTTTTTTTAAAAAAAGTATTCATCTAGCACATGTCTTTTTTGGATAAATTAAGTTCAAAGTGAAGTCAATAAAAAAAAAGTAATTGACTTGACTTTTAACCTAATTTATGCAAAAATGACATGTGCTAGAGCAATCATTTTTCTGAAAAATAATTACCATATATACTCGAATAAAAGGCGAATTTTTCATCACCTAAAATGTGCTCACAAAATGAAATTTTGCTTATATTCGGGTCAAAAAATGAAAATCGCAAAGTGAATTGCAAATGTAGAAAAGGGTTGTGGGAACATTTAAATTTTTTTAAATTCTAATTTAATATAAATATACATAAATTAGGTTCAAATCAAGTCAAATTTGAACTTATTTTGTGCAAAAACTTGGTATGCTAGAACAATACTTTTTTCTTTACAATGCTCCCACAGCCCTTCTCAACATCTCCAGCACTTCTAGTGATGACATCATGTTCAGGGGCTTTGTTATAACTTACAAGTCTACTGAATTAAATAATTACACCTCAAAACAAAAGTACATTTGCTGTGTGTTTCTGTGCTTTAGTTGCTGCATTTCCCTCCCTAGGCTTATATTCAGTTCTTCCAGATTTTTTTTCTAAAATTGTGTACCTCGGCTTATATTCAGGTCGGCTTATACTCAAGTATATACGGTATGTATAAAGGTGCCCATACAGGTTAAGATCTAATGCCGTTCTTCGCGGCCACTCCTGCCAAGAATCAGACAGGCACCCTTTGTGTGCCGGCAATTACTTTGGATAGCAGTGCGGAAAAATCGAGTGGAAATCTAAAGCTTAAACTTGTAATTCGGTTTAAAATCGGTCGCCAAATCAATCTAAGCCATTATGGACATGTCTGTGATTCTTAGACTGTTATTACTTTGGACAACAGCCTAAGAATTACGGACATGTCCATAATGGCTTAGATTGATTTGGCGACTGATTTCGGGCCGAATTACAAGTTTAGATTTCCACTTCATTTTTCCACACCACGGTTGATCGGCCAAAAAATCAGGTGAAAATCGAAGCGTGTATGGGGGGCTTAACAGATAAAATTTTAATTTGACAGATCTTTTTATTTTCTGACACATTACATACTACATTTGTATCTAGTGCTGAATGAAACAATTGTCTTTATAAATACATGTATTGGGGGACTTAAAAAAACCAAAAAGTCATTCTTAGCTACAGACTTGAAAAGACTTGTTCAGCAGTAATCGCATTTGATTTACAAGCGCAAATCACTGTAATTATGGGTGTCATGCCAAACAATAGCAAGGTGCACATGAAGTCACCTACATCAAGAGATCACCTTCCATCCAAACAGGTCCACACACCCAAACACGTCAACGCGGCTTTGGACGAATTCAATTTGTCTCACTTACTACATAATTGTTCTGTCTGAGATCAGACTGCCAGTCCCCGAGGCCAGAGAAAAGTCTGCAATCCACAATCTGAAATTCCATTTGACAAATTTTAAGACCTGTGTGAATGAATGTCCTCAAACAGGATGGTGACGTACTAACACTGGAGGTCTGAGCTTCATTGTCCCAGCCCTTGCTTGACATTTACAAACATCATTTGTACTTGTAGAAGTAGACTGGCCGCCATAAGAGCAAGATGTGAAATCAGTGACACCTTCTTAAAGTTACATGAGTCTTGATGCTGCTTTAACTCCACATGCATGGAAAATGATTTTTTTCAATAAAACTCTTAGGTGTTGGGGTATGTAGAAATTAATTCAAATGATTGTACATTTACCATATTTACAGTACTATAAGGTGTGCCACCCTCATTTTAGGGGAGTATATGCGTCTTACAATGTGAAAGTGTGGCCACATGCAGGCAAATACTCCGCCAATGGTCGCACCTACGCATCATCCCCCAATCCCCCCCATGGCTAAGCACTTAGCTGTCACAGTATGACCAGATCCATACCCGATTATCAGAGTGACAGTTACAGTTTGGTAATACTCACTGTATATGACTACGCCTTTTTCAATGCACATCAAATAAAAAAAACATCTGATTTTATTCCAATATGGTAATTTTCATTCAAATGCTTAGGACATGGGCAAACTGCCTGCAAGTCAAGGGAAATCCACCGGCGCATCCTTTTTTCGGCCTGCTCAGGGAAACAGCAGTGGAAACATGGCCTTACATATGCCTACTCTGACTTGCAACTCCCAGATCTCCAACAACCTTGAAAGTTTTTTGTAAATTACATTCCCAATTTCACATCACAAACTGCAACCTTTTATAGTTATTAATGTTTTCCTTTGGTCATCCAAGTGACATAAATTGCATACATTTAACAATAAAAACTGAAAGAATCTTGGCAATCAACTGTACACATGATAAGTGAAGGCTATTTAACCTCCCTAGCGCACTGCTGAGGTCCAGATTTCTGTACCAAAAATGCACCATAGACTTCAATGGTAGATTTAACTTTATGTTGTAGGCCTGTAACATCCCAAAATATGGCCGTACAAGGGTCTAATAGACATCCTGAATATAATAATGTTTGAAACAAAGAATTATGTAAAATAAAAATGTATTTTTTAATAAAATGAATGAGAAAACACAAAAATCAGGGCAAAAAGATAAATTAAATCCAAGGAAAACAGTAAGTATGTGCTGCCCGAGCCCCGATGTTCACTGGACGGCACCATCTCATCCAGTGCAATAGTGATGGTAGCAGCGCTGGACGAGATGGTGCCGCCCCTAACGCTAGGGCGGTTAATGTGGGCGGTTAATATTACTTGCAGCATGCCATATACACTATTATGGGTTTGCAACACCGGCTGACACCAAACGTAGCCACGCCGGTAGCAGGATGGGAAAACAAACACAGCATAACCATATACAAATGCAAACTCCTTTTTTATTCTCTGCTGCAGTATTAAAGTGCTTGAAGACAATACAAATCTTACATAATAGCTGAGATTAGAAACTTTTTTTTTAGCAAAGAACAATGTCTACCTTGTTCTTGAAGTTCAATAAGATGGCAGACTGACAAAGAAGCATCTCACCTCTAAGATGTATGGAATGTATAAATATTATTGCTCTTCAATCTATCTACAGCATCATAAAGTGTAGATCAGAGCTGACAACCTTGGCATATAAATCACCAATTCATGTTTGTGTACGTGACTAAAGTATGTAGAGTCAAATGAAGCACTAATATTTGTGTTGGCATTATTGCCAAAGGCAGATTGTACAGACAGGCTGTAAAGCCCAAAGAAGCGCACACCAGCCTTTCAAACACGCTTAGACACAAATGTTACCCTGACAAAGCCAGGATTGCCAGATTGTGACTGCAGATCGGCAGAACGCTGCGGGAACATCCGATGCTGGGGTTAGGTAAGTGGATCGGGTCCGTAGGCATCCCCACTTAGTGCAGGGGGGTGCTGATGGACCGGGGTGGAGGGATCCACTACCTTACCCAGATGCATTGGGTAAGCTTTACTGATGCTTTATTTGAGTAAGTTTTAGAAAACAAACCTCAATGAATACAGTTTTCTATGCAGTATTTATTGCGGTTTAAATTAAAAATCCTGACGTCTTCTGGTGTGACATCATTACGTATGTGACAAAGGGGGGGGGGGGGGGGGGTCAGGGATCTGCTTCCTAGAGGGATCAGCCAGCCGATCGAGGCCGCTGCCGACTCATGGACAGGTGAGGCTCCGATCAGCACGTCAAGTGCACTTCAAGCAAGTCAGCACTGGATAAGCTAGATTCGTCACGAATGCTAGGGAGGTTAAGACACAATTACACAATTACTTAGATATTTGTGATCTTGCAACCACAAGCTGGAACATACTTTTGATTGTATATTTTACTTCAATATATGTAATCATTTTTAAATATATGGCTTGCCTGCCCCTCTATATTCCCCCAAAAGAACAGTAGAAGTTTCTTGGTGCAAACACTGGTGATATTGAACTTTCAGGTTCAATCACCTAATGACTTCTTATATTTCTTAAGACTTTCTGGTATGAACCCACCAGCACTTCATTTAATATATGTAAAAATAGATGTGATGTGTTACCTTATGTTTAAACTTATTAGAATTCTTGTTCTCCTTCTTATTCAGGTCAATGAAGTAATGTGTAATGCGCTCCTTGGCTTTAGGATCCATGTCCCAGGATATCTTAAAGGAGTCACACGTGATGTTGCTGATCTTGATGTTGTGAGGGACAGGCAGCTCCTCCATCTCTGCGATGCCGCTGTCTTGCGATTTATTGCCTGAAAAACAAAACATGTTATTCTTTAAAATGTCTAAAAGTTTCCAGCCAGCAGGCTAAACAACCCATCACCCTAAACACACTAAATTATATTTTATTGCATAGTGGAGTTGGACAAACTGTAAGTAGAGAATCTGCCCAATGTCATGCATAAGATTGTATTAGTGACCTACTTTCTTTATTTTTCTGAATCTACCTCAACATCTAACATCTAAGCAACATCCTTCTCCTGTTATTTGCCATTTGAAGAACCTCAATTACATATTTTGCATATGCAATTACCTTGTCCTTTGTAGTGCAATACGTCAACCTTTGGCCGGCGGACCGGTTCAACAATGTGGAAACAGGCGGTGTGTTATGCATGTACAGTATTTTTGGATGCACTTTTTCACCCCCAAAATCGGGGAGAGATAGTGCCTACATCTTATGGTCCGAATGCGCGACCCCCCCCCCACCCGCAAGTGGTCATGCCTTGGCTTCCCGACAGCTTTTCCAAGCTGTCAGATGAGAAGCGGCCACAGCCACATACTTCATCTGTACTGTACTGTTTCTACCAGCAGAGCCCTGCAGCCAGCAGCTTCCATGTATGTCTGTCTGTTAGCTATGATCATCATTGTGAACCATTCCATTTACAGCTGGCAAGAAGGGAGACTTAAGCTAAGAACACACGGCTCGATTTAAGCATACAATCGATGTAAGATTAGATGAAGAACCTCAATTTTGGTATATTATCGATTGTACCGTGTGCACTATAGTGTCATACAATCGTAGTACATTATCGATGTAGAACACATCGATTATTGACAAACAGTAAACTATCACTTCATCGAATACAATTGTATGATGAAAATGAAAAAGTAGTACGATCATGGTACAATTCGACGATAAGAACATTCCCCTTTTTAGTTTTAGTTTTTCGTGTTCTAAAACAGGTTGCGTCTTATGGTCCAGTGCATCTTATAATCCGAAAAATATGGTATATAAATGGGCTTCGTCGACATACGTCAAGGAAAGCGATTACGGCAGGGGGTATCGACGCAGCCCTCAGCTGCGTGGAAACCTAGCCTAATTCCTGAAATTTACTACTTTATAAAGTTTTGGAAGGTGTGAATATTACGGGCTTTGGGTAAAATAAACAATAAGCAGATGGAATTTGATGAATCCTCACTTTAGCACATTATTTTGGGTGAAGTAATACTGTATACTTTCAGCTTTTTGCAATACCAGGCTGACATGTGACACATATACTTTAAAAGCCAAGTGGCATTGCAGCAAATAGTACCCTTACAGCAAAACATAAGCATATTGATATACACGATATTGGCAAAAGTGGGAAACCATTCAAAATAACTGAGTTTAGTTATTTCAAATATTCCCATGACCAGGTGTATAAAAATCAAGCACCTAGGCATACAGATGTCTTCTAGAAACATTTTAAAAGGAAGAGTCACCCTCAAGAGCTCAATAAATATTATTGTGGTACCATGGATGCCACCTGTGCAATAAATCCATTTGTGATGTTTCCCTGCTGGTTAATATATATTCCATAGTGAACGTTTATGGGGGATTATAGCTAAAGCTATTGGGGAAAAACCACCAGAAGGTGGTAAGTCACATAAAATCACAAGCAGGTCCAGTGCATTACTGAGCTGAACATCACATAAAAAGTAAACTTTCTGTTAAGACAAAATGGCCTTCATATGCTGTATAGCCTTCAGAATACCATACATTTGAAGGAATGTAATTGTGCAAAATTGTGGAAATTTATAAAATGGGGTTTCATGAGTAGACCAGCTGCATCCAAGCCTCACATCACAGAGTGCAATCTAAAGTATAAGGTGCAGTAGTTTAATGTGCACCACCACTAGACTCCAGAGCAGTAGATCAATTTTCTCTGTCTGGCAATCTGCAGGATAGTTCTGAGTTAAGCCCCCCATACACCTTACAATCTTTCCATACAATTTCTGTACAATCAAATTTTGTTCTTCCAAAACCATGTAATATGAGGACCTTTCTAATCCTTCCAATCACTATGTATTCTATCAGGGAGGCCACTATACTACATAGTTGTTGGTAGATCTAATGGAGATTGTATGGATCGATCTTAAGGTGTAGGGGGGGCTTTAGTTGGCTGGCAGGAAAACAGAACTTGCATGACAGTATTGTGCCAAGTATATTGTTGGGTGATGCTGGTGGTAGGGGGTGTTATAGTTTGGGTTTGGGCACTTGATTCCAGTGAAACAATTTCATGCTCCCAACTTCTTGAGAACAGTTTGGAGATGCCCCCTTTGCGTTCCAGTATGACGTCTCACAGAGCCAGGTCCATAAAGACATAAATGAGTGAGTTTGGTGTGGAAGAACTTAACTGATCTGAGCAGAGCCCTGACATCAACCTGTTATAAGACCTCCAAACTTTCAGCCAGATGTTCTTATTACCTGACCTCACAGATGTTGTTCTGGAAGAAAAATATTTCAGAAACACTCCTAACCTATTTGTAAAGACTCCCTATAAGAGTTGAAGCTGTAAAGGGTGGGCCAACTTCATAAGAGTCATCAAAGTTAATGTGTGTCTAAAGCCACTGAAGCAAAAACAGGCTTTAGATCTGCATGTTCCTTTTAATCTCAGATTGGATCAGTCTCGGTATGTTAATACACAAAATCTCTATGATATGACTTTACCACAGAAATATGAAAACATAAAAAACTTTTTTCTCAATTGCAGTTCTGAAATGCCATTCAATAATCTATTTGAAAAGATGTACGAGTCTGCAGACATGAATATTTTGGATATTCTTAGAGCGACTTTGATATTCTGAGACTTGAAGATGCAGAAAGTTTTACAATGGAGCTATCTTCAATGGGCCTATACAACACGCACACTGGTCTACTTGTTCTATCTTTGACTATTCTCTAACAGCGTCATGGAACCATCTCCTACTGTTAGAGTGACAGTTTCCTGGCATGTTACAAAACTACCATCTGTCTTCATTATGTGTGATTGATGTCATTGCATTGCAACTTTGGGGATAACCTGTCACAGCACGACTTATTTAATAACCGTAATATTCACTTTTATATATAGCTATGCAAGTTATACAAAAATATATATTTTTCATTAAAATCTGTTTTATTTTATTTAGGGGCAATCTGGCTCTACATCTCGAGTCAGATGATCAGATGTCACGTGAAGTCTGACATGAATGTATCGACTAAGTATGATAAGGACACCTATAGAATTAATAAATTAACACCACATCCCAATATGAATCTCTGGGGTCTATCCACCCCCTACTTATGTTGGCTAGAGCCACTTGAGATTCTTCATGAATGGTTACGCCAGGTAGTAGCTGTCAGATTTCAACTGACTCAACCAGACAAGGTGAAAGATCAGACCCAGAGCAGGTAGTGCTTAATAAGGGGTAGAAAATACATCTATAATACATATACACACTTACATACATATACACACACACATATATATATACACACACACACACACACACACACACACACACACACAATATTCATGTTAAAAATAGTTATACCAAAGCAAATTGACCAAGGAGAAGCAAATTGACTTTGGCTCAGTGCATCTTCCCCTGTCTGTTGTCTCTGCAATATATTAAAACTGACCAACAGAGACACCATTGACCATTCAAATCAGCATAGAAAGACCCTCAGTCCATGCTACGACTGACTACGGGCGTAGTCAGAGATAGAGATCAGAATGAATGTAGTCAAAGTGAAGAGAAATTTTTATTTAGCAGGGAGGAGAAAGGTTAAAACCATGATACATTGGCATTGGGCCATGATACACATGAGGCTTCTTAAGAGAACAGATCATTAACCTAGCTACTAATTACCTCTAACTGACTGTACCTTTCACTGTTTATGCATTGCAAAATTACTTAGTGAGAGGTTAATTGCATTATATTCCTTTTGCTGTTTTCATTTATTACAGGATATACATAATCCATCTTGTACTGGTATCAAAAAGGTGACAAAAGGTGAGAAATTTATTCCTTGCAAAAAAAATTATTTTGATATATGACTTTGGGATTTTGGGATTAGTACCTTCTATATTGGTTTCCAGAATGTCAACCACCATGTAATTTTTTTCTGCAAAAAGTAACTTCTAGTAGTGAATTCAAAGGAATATATAGAGACTTGTCATCCGAAACTGGGGACATTAAAGCGGACCTACCACCTCGTAGGTCACTTTGCAGTATTGGCTGAAGCACAGCCAATACTGCAGAGACTTGCAAAGGAAATTAAAAAAAAACTTTTTTTCTGACAGCAGGAAGGGGTGTTTTTTCTTGCAGACCTCCCCTCCCACTCTCTAACGTTTCGCCTTGGTGAAATGTAACACAGCTGCTAGGATATTTAGGATTCCTGTCCCTTGTGGTAGGAGATCACGCCTACCTAGTCTTCATGATCTGCAAGACTGTGATGAGTGGAAAGAATGATGCTCCTATCCTCCCATCACCCAGCAGCTGCATGGATAACGCTTGTCATCTCCGCAGCTACGGTAGGATATAGCAAACTTTAATAAAAGTAACTACAGACCTACAGCCCAAAAAAGAAGAAACAGATAAAGTATTGCGAGTATTACACATTTCCAGGATTTTCACAGTTCTTAGAACTCTTGCCAACTTTCTATCACAGCTTTCTACAGACCTGCTGAGTAGAAGATGGAGTAATGTTTACTATTTTATAGAGTCATTAAATTTCCCTGGTTACCTGAGAAATCGTTGGACACAAACGGCTTTTTATTGTATATGCTTGTGCGGGAGTATTGAGGAGCTGCACACAGGCTGGGTTATTCTCTGCCCTCACTTGTCTCTGGTCTTGTGCAATCAGCAAGACAAAATAATCTAGATTTGTCAATAGAAGAGCAGACAGCTCATTTAAATACTGCGGGAAGTTTCTGACAACAGATGGCTAATTTAATTCTGCCAGGGAAGTGTGTTATTGAAAAAGAAGCTCCGCTTCACTGCACATTTTAAAAGAAGTTGGGAGTCTATGCAAAATAATAAAGAACGCGTTTCACGTAAAACTGCTTGACTAATCAGAACAAACTGTATTACATAGAAAAGGTTAGGGCGGCTTTATGGACAGACGCAGGGATGAGCGCACTGGTAAAATTACCTCCACTCATTTGTATACCAGTCCAGAAGTATATTAAGTTCTTTTCACTAATATTTACACTTTACCACAAGGGGTGCAAGAAGAGATAAGCTCAAGATGGTCAACAGAATAGCAAAACTAAGTATAAGCAACAAAGCTTTAAAATATGATAAATATGAGTTGAATGTTGGTTGAATAATTAGTTCTCTGGCCTTGATCCAGGTGTTACAATACTCTTGGTATGGACTATTTTTAGCATTAGCATTAAGTATCAACTACTAGTAGTGGCATCAATTGAACAGTAGTTATACTACAGTAGCTGAGACTAGTTAATAAAAACTAAAGAGGCATTCACACATATGTCTGGAAATGGCGCATTTCCAGTGTCCTGGAGGCAGCAAAAGGGATTAAGCCGGGAAGACGCAACATTGGGCATCTCCCAGTAGCTTTTCCAGAGCCTGCCTGTTATTGATTGAATGTGAGCATTTTTAAACGCCACATGAGCGCCTGCACATTATGACACACAGGCTGGGGTGGGATCAGGTATGCATGAATGATGCCTAAAGGGAGATAATGATAACCTGAATTGAAACACTGACAAGGCAAGTTAACAAGCAGGACTTAAGAAAAGGACTTGTAAGGGTAGAAGTGCTCAGGTTACGTTCTATGAACATCATTTGTAAAGCCTGATACTTCCAATTCTCGCACACCTGTTATGATCAACCAAAAGTGATGGAAAACCAACGAACATAAAATTGATCGAAGAGTAATGGGACATGTTGGTAAATTTCAGTCCATGGGACAAGTATCTGATGGGTTTTCTAGGTATTTAAGCTTTTTTTTATTGTACTGTGAAGCAAGCACATCGATCACACCCTGTGGTGTTCAATCAATTGATGGTAGACTGGCGAAATTAAGATCGATTGTGCAAAAGTCAAACAATGTATTCTCTTAAATACATCCTGCAGATAGCTCTACATTGGGAAACTAAGTTTTTTAAAAAAAAACATGAGTGTTAAAATTAAGGAATTCTGAGAATTACTTTATAATTAAAAAAGAAAACAAAAAAATTCAAGTGTACAGGCTTTATTTGCTTGGGTATTATACACTTTTATGGAAGGAATTTTGAACTATACCACTTCCTGAACCATCATATTATGTCTGGAAGTTGTAGTTCCCGATTTGCTTGGATCACTTATGACAGCCTCAATGAGTAGATGTGATGCCAACTGTTAAAAAAAAGCCTACAAATTTTACGCCATATAGACATGTGATGTACTGTGACGCCGTACTCAGCTATGGCATTGCAATACAAAGATATAACTTCAGCTTTAATATATTTATTTTTATAGTCTCCAAAGACTTAATCCTCTTGGCATCGGTCAATGAAGCTAAATCCTAAAATATCCAACTGTTATTTTGTTTCAGTAAGCTGAAAATCTTTGCAGCTCTGTTTAATGAGACCCAGATTATGCAATTTATATTTCACCATTTATTTACCATTTTGTTGGATACATTTACTACAATGAATTTTATTATTCTATGAGTGGATTTAACTATGCAATTGGTGCTCAACTTATTTTTATTATTATTAATGCCTCATTATAAGAGGCCTTACATTTATAAAGTTGAATTAAGTTACGTTTATGTAGGACATGTTGCAATGGTATTCTAGAAAAATAAAAAAAAACTATTTGTCTTGCAGTCGTGACTTTCTAAGATCTTTGCATTAGATTTTTTCGTCCTATACAATTAACCACATATTATTAAGAGTACTAGGATATGTTTCCAAATGATTGAATACATTTTTATGGCCACAGGTGTATACATTTAAACACCTAAGTATACCGAACTGCTTCTACAAACAATTCTGAAAGAATGGTTCACTCTCCGCTCAGTGAATATCAGTGTGGTACCATAATAGGATGTTCTTGGCACAATTTATTTGTCTATTTGTTATTTGTGCGCAGTATTACACTATTCAACTATTGATATTAAGAGATCAGGAGTAAATAGGAACAAAAGCAAATCACAGAGCCTGGTTGAAGCACAGCTTTCTGTAAAGGGAAGAGCTACAAACCTCTTAACTTCTTGTGGCTCAGAAACAGTGTATGAGGAGCTTCATGGAATGGGGGTTCATGGCTGAGCAGCTGCATACATACCTTAATTTCCTAAGTCCAATGCAAAGCATCAGACACAATGTCTATGGAAGTTTCAAAGACTGTAAAGGGTACACTTGGAAAAACTGAGGGTATGGCTAAGACAGATTAAGCTGCACAGGATAGAACTATACATTATAGCATTGTGAATTTTTTATGTAACACTAGAGGTATAAATCTGGCCCTATATGAAGTTGTGGGTTAAGCTGCATTACAAGAGTTTAACTTGCAATACTGAAATGTACCAGTAGACCTCCTTCATAGTATACATGTTCTTCAGTGATACATTTCAAATTAAGCAAAAATACCTTAACAAACATGTATTTCTACCACAATGTAAAACCTGACATTTAAATTCAAAGATCATACAAAATTAAAGAGAAACAGCATACTTGACCTTTCCTAGAATTCATGTTAACAAGATGATGCCTTCAAAGTGAGAAAATGTGGAACACTAAATCTTGAAATAAGGTGCCAAGATTTACTATTTGCCATTTCCCAGGATCTTGCAGGAAAAAGGATAACATAATCCTTATTTAGGTTTCCGCTGACTATAGCCAGGAATGAGTGTCTATATTATGTTTTCTGCACAGCCTCTGCAGTAGGATGGGACAACAAAAAAAGTGTCTAAGCCCAGCTCCTGCCATTAAAGTGTCAAATCCCAGAGCCTCCTCTGACCATGATGCATTGGCATTTGACAGACAATTTTCATGGATTATATGGATTTATGGCGGTGGGATAGGACTAAAAAATGTGTCCTGTTTGTTTTGTGGTGGTTGACATCTTGCTTTCTGCAAATTTTAGGTATAACTCTTGCTTGCCGCTCACAAATATGACTTTTTTCCCTTTAAGTCTAACCTTTATGTGACTATCTAATGTAATGGGTCAATAAGGGTCAATCTGTTCTTTTGAAGGAAACTCATTTACATATTTTGTTGTTAAAAGGCATTTTCAAGTTCAAGTATGTTTTAAGGATGATTTCAGCCAGCTTAGAATTACTTTAATGCATTATGTGCTCTACAAGACGCAACAGATCATAAGACGAACTTTGGTTTTGAGGAGGAACAAAAAAAACCTCTGAACTAAATGGTATACTAAAAAACTTAATACAATATGCAGAATAATATTTAAACATAATATATGTTTAAATATAAATAATATATAATGTGTCTTTTTGTTATGAGAGCCCATTAGTTTAGAACATCAGAGAATGATTGCACTAACCAACCATAAAGTTTTGAGGACAACCTTTACTGTTCAAGATGCACAGACTTTTTCCTTCCATTTTGAGGGGGAAAACAGAGCCTTATAGAGCAAAAAACATGGTATAAAATGTGAGTACCAGAACTGTACAGAATTACTTTTTAATGGAGTTATAAATGTAAAATCCAAACACTTTAGGGAACTAATGGTACACCAGACAGAAAGGCATAATTAGCACAGAAGGGTTGGATTTATTCTGATAGAATAGAAGGTACAGGACCACAAGGGATATGTAATTGTTGTTTTTGAACTGCAAGGGGGAACAAACATGGCATTAACAACCGGTAGAAAAGAGTCCAGTAAATAGCCATTTATAATGTATCAACAGAGAAAATTCTTGTTAATATAATCCCACACACCTTGAAAATACAGCAATTTTCTATACAAACAGCTTTCATTGTCTAATGAATGGCAACATGAAATAGATTCAAAGTTAGTCATGTACTGTGTGATCCAAATAAAACTAGGTAATTGCAGTTCTTTTTTGCCTTTTTACAAGAAGTGTGTGGGAGATGATGTCACATAATGCAATCAATAACTAGCATACAATATCTGTCTGCGAGATTAACAAGTGGGAAAGATTAATTTAATTTGTTTTGTCTTGCACCTCCTTAGTGTGAAAACAACAACGACTTGGTATACAGTGCACTAAACCCAGGGGTATAATAAGACTATTACCGTGAAAATGAAAACGGAAATGTGCTAACAGAGGCAACATGTCATATGCTTGGAGTGCACGGTTTTCCCATTGGGTTGTAAAGTCCACCATAGTACAGTACAGACAAGCACTTGAATTGACCATTAATAACAAAATTAATCTACTTTGGATGTATGGTTTACCCAAGGCATATATGTATATTCCTGGTCTCTGCCTGTCCTGTTGGGTGGCTTCATTTACTCACAATGTTCAGTGGTGGTACTGTGACTAGGGTGTAGGACAGGCGTGGGCAAACTTTTTGACTTGTGGGACACAATGGGCTTTTAAATGTGACATAGGAGCCAGTCCAAGAGCCTGCAAGGTCAACCTGGCATAGGGGTCCTAAGTCTTTGAAGCTAGGACAGAATATT
Organism: Ptychadena robeensis; assembly: GCA_036250615.1. Classification (NCBI taxonomy): domain Eukaryota; kingdom Metazoa; phylum Chordata; class Amphibia; order Anura; family Ptychadenidae; genus Ptychadena; species Ptychadena robeensis. The sequence continues at coordinate 42,179,814 of CM070037.1, read as the reverse complement.
TAAAAAAAGAAAATATGTTAAAAAAAAATCAAAAAGAAGCTTTTGATAGAAAAGCTTAAACATTCTATTGCAGGCAAACTTCGGCCTCTAGGAAATAATCCAAACAATTACTGCAGGGAATGAGCAGAGGGGAACCAGAGCGTCTTGGCATCAAGGTGACAAAGGGCCAAATTAAAAGGGACAGTTGTGGCCCCTGAGCCTTAGTTTGCCCACGTCTGGTGTAGGAAGAAAATTAAAATGTTTACTATTAATAATAAAGAATGGATAAACATTCTTATCAAATTAAAATAGACTAGTAAGAAATGTCTAAAACATTTAGGTTTCTTTCCTGTGTTTCACACTGTTGTCATCTGAAATTTCCTCTAGCTCAGTGTGCATTGCCCAGCTTCATCGTTTCACTGTAACCATACTGATAGTTTAATGGGCTGTGTGTTGGATTTTCTAGTTCCCCAGAGCGTATTCTAAATGCATTTCTATATAATATACAAGTACAGTATTTAGCATTTATGAGAAAAAAAAGTCAGGTTAGTATTAAAAAAAACCCTCACAAGGTTGCAATATTTTCACAAAACTCTCACTTGATGGCTTTTTGAATTAATCAATTAATAATCACCAAAATTGTTGAAAATGTAGGGAAGGGTTGTGGGAACATTACAAAAAATGTATTGCTCTAGTTGCTCTAACATGAAATAATTTAATAAACAAGTAGAAATGTTTTAGTTTGATGTTCCCAAAACTCTTACCTACATCTCCAACAATTTTAGTGATGATTAAGGCTAAGTTTCCACTATATTTTGCAGAAAACGTTTTTGTAAGCCTCCCATTCATTTTAAATGCGGCTTACCACCCCCTTTCAACTTTTATTCTTTTTACAATGGAAGTTATATTTAGCCATAAGGATAGAGTTACAATATATTTAATGCATGACTACAAAGCAAGAAAATAGCAGCTATATGGCAGTAATGAAATCTCAGGCACCAAGTGCTTCACTGGTATTGTAGCTATTACTACAGGTCATTGGAAAAGGCAATCTTCCAGCTATTGAATAAAAAAAACAGACTTAAGTTTCGAAAGCTGGTCTAACATTTTATGTCTTAAAGATGGTCTTTTTTCAATTGGTGGTTAAGTGGAGATTGACTAGTCTTTTCTGGACTTCTCTCCATAAATAATAATCATTTCTATAATTATTTGTTGTGCCACAATGCCTGGACCTGGACCAATGTCTATGTGACTCAGAAGACACAATGCTGTGTTCAATATCTAAAATGTTTCTCTATACACAAAATTCAAAGGAAAGCAGTGCAACGATGTGGTGCCTTGCTTTTTGGATATATATTGTTAAAATAGAAAGTACAGGATTACAAGGGATATGTGATTGGTGTTTTTGAACTGCAAGGTGGAAAAAACATGGAATTTACAACGGTAGAAAAGATTCCAGCCATGTACCTATAATGACATCTCAAAGCAAAAACACACAGCACCTGTATTATTCATACAGCTATTTGAGGCTCTATTGGAGATATTTTTTCCTGACTAGTACAAACATTGTCCCCAGGATAGGAAATGGGGGTTATTAAAACATATTTTGCAGAAGAGAAATATGACAACCTCGAACAGCTTTTTAATGTTATATATTTCATTGCTGCCATTTTCTGGGTTCAAACAAAGCCCTGGATAACAATAAGATCTGACAAGGACGTTTTGTCTTTTCGTAAGGAATTACAAAAACACAAAACTTGGGTATGAATGGGCTTACCCACACGCACTTACAATACATGTGGGTTATAACCACCCTAGATCCTCACTATGAGCAGTAGTTGATAAATTACATGAAAAGGTTATTTAAAACTTACAAAACGTATAATCCAGTTTACAGATCTGGGCTTTGTTCATAAACACATTATAGAAATGTTATTTATGTCCTCCTAAAGCCTTAAAGGGGTGAAATCTGTAAACATAAAGGATGTAAGGCAGACGCTTTTTCAGAGCTCAAACTATAAGTTGCATGTTCAAACCAATAAAATATACTTGGTTCTAACCTTGTTTACATTTCTGAGCTCAATATAAAGCCCTATAAAATATATACATGCATGTAGACTATGAGACTGGGGTATAAAGAAGTACAACTTGAACTCTTCAATTAGATTCCAAAGTAATTGTAGACATCTTACCGTATTTCTTTAGGATAGTCACACTTCAGATGACAGGATGATGCTGCCCATAAAGTCAGTACGGCAGTCATCACTCGAGTAAAGAATCCTGAAGCCAGCTCACCCTGCACATAGTGAGAAGACTTGGCTGTGGTACAGACTTGCTGTGACCTGTATCAATGTGAAGATCACGCCTGAACTCTCATAAATGTCCTGATGCTACCAGATAAACTCAAGCATTGCCTGTTTGGTGACTTCCCTGCCTACTTACAATAATAAATACAGTGTGACCATTCTGGATGAAACAGGAAGGTTTCATTATATATTTACATAGTAGTGTCAAAATAATGGGGGTCATTCAAGTTTAAGTTATATTTCGTTACTTAATGATTTGGTTCATCGTTGTTAAATATATCTAATTTATATTGCACCATTTGGGTTAAGATCACAAAAAAAAAAACATTTTGGTTATGGACAGAACTCTTTATCTAAGATAGCTCAGAGCCATTGGTAGGTTTTAACAGATGTGTCAATGATAGCCTCAATATTATTGTGAGCCAATGGCTTCAGGTCAGTGTTTAAGAAACATTGTCCCTTTGCATTGCTGTACTGAGATTATGTTAACTGTTCTTCTTGCTTTTTTCTTCTGTAAATTGTAACTATAAATTCCAATAGCTTTAGGTCAGTATTTTACAGTTGAGTTGCTGATCCTAAACAAGTAGGAAGATCAGCAGTCCTTTGTGCTTGGCTTTCTTACATTACGTCAGCGACTTAAGGTGGGTTTACATGTGTAGAGCGTTCATTTATTCAATGTAACATTAGATTTCTTTTTGATTCATCACCAATATCTAATAATAATACATTCGAAATGACAGATAAAAATTTACCAACATGTTCAATGACCTTTCGAACTATTTTTTGTTCACGGTTGAACAAAATGTATCCATCAAACAAATTGGCCATTCTAGATTTTTGTTCAATCAACCAAAAAATCTTTCATTCTTCGTTGATCGAACAAAAAAATCTACACGTGTAAACCCACCTTCTCAGTGCATCTAAAAAGTATTAATAGCATATCATTTTTCCAAATGTATTTTACTTTTTAGCCTTATTAAGTTCATTTTAAAAATCCGAATTCTACACACAACACCCCATTATTTACGTGAAAAGTGTACTTGATATTTTGGAAAATGTATAAAAAAACAGAGCAATCACATGTACATAAGTATTCACAGCCTTTGTTCAATACTTTGTCAAAGCACTTTTGCCAGTAATTACAGCCTCAAAGCTATATCATCTTTTGAATATGATGCCACAAGCTTGGCACACTATCATTAGCTAGTTTCACACATTCCTCTTTGCAGGATCTCTCAAGGTCCATCAGGTTGGATGGGAAGCGTCAGTGCACAGCCATTTTAAGATCTCTTCAGAGAGGTTCATTGGGATTCAAGTCTGGGATCTGACTGGACCACTCAAGGACAATTACAGAGTTGTCCTGAAGCCACTCCTTGTATGCTTAGTCAATGAACAGGAAAAAGCCTATTTATAGCAAAGGGATCAGGAGAAATAGGAAGAAATGCCTTGGAACAGACCATATTTTTGGACTATAAGACGCGCCCAGTTTTAAGAGCAGTAAAACCAGAAAATAATGTATTAAATGTTCAAATAATTTGAGAAAAAATCCCCTGTAGTACCCTATTTCAGCCACAAAAATGGTGTCACTAGAGAGCACACTTCAGGCAATCGTCATTTTCCTCACACACGAGGAAGGGGGGCAGCGGTGGATTCTGCACTCTTTGCAGCTAACAGGCTCTCTGCTGTACTGCCTCTTCAAGTGAGGCATCTGGCTGTGGCCGCATCTCTCATCTGACAGCTAGGGAGAGCTGGCAGGAAGCCAAGGCGCAACCACAGGGTCACGCATTCAGACCATTAGACACAGGCACACCCCCCCCCCCCCGACTTCTAGAGTGAAAAAGTGTGTCTTATAGTCTGAAAAATACGGTATATAGATGCAAGTCACTGGGAATATAATTTGAGGAAGCTTTGGATGGTAAACCATTTCTTAAATGGCCTGGAATAACTTACTACAAAGATAAGGGTTATTGATCATCTTTTCCTAATATACTGTAAATAAGCAATTTGAAAATGTTAACACATTATTATAAATGCATGTGGTTAATTGAAACATTAATATGCTTTGTGCCTATCATACAGGAGGGAGACGGAATGTCTGATCTGTACCTGTCCAAACACAGCTCCAGGATGAAGCAATAATATCAAGAAGGAATGTGACACTTAGGTTTCTACATGTCATACGAAATTTACAATTTATTAGGCTGATAATGTATGTAAACAGGAAAGCGCATCCTGAGATGAACTCATTTCAAATAATTACACATGCAAGATCATTTCATTGGTTTGTTAATGAAGGAAAAAAAATATACCATATTTTTTGGACCATACGATGAACTTTTTCAGTGCCTGTGTCGTATGGTCCGAATGCGCGACCCTGCGGTCATGGGTGGTCGCGCCTTGGCTTCCGGCCAGAGATAAGCCGGGGAGTCAGGTGAGGGGCCGGCCAGTGTCGGGATCTCCCATCTGAACGGTGTTATTGCTTATGCCAGCAGAGCCCTGCTGGTATAAGCAATGAAGAGAGAGATAGATAAACTGTTATTTATCCCTCTCTCCATGTCCGTGGAAACTGCGATCATTCTGCAGCTCCCACGGACACAGGCACAGCCAGAGAGGAGAGCTGACTGTGCAGCTGTGCCACCCCCTCCTCTCAGTCTCAGGAAGATGACGTTTGTGCTGTGAGTGTACTGCTGCTAGGGACATCTACTGGATGAATATGACATTGCATTAACCCAATTGATGTGAAGACTTATATATAATTTTTTCTTCTGGTTTTCCTGCTCTAAAAATTGGTTGCGTCTTATAGTCCGAAACATATGGTAATTATTTGTAGAAAGATAAGGTAAGATATTGAATGTATGTATAGACAGTGTTGTAAAAGTTAAAACAGTTAAAGATGAACACAAAACAAAAATGAACCTTTACGTGAATGCATTCAATAACTAAATGCTAGTTTATTTCTAGGGGGAGCATAATAAATACTCTGAACCATCACCCCCCTGCTTAGTGGGTAGCTCCTCTTCCATAACAATATACTGGGTATGGTTCCAAAAATATAAAAGGACTATTGGCCCTGCATTTTGGTGGTCATGCCAATGATACATTACAGACAGGATTAGACAGGGGGCCGCATTGGTCGTACACAGGAGGAGAACGTAAGAGTCGGGTATTAAATGAACTAAAAGGTACTTAACTAGGAAGCCCCACTGAAAGGAAAGTTTTTGTTTCTTCCTAAAGTTAGGTCTCAAAGGACATCTAAAAGTTTTTATTTATTTAGCTTGTGATTGATGGATGGTAAAACTGGGGTCAGTTTTGTTTTCTACATGGGAGATTTCCCTTCCTTTCTTTGATTCAACAGAAGGTGGAAGGTTTTCTTTTCAGAAAAAAATCAGCAAATGTCAACCTTTAAACAAGCTATCTCAATTTGCTTCTGGTGGCAACTCAAAAAGTCTGGGTTTACACCCACTTGCACTGCTAGTGTTGATCAGACCAGTTACAAGTCAATCACTCTAATGGTAATAAAGTTGATACAAAACCTGTCCATGCCCTTTTCACCACTATATCCAAATTAACATGGTTGACAAAGGGCTGCCATCTGAAATACGTCTCATTGATCCTAGTGAACCCTATAGCACATGTAACCAGGAAGTACTGTAATCTGTAACCAGGAAGTGATGTCATCCTGGTATCCACACAGCTGACTGCACATGACCTGGTAGGAGCACACTCCTTGCTAAGCCTGCTTTGTGTCTCCATTATTGTGAGTATTTTATCTTTTCCTATGTCATTAAAAGTGCTTGTTTTTTTGTTGCACTAGGTTGTGCATCTTGTGTCCTTGTTCCTATTTGTCTTTTCCAGGGGAGCCACACCCCCCCCCCCCCCCCTCTATATTGGGAGCTGCACACCTCCATGCAACAAAATCACCCCTCAAACGGATTTATTTTAACATCCCTTCTACTGTGTGATCGCTGCTGACTGTTGCCTGCAACTATTTATTACTTTTTTCTCAACTCTATTTGATTAACCATGCTTTAAGAATGGACATCGTACAAGATGAAATAGGTGTCTGTATAGTGTATCTGTAGTTTTCTGCATGGAGTAGTAGATTACTGGAGTAATTCAGTCATACATTATAGATGCTCCCAGATGCACCTCATATGAACAGCTGTTAGCTGACACATACACAAAACCAATCTGTATCCTTGTTCTCAGATTCACAGATCATTAACAAAGGTAACAGTATACATATTATTAGAAAGTTGTATCCTGTTAAATGAAAAATATGATTTGGGAAAGATTTGTACAGATGACACAGATTTCCCCAAAACTGCAGATAACCTTATAGATCTCTGGGATTTACAAAAATATAAAGTTATATTAGCATCTTCAGGGGATATGCATTATTTTACTAATGAAAAATATATTTACCATTACTTGCATTTTTAAGTACTTGCATTTTTAATTATGCATTTGAATAGCATTAACATAATCTTATGCAGTGCTTTATAGAGAAGAACCCGGAAATCTGTCTCTATAGCAGTAAAGTTTTACATACACAATTTAAGGCCGATATGGAGGGAGGCTAATAAACTCCATGTTTATTAGATGAGGAAGGAAATTGCAATGCCTATTGGAAACCCTAGCAAATTCCATGCAGATAGCATCCTAGATGACCTGGAGACAGTAGCTAAAGCTTTGTTCTTCCTGTGCTAGTAAAACATTTCATTTTACTATAAAAGTTATCTTTAATATTGTCTGCGGTTTAATGTAAATGCTGTGCAAAGATTTCATTCTCTGTCAGGTTTTTGTTAACTGTATTGTTAAATGAGGAGACTTTTTCTTAACCTCCCTGGTGGTCCCATTATTTCACTTTTTTTTACCTAAAGCCCTATGGTAATACAAACAGAATACAAACAGACAGGGGATGTTAGTGCCTTAGACATCTATGTATGTATTGCCATACAGGCGAATATCCCCCTCCACCTCCCTAACGTTATCACAGAAATCAGGGAAGTGGATCCTGTGAGCAGCCAACAACACACCAACATTACAGGATGGCACTGACATTGCTGGAGAAGGTAAGCTCAGGAATACCTGAGGAGGTTTTTAAGGAAGTCTTCCCAATGTGGTTACAAAGAGTGAGTATAAGGCTATGTGTCCACTGCAGATTGCGCGTACGTCTAGCACAGGGAATCAAGACATGCGCAGGCTCATTTGCCAGGCAGATTCCCCAATGCTTACCGATGTGGCCGATGCGATTGATGCAGCAGAGGAATGATGAGGAAAATCAGCACACTGACAGCTTCGGGCACTGTTTCTCTGCGTCTTTGAGATACCTCAATTGATTTTCAATGGAGGTGTCTCCAGTGGCCCTGCGCAATTCTGCTTTGAAGACCTGTGGGAGCATCACACAGAATACGTAGAGTGGACATTGAGGAGGTTTATAAGGAAGTGTTCCCAATGTGGTTACAAAGAGTGAGTATAAGGCTATGTGTCCACTGCAGAATACGTAGAGTGAACATTGTCCCATTCATTAGAATGGAAAGTGTCCTCGCAGTGTCGGCAGCAGGAAAAATTTGTTACTCCTAAGCGCTATTCAAAAGAAACAAACTTGTCTGGAGTTAAGCATGGGGCACACCTATGAGCCTCACCTGTTCAAGTGAACAGGCCCCTGGATAAAATGTGAACTGTTTGTAAATTCTTAACATGTGTTGCTCAACATGAATAAAAACAAAGGTGTGAACAAGGTCTTAGGTCAACTAATATACAGTTGCTGCATTTTAAAAAGCAAAATTATAGTAAAGTAGTGCCACAACAACAAGGCTAATATACTTGTTTGAACTTCATATGTTTACTAATTGGGTCATGCCCCTTGTTGACATGGGCCCCAAGAACCAACACTTAAAATGTATTTCCACAAGCTAACATGCTTACCAAGCTGGTGCCCTGTTTAAATATTGTTATATTTTTGTGTCCATTGGCAAAAAAAAGCCTCATCGCTCACCATATTCTGCTCTGTTACATTATATTTCATAGTTGTGGTTCCTTGCCAAGAAAACCCACATTATCTAAAAACACACCACTATCTTTAACTCCACCCGGAGTTGCCTCTACATGCTCTTCCTATCCTGACGGTATCTGTTGTGTATAAAATGTAAACAAGTCAAACACATAATTATAGCTATGACAGACGATTTCCCAATAAATGGCTAGCCTAGATCACAACCATCAGTTACCTTCATATGGTTTTTATTGTGTGTGATCTTCATGCTACTTATTTTAGATTTTTTTATATATATGTATAAATAAAATGAGATTCACTTAACTATACACACATTTGATACTGGCAGAAGCCCTTTAAAACCACGTTCTCAGTGCTTTTTTCTGCACTTGTGTTTCTAATGAATTTAAAAGAAAATACATACACAAGTACAGACAAAATGCATAGCAAACACAATGGACCTCAAAGCAGACCACGCAATGGTTTGTGTTGCAGTTTGACATTGCATATTGTGTGACTTTGTTCAGTCTGCCAAAGGAAGAAGAGAGACTAGATATTACAGAGGGCTCAGAAAGTCCCATTGCCACATGTTTATAAATCCAAGCACATCATCATGACGCTAGTCTGCATTTACAACTGTGGAAAATTGGGATGTCCTAAAGAGCTCAGTAAATTTAAGAGTGGTGATTGGATTTTCCCTGATGGATCTTTTACAGCCAGCTGTAAGTTTTATTATCACAAAGTGGCTTTAGGCTGGGTTTAAATAACATTTCATTTACATATAATTTTTTCCATATAGTTAATTAAAAAAAATATATTCTACTAGGAGTATTAGTGTACATCTATAATATATGTCTCCATTTAGCATTTTCCCATGTTAGAAAAATGCAGGGATAACAAAACGTTTAGGTGCTAATGGCATCCTATAGGAAAAACACATAAAAAATTAGTTCAATGGTTTTCCCAATGCAAACGTTAACATTCATACATGCAGCACATGACGTCAAGTTCAACACAGGAGCCATGTTGGCATGACGTGTTGCTGACACATCTTTGTGTACGCGCCCATTAAGTATATCATTGGATTGTAAATCTTCCATCCAACATGCATAAACTGCAGGAAATTTAACACAGTAAAGAAATATGATGTAAAGCTGCAACTTATTTACATATATAAGACAGAAAGCAATGCAGCATTCAATAATATTTAATACGTAATTGTAAAAGCCCAAGTATGACTTAATATAAGCCTCTTAAATGTAGAATAAGTGACAAGTAATCTATCCAATAAAGATGCTGATATTTGAACATAATGAAGTGTTACCACTCAACTTTGAAGTTCATAGAATAGGAATTGCCCTGCTGGAAAAGTTTTACATTATCTAAAATTCATATTTATACCACTTCTTTAACAGTCACTTTCTTTAACAAATATTTTGGCTTTCCCCATTTTAGATATGATATGAATTTTAGAACCCCATGCAATAAAAAAGTTTTATTAAGATTCTGCATTTGTTTCTGCTGGGTTGTCAGTGAGCCAGTGCATGGAATAAACTCACTTATTAGTTCCCATCACAAGACCTTTGCTAATCCGACCGAAACAAAGACAAAGTGTTGGCTGCTTAGGGATCTGGCAGTCCACCCCAGATCAGTGACTGCAGATTCCCCAGGTTTCCTTGGTGGCCTTTGCCCAGGATGCTCTGCCCCTCCCCGGCACCTGGGTGCACTAGGTTGCTTGGCTCAATACGGGTCATAAACCCTAGACATCACTTTAATCCCTTATCTATCAGCAAACTTGTAAGTACAAAAATAGTCTGATGACATAAGCTTTTCTTGAGATGTAATGAAATGAAGATGACAATTGAGTTTGAATCCAATGCTTAAACCTACTGTTTTTGTTTCTTTGAGGAACAATTGCCACAGCTCTTTGTATTCTGGGGGAAGCCCTAGCTACAGGGCAAAGAAAGTTGAATTTAGGAGCAACAGAGAGCAATCATCTTTATGGCAAACCCTCATCTTACAAACAGTATCTTTTATGAACTTACAACTGCCATACATGGGTCGATTCCAGTGAGATCAGCCTTCGAGCTCAGCGTGATGACGTCGTCGCACTGAGCCTGATAAAGCTCAGCTCAGCTGATGCTTTGCATGGGGATTCACAGTCCCCATCCAAAGCAATGCACATCGACCGTGATTTACAGTCATGTCCGATAAACCTGTCTTTGAGACGCAGACAGAGGTGGCTGTATTAGAAAAGCGCTAGATAGATCGCCGTGAAAACGTATGTACATTCTCAGCCTATAGAATTTACATTGCACCTTGAAAGTCCCTGGGGACTTGCCATCATCTGCTTGAGTCTGCTCACACAGTTCAAGATTGTCTTGTTTCTTTTACAGTCTTCCATTCTCACTGTAAACTGCTTTTGGGGAGGCCAAAAGGCATTTTAGGGTAGTTTGGTGGTTTTGGTTTTCCTGGTAGGTTTCCATAGTCTTTGGATTTGTATGTGTCACTGTGCTGCTGGTGAGGACTGCTAATGAGATGAGGTAGAGTAATATATTCAGTGAGAATATTACTTTAGCAAATAGTTGAGAAGTGGCTATGAAAACAAGGAGAGATGAATTTAAATCTCAGAGCAATTATATGCTTTAGGTAGTATCAATTATGTAGTGCAGATTATAAATACACTGGCAAATAGGAAGCCCAGAGGACATTTCTGAGAAGTTGGTTGATTGAAAACAAGACAAATAGTGAAGCGAATAAGTGCAATGAGGAGACGCAATGTACAGCAGCCAGAATAAAATCATAAAGGTACAGTACAATAACCAATATTAACCTCTTGAATTTCAGTTTACCCAAGTCTGTACCATCTAAGAGTTCAAGCGGAACCACCACCTGTTAGGTCACTCTGCAGTATCAGCTGATACTGCAGAGATCCCTGACTAAAAAAAACACACAACTATTTCTGACAGCAGGAGGGGTGTCTTTTTAGAGACAGCCCCTCCCACAGTGTTATGTCTCGCCTAGGCAAGACGTAACAAGCTACAGGGGTTACTGGGAATTCTCTCCCATAAGCCCTCGTCTCAGTCTCACAGATGTGACTTCAGCGTCATCCCATCTGCAAGACTTTGCAAGCAGCTGACAACAACCCGCCCTCTCCCCCTTCACTCCTATGCAGACAGCGAGTCTCTGTCTGTCTAGGAGAAGGGAGGGGGGGCAGGTTGTTGTCAGCTGCCAGCTGCCCGGAGAAGAATTGATCCAGAAGTGGCTTCTCTTGCCCTTATTCAACATGCTGCCACCATCAGTAAAAACATGAAGAAGGTAAGAAAATTTTATTTGTTTTTGTGTAGCCGTTTTCCAGGATCTGAACTGCTGACAGGTAAGTAATGTGCTTATTTCATGTATGTGTGTTTTTTTAGTTTAAACCCGCTTTAAGAAGGATCTACTTTCCTTTCATACTATGTAAAGTTTGAAATCAAGCGATGATGGACCTGTGTTACCCAGATCCAAAAGCAATTAACTTTCTGCAATTGTGACTTGGGCAAGGATATATTTTGCATTGTACTACTGGTTATTTCACGTTATAAATCATCGCCATTACTCATATTTTATACGTCTGCAATACACCAAAAACATTATCTGTTCAAATAACACCAGTTAAAAAAACCACACAAAATGAAGACCACGTAATAATAATTTACAACCATCAACTGCTATTTCTGCTTCTCGTCAGGTTATTGTAGGGCTGAATATGAAGTGAACCTTTCAAGAATAAGAGGTAGATAATATCCAGGGCAGTGTTCTTACTGCCACAGGGACACTGTGTTCATATGTAAATGCCAACTGGATGCATTATGGTGAGCTAGGAACAAATTGTTCTTGAAATCTGCATTGCTAATATATTTCCTCTGAAGTGGATTTCTTTAAACCAACATAAATTGTTTGCATTTATAAAGATTTGAAAGTGTGGAAGTTTGAAAAACGATTTACAAATATATCCACAGGATAAAATTGTGACAAACCTTAACTGGTTCCTGTGATAGAATTACTAAAGGAATAGTGCAAGGAGTACATATTCATATAACTACAAGGACACTGTTTATGCAAAACAGCACTGAAATAGATTCATAGACAATAAAAAAGGGTACTTTTTGGATCATTTCATGAATAGATCAAAAAAATTATTAACTTAATGTGGAAAACCACATTAGGGCTATAAATAACTCATCGAACATGAAGTAGTTCATAATATCCAGATTGCAGTCCATCCATAACCAAATATACTACGTTTTGTTTATCCATGTGTCCTTATTTATAGCATACATTTTTTGGTTTGCTCTGATATGTAGAGCCCCATAAAATGTCATGTTTAATTGGCAAAAGAGTAACTTAAACTATTGTATTAGTTATACAGTTAGAAGAATCAGTATATAGACAAAGGAGATTACACTTTTGAGTTTGCCTTAACTTATGTTAAAGGGCTAAGTAGGTATAGTTTCATATATTAAATTGTTTAATTGATATGGTGAAGTCCCAACAGCTAGAACATGCATAATATTTAGTTTCTTTAAAAGTACACACATGTCCATACCACCCATAGGTTGTAGCACAGCCACCATACTAAGATCTGTTTATGTGATCGATACCCAACACTGTTCTTTACGACTACTATGATGTAATTCTTGGCCAAGGACTGGTGGTTGCAGGCAGAAAGACTGTGCTAATTCCCACTAAGATAGAGGGGCTCACAATGCACTACCAAGCATATTCTGGAATAAAAATGTTATCTTAAGTAATGCAATTGCAGATAGAGCATATTCTTCGATCTCTACAACACAAAAAGTTAATTTGGCCACACTTTCTTACTTAAGGCCCCACACATGTAGAGAGTGGGGGCCGACAGACGAGCGTCAGCGACCCCGTTAGTTTGAACGGGGATGCTGGTCCCTATTGAAACTAATGGCATTGGCCAGACATTTACGAACATGTCTGTTTACTTGCTGACCGAGCTTTGGGGGACAGGGAGGGGTCTTTCACCCCATGGTTTGCTAGGTGTATGGGGACCTTTAGTGCTTGAACGTTTGGAATATTTAATAGTGGATGAGTGGTGCATGGCAGTTATCAAAGTAAACAAGATCACGGAGACATCAAATTGTTTACCTGGATTTCTCCCATGCAACACTCAACACCAATGAAGATTAAGCAGCAACCTTTTTAAACATGGATCAGAATACTGCTAGCACTAGCCATGTACCCCTTGATTCAGTACAAAGCTATGCAACTACCAATGGTTCTTACTTCTTAAAATGCTTCTAATGTTATATTAAGTAGATCAGAAGGGAGCAAACATTTTGCTATAACTCTCTTTAACTTGCTACATTAATACTTAAAATGGCCCAAATAATATAAAGTATATAATTATTTATTTTGCTCATAGTCCCACTTGTAATCTTCTGGGAGTATAGATATCATTGCTGGTTACTGTAATGGTTAAACATGGTCAGGTAAATTTAGCATACCATGGCAATACAGTGAATGTGTCTAAATATTCATTAAATTGGGAACGAAAGTAACAGTGGATTTGCTCTTTAAATGCAAATTTCAATGGTGGAAAAGTGGGAAGTCATTGATGAAGTAATCATCTGTTACATTATAAATATACTAAATTGTGATATGTTGCTGGTGATTGCACGTTTAACTGCAGAATAATGTACTGTCAAATTATTTAGTAGGCACAATTTTAATTAACTCTGATTTTGAAAAAAAAAGAAAAACGGGTTTTAATTGCAGAAAGGCCTATACTAGAGGGACTGCAGATCTTGCAGAAGCTGAAGATTACCTTAGAGGTTCTGGCTGTTAATAGCAGCTTTATATTTGCTGCTCTCAATGTGTCACTTTTAGATAAAGAAGCCCCAGTGCTGTCCTTGATTCAGTGGAATAATCATTTTCTGGCGTGGAAGGGAACAGGGCAGTTTAAAATTAAAATGTTTTATAGTGAAACTTATGGAGACAGACTTGAGTTAGTCAGAGAACATTTATATACTCTCTGTGATACTATTTCATGCATTAAGTCTGGGTCATATACATGGATTTACTGACAGCCCATATTTTAATTATTAAAAAAATATTTTATTACAACTAAAATGGGACTTGTCTAGCCAAATAAGAAAATTATATTCTGCGGCTTCAGACAATTCCAGATGTCCCCTGTACTGCCTGCGAAAATGGTCCTGGTCATAGAAGGGAGCCCGTTCCTGTCACCTTAAAGAAGAGAAGGGACATGTCCGTAAATTTCTGCCCGATGCCATTAGTTTCAAATTCATTCAAACTAATGGCTGGCACACAAAGGGTGCCTCGCCGATGCTGTGGGCGATGGAGCAGCGTGATGACGCCATGTTATTTACAACTATAGATCTGCAGGCCAGTGACCTTCAACTAAGGCCTTCACTTCATGAACTCTAAAGCCTGCCATACACATACAGATAATATTTACAATCGATAAAACCCGACCAATGTTAGTAGTTGAGCGGCATGAAATCTGTGTTGGTCCACATGGAACGACAAATACATTTCGATTGAAATAGGTGACATCATTGATTGAAAAGTGATCAGAGAAGTAGAAAAAAAATTATTGGTCTGGGAACATTGGGCAAGTGTTTTGTGGTTTCCTGATCTAATTCGTGCAGATGATGCTTATTAGCATATTGAAACTTCCGGTGCCTGCATGCTGCAGCTGGTGACTATATGGATTGATCATAACAACCAAAGCTCTTTTTTGAGTTTTTGTGAAAATTATATATGAAATATCCATTCACGATTTTTTGAATTGCTGTTATCATTGTATTAGAAGTAAGTTGCTAATGGTTTACATTGTGTTAGTTTCTAAAATACTCTTGTTATTACCTACCGCTGGACATGATTCATTTTGGGGTGATTTCTAACCTTTAACCAATGACATGCATTGCTACCACCTATTTATACACTATCCTATCAGCTACTTTCCATAACCCCCTACATCACTTCCTATTGGAAAGCACATCGTCCGATAGAATTAACGATTATTTTTAATGACATTTCTAATCAAAACTAGAAAAATCGATCCAAAATCGGTTTCCCTAGGTAGTACCATTTTAGCTAAAATTACGATCGATAAACGATTGCAATATCGGGATTCATCTATCTGTTTTTATCGATGGTAAATATTATATAGTATAATGGTAAATATTATCAGTATGAGGATGGCAGGCCTAAGTTTACTACATCTTATACACATATGATAAAACCAGCTTCACAGAGACAACATTTTCCAAAGAGAAATCATAACCTTGGAGTTTGTAAACCTTGGTTTAAGTCAGTAGATGAAAACAGAGACTGTACATTTTAAACAACAGAAGATAAACTACAACCAAAGTAGTCATTAAAGTTGACATATGCTGTATCATCCCTTTAAGTATTGGTCAGGATACTAATTGTTTTGAGCATGTGGGAGATGGGTCACCATATCAGCTTAAGGTAACCTAGTAAAGTAGCTTTGTCGTAAACATGCAGTTAGTGTATTACCAGGTAAATTTGAATTGATGCCCAATATCTATTTGCATCCACCATACCTCCCTCTTGATTTAGGTAAAGTTTACAGAAATTGAGGTGTATGTTGTACAGGTATTACTGTGTGTTTGGTTTGGTGAACTGAACCCAGAGAGGGGTGGCCAGCCCCTACGGACTTTTAAGGTCAGAATTATGAATAGAGTTCCAGTCAATTGAGTGAGGTTAACACCTTTAATCAAAAAATGTAACATTCACAAACAAAATACATATCCGTCCAGAAAGTCCTCCCCCCCCCTCCCTTTCTATGTATGTTATACAGACTGACTTTTCAAAAATCTCTTCTTGGGTCCAAGTTACCTAACAATTTTAATTAAATTCTCATCTTTAGGACTAAAAAACTAAATTATATAATTTGTAAAACTACAACATAAAATAATATATTATCTCTGACTGCTATGTTCCATGCAAATATGTTCTGAGAAGCCTCTATTATGTAACATATAAAGCAAAACTAGGGGTCTTGAGTCGTGAAGACCAAACTGCAGGATTTAAATGAGTTTCATGGATGAAACAACCCCCTTACACAAACACCTTATTGATTTACATATATTTACTTCTACAGATATTTTACATGATCTGTCCATTAACAAAAACAAAGAAAATCTATTTAAAAAGGAAGACTGGATAATAGCTGTATATTAAAGTTGCTTTAATAAGTTAACCATCCAAAGCTACAAAAAATGATTAGCATTCCAGACTGCGTGTCTTCCCTCCATAGTCTCATTTATTCCTAAACATCAAAATACAGAGCAGGAAGAGCTAGAAGACCAGAAAATGTCATTTACATTACAATGAACATTTTATTAGCCTTCAAAATGCAGATAAATGAAAAGCAATTCACAAAAGGCAAAATAAAGATTACTTATTGTTTCAGAAAAACGTAAATAATGTGAGTTGGCAAATTTGTATTAACTCACATTAGTGGAAAGATTCCCAGCTTACAAACTCACCCATCATTATTGGTTGTTTTCATGCAACAATCACTGGTAAGGATGACAAGTAGACAGTGCATATCACCGTGTTACCAAACAAGCAACCTGACCTCAGTACATTTGTTCCCCATAAGTACTGTCTTATAGTTGCCAATTAAAGAATGACTATCATTTGGATATAAAAAACTAAAAATTGCATCTAGAAACCATCAGAAAATGTACCAAATATCTAGACCAGGGTGGGTAAACTATTTGACGTGTGCAACACAATGGGTTCCTAAATTTGACAGGGGGGTCAGACCAAGAGCAGAAATCAGAAATGTGTCATTAAAGCGTTTTCAATGCAAAGAGTCAATCAACACAATTCAACACTGAATCTTTAATGTGTACTGTTCCATTGATTATCAAAACAGTTTGACACTAGTGGATACTTTGTTATATCATAAGTGGGACAGCAGTGGTGCAGTATATAGGGGGTAATGGAGACTTGTGGGGCATGGGCAGGTTTGGCAGGAAAAGCTAGAATATGGGGGAGGGGGTAGGGACATTAAAATCAGCAGGCTACACTTGCCAGATTTAGACTAATAACATGTATCTATAACAGGGGGGATGGGCCCTCATTCATAACCTGTGTTTGAATGGGGAGGGGGGGGGGGGGGGGCTTGGTAATGTTCCTAAATAGAAAAGGGGGGCCCTGCAAGTAAAGTTTGTGAACCACTGGTCTATAACCTTAAGGCCCCCATACATGGGTCGGATTCCCACCGGATTCCGGCATGATCGATTCCGGGCGCGTGCACGCGAAACAATCGTGCTGGAATCGCGTGCAGCCCACCTTGTCCGATCAATCGCGTCCGATTGATCGGGGGCTCAGAATCGGATCCGACAGAGAACCAACATGTTGGTCTTTCTGATCCGATTCTGCACACATCAGGGGGAGTTGCCATTTGGGAAGTAAGCCGATCGGACACGGATCTGTCCAGGAATCCGTGGGACAAGGTGGTATGCAGCGATCGGATACTCTTAATTGGCTGATTGAACGGAGCTCCGATTCCCGCTGAGATCGCCGGAATCGATCGGGTGAGTGATCAATTGGCCATGGAATCCGACACGTGTATGGCTAGCTTTAGACATCTAAACTTGTTAATGGTCATGACAAGTAGAGGACAGAAGAACATGAAGTAGAGAACAGAAGATGAACTTGGTACCATATTATTCCACGTAAAAGCTTTAAACAAGCCTGCAAATCTAAAAATAAATATAAAAATATGTCCATTTTGAAGCACAGAAGAAGATCTTTTGAGGACTTCAAAAAGGTTTTTATTACTATACATGTCTATAGGAATGCCCACCTTAAACTGATCAAATGAATGAGGTGGTCAAATGCACTGCTCAATTAAGTTTGAATGATCTCAAACTGATGTCTCAGACTAGTCAAATTGTCGTTAGAGACAAGTTCTAAAATCTAGGGCATAGGACCATAAAATAAGTTGATGTTCAGCACTTCTTCAATCTAACTGTAAGTTGTTTTTACTCTATCAGAAGAATTGCACTCATATCTTCATCAAGTTAAACCATACATTTGGGGATTTTATCACTTTCTTATTTTAGTGACAATGTAATTCTGTACTGACAGATGGGCCAGGCTCACATATAGGGACACGACGGGCTTGTTTACTTTCCTACTTAAATAATAAAAACAAACATGTATGTGCGTATGTGTGTGTATATATACATACACACATCATAGCCTTACTGTTGTACCCCTGAGATTACACCGTGTCACAGAAGTGCTTAGTACAAATAATACATCTTATAAGCCACACAGCTATTTGCCATTCAAAATCATGTATTTTTCAGCACAGATCTAATTTTATGTAGTGTGTGACAATCTGACTGCGCTAAAGAGATGTTTTAGCTGGAGGGAACTGCAAAAAATGTTTAAATCCCACTGGTAATGGCTAATACCACATTCTCTCCTGGGCACAACAGCCATACAGCTGCCTTAGGTATTTTTTTTTGATTCAGCTAAATACATCCCTTCTGTTCTTACTCTTTTCACTCACAAATTTTAAACAGTGAAATAAATATGAAAACCCTCAAAATTGGTCGCGATTAGATCTAAAACTATGAATAAATGTTGGGAAAATCAATAATTACACATGCTGTTTAACCTCCCTAGTGAGCTGCTGAGGTCCAGATTTCCATACCAAAAGCGCACCATAGACTTAACATGTTTTGCGCACCAATGGAATTGTTTCCTTTTTATGTTGTAGGTCTGTAACTTCCCAAAATAAACTATTGCGGTATCCAGTACAATTCCCTTTGGCACCCTCTCTCCCCTGGTGTGATGGACCTGGTGACATCACACCAGGGGCACATCTGGAGAATCACACTGAAAACCGTTTTCGCCATAGAAAATGGTTTTAGTGCGATTTACTTTTAAATCTCCCACCGCCTCCCCGATGTGATATCACAGGGGGTCCGCTCTCCAGCAGCCTCTTCATTAGATCGGAGCCATGTGGATCGGTGAGTTTGGGGTGCTGGGGCTCTTATTGTTTAAAAAAATAAAATAGGATTGTATCCCATGCTACAACTGTGATTTTGTAGTGACAAGTCAGATGGATACTTGGTGCACACACATGTTCCATTCAGATCTACGAAATAAGGAAACTTTTGTTTATTTTTTGCCATAATGAAGAACACCACATTTACAAATATATGAAGAACTTTCTGTCTTCATCATAGGTTGCAAAACTCTAGAACTAAATAGCTTAAGGTAAGAACTGCACAAATCAATGATATCAGATTGGGGCAGCTCATTCCTTCATGAATGGCTCAAAAAACTGTTTTAGAAAAACTGATTCGGAGCAACTGCTGCTGTGTTGTCAAACCAAAGTAAGGCTGCGTCTACACTACAGAAATCTGCATGTTTTTCCCGCGGGCAGGAGCGGATTCACATGGGGATCCGGGGGGGGGGGGTTCCTGCAGACACACTAGAAACACATACCGCTTTTTATTGGTAAACAACAACCACGCCCAGTTTGCTAATAGAAATTTATAAGACACTGTATTGCCGACACGGCAACCGCCCAAGCAGCGGGCGAGTGCTATGGGTGGGTGAGTGCCACAACGCTCCCCGTGGTTGCTGGGGTCTCAGCCTTAGACAAAAAGTTTTTATATTACCTATGCCAAGACTTTTGTTACTCAAAAGCAGTATGTAAGTTTTAACTCTAGACAAAGCTTAAGGCACGATGTTGTTTATTCATAGTTTTAGATCTAATTGTAAAGCAACTTTATGGTCAACTCATTCCTGTTGTTTTGCATTATAGCATTTGAGAAAACAAAACAAAATCCAACAACCTGCCCCATCTTCTCACTGATACTAAAACAGACATTAAGGGGTAAAATTATCTGTTGAATGAAGCAGTTAAATCGATTTTAATTGGATTGTTTGACTATTGATTCTTTTCTTCTAAATTCAATTCCACAAAAGTGATCCAAAGCTATAAGAAAATGGAAAGAGTTGTGGTTGGTCAGGTTGAAAAATTCAGTCCATTGTACAAGTATGTGAAAAGTTCTTTTAGGTTTCTGATCAATATGAATCCAATTGGATTTTCAAGCATTTGCACACACCATTATCTTTATAATTGGAAAGGAATTTAAAGAATCCATGTTGCTTCATGATTGTGTGGTACTATGACTGATTGATGTGCAATTGAAATATTTAAAGATTGTCATTTTAATAAGTAGAATTGAAAAACAATTTAGCAAAAGTTGATGCCTGTATGACTAGCTTAAGATAAAAACCTACAAGTTATCCCACCTAAATACCATTTCTTTTTACAGTACAATCCTTTTGTCACATTGCTGCTCCTCAGACACATTTACAGACAATTCATTAATGTCAAAATGACAGGAAGGAGTTGTTGTGTAAATAGAGGAGGTAGTAGAGCTAATGTTCTCAACACGGACTCAACATTTAAAAACCATGTTTAGGGGTAGACCTGAGAGTTACATGGCAACACCTAAAGGTTCTATTTACTGTTTCATTCCCTTCTTTATCATTATTCTACAGATTATTTGGATTAATGTATATACTCGGGTATAAGCCCAAAAAAATGGGCAGAAAATGCTCCCCTCGGCTAATACTGGAGTCAGCAGACTGTCCACTCACCTAAGCTGAATTACCATGCTGAATTTCAGGCAGGCAGCTTCCCTCTTCACTGCATATCTTTTCTGAGCTCCCCGTGATTTCTGACTCACAGCTGATCGATGTCAACAAACTCCACACTGCCACCTGGTGGCCAGTTACTAGTTTAAATACAATTTTATTCAAATAATAATAATAATCCTGTGTTCTCTTAAATTTATTGAGGTTGTGGCACTAAGATGAATCCTGTTTGATTAATTCCTTGGGGCAATGGTACTTTTTCTATATTTTTCTCATTTAGAAAACTCCACTATCTGACTTTGCATTTTGGCTTATACTCGAGCCAATATGTTTTTCCAGTTTTTGTAGATACAATTAGGTACCTCGGCTTATACTCGGGTCGGCTTATACTCGAGTATATACAGTACATTTTAACCATTATAATATATATGAAAACAAAACAAAAAAGCCTTTAAAACAAGATAAAAAAGGCAAATATTTTATTCAAGGTAACTATGTTTAACAATACACATCAAAGTAAAAAAAATATGTTTCATTAACTTGTGGATTGCATTAAAATATTAAGGTCATTGCTGAATAATAAGCCTACAACAGAAACCAGGTTCATAGACAGTATACAGATCTGAGAAGGTAAAATAGTTTTAGACATAAAAAAAATGCTATATCAAGCGATTTCTCTGTACCCAGATATGACCCCATCAATGATTTTTTTTTTATTTAAACCAATTTGCCTATTGATCCTAACAAAGTTTAGCTTTCAATAATAACGTACAGTGGACCTTTTTTATTATTATTATTATTATCACCATTTATTTATATAGCACCAGCATATTACGCAGTGCTGTACAATACCTTTGAGTTACAGCCAGCTTAAATTTAGTCCAACTTGAGTTACAACCAAAATTTCAGTTTCAACTTACAACCAAGAACTTACAACTGGAAAAGAATTATGGCCAAGGCCAAAACATGTTCCCTCTTGTGCAGTTGTAAACAAAGTCCCAAAAATAATGTCCCCAAAAAAGCTTAAAAAGACTGAAGGAACAAAAAAGAGAAAGAAAAAAAAACATAACACATGAAAAGAAAGAAATTGTGAAGAAATACTAGAGTGGGGTTCATGTGAACAATCTCACTAATAAGTACAGCATGTCATAGTGAACCATCTCACCAATCTACAAAAGGCTATAAAATCTTCCAGTGAAAGAAAGGACACCAGAAACAATTTCTTGATGTTCTAATGGAAAGGAACTTTCCTTCCAAACAATAACCACCTTCCATTTCATCCTGTCCTCCTGAGAGCCAATGTCAATTTGAATGGCGATTACAAATGTATATTTCTGGTAGGTAAGGTATAAAGAGTTTGGAGTTCAAGTGATACTGTTTATTGGCTAACTGAAGTCATTAGATAAGTAAGCTTTCTGGATATGGCAGATCCCTTCTTTAGGCCTGAAGAAGGGATCTGCGTTGTCCCGAAAGCTTGCTTCAGTTAGCCAATAAACGGTATCACTTGAACTCCAAACTCTCTATATTAATCAATGGCTTACGCGGTAAAACACTTGACTTTTGGTAGGTTAGGCAAAATTTCCTTTTTGGTGAGAACACTGGGAAACATTTTGGTGTATTTGGTAAATTACACATATTATATATAAAAGGTTATTATGAAAAGGTTAGGTAAGCAGTTATTTGAGAGGTTCAAAACACATTATGGGTATTTTCATTAATTGTTATGGGGAAAAACAACCAACAAATTAAGTTTGCATCTGTATTCCCCCTTCCCCATACACACAATTTTGCACATCAACATGAAATCCACAGGTACTATTGCCCCGATTACTTTTTCTTTATACTGTAGTTTTTATAAAAAAGCAAATACGGTGGTATAAAGACTCATGAACGGGACGTATATTCAATTGAGTCTTGTATTATAAATATTGTTATTTACAGCAGCAGAGATAAGGTGGCACACAATTTACAGGGTACGCATACAACATGGATGAGCATTGGACATTGTAATTGTAGGAGTTATATTACAAGATTGTACACAAACATTGTAAGTGGAATGGTTTCCATGAATAATTAAATAAGAAGATAGAGAATTGGTTTGCAATATGTTATCCTGAATCCTGATATTAGGGACCTCACATTCCCTGCCAGTTATGACTCATTTACTTAGCTGGTACTGTACATCACCACAGCAAGCTTAACAAAGAACAGTTGCTCTAATGACAGACCTTCAATTGTCAGAACAGCTCAAATGATTGCAGACCATGAAGATAGCCTTGGTGTTAAATGTTGCATGGTGTAACAGCAGTGCAAAAGATTCTTATGAAAAGTATATAGTATAGGGTAAATATACACAGTCGCTATTTTAAAACCTGCCTAATGTAATACTCATTTGTGCCGTCAAAACAAGACTTGCTAAAAACATTGAAGGTGTCCTGTTTAGAGCAGACGCCTTAAAACATTTGTTACACAAATAATTTCAACAGATAACAGATCATCACACAGCTATTACCAACATGCCTGCTAGGCAAAAGGCATCCGGTTTACACCTCAATTAATGAACCACACACACCCATAAACGAAGAAAATGTCATTCGTTATAGAAAGCCATTTTCTTCAATTACTCAATCGTCCAGTTTTGACACGTTGTTTAATATATTGGTGGAGGACATTAAACAAAGTGGTTTGTAGCTATACTTTGGTCTCTAGGTTTGCCCACTTGCCCATGTTTCCAGCATTTATAATTCTGTTATTGCCTAATGTATCCCACCTCTTGGAATTTGGCATTGCAATTAGACCAATATTTGTCATTTTACCAGTCAATGGCTTTAATGTTGAGGCTTAGCAATATATGACTTTTAGGCAGGGTGACCAGTGCTTAGTGCAAAATATTTTTGTAACAACTAGCTAAAGATGTATGAGGGATCATCTACACACAAAATCCAATATATAGAATTGTTGATTAAGCTTGGGTAAATCTCCTTACTTAAAAAGTCAGCATTTGGCAATTTTTTTTTATTCTTTAGGGCCCTTTCACACTATATGAGTTGCGTTTTTAAAACGTTTTACATAGACAACCAATGTTACCATTCACATTCTTGTAAGGAGCTGACTGGGGTTCACCCACAAAAAATGTGAGTCTGCGGGACTCCCCAAAAATAAGAGAGATAGAATGGTGAAGAGCAGGTCAGAGTCAATTGAGGAGTGGAACAGTAACTAATTAAAAATGTGATCAATCACTTACTTGATGGGTTGTTGGTCTTAACTCACCCCCATACAGGGGGATATTGTTATTACAACAACCGCTTGCAGTAAAATGGCGTGTGGGGAGAATTGTTGTACATTGACCCCACTCAGTGTTAGGTCTTCTAGTTCAAGGTCGCAACTCATGTAGCCTATGGTAGACCGGTGGTCTAGGCAGCTTTGTCCTTTCCGTCTGGTTTTGCAAATTCAGTAAGGTTTTTTTTCTATCGCACTTCAAAGAAAAGGCTCAGATGGAGGTGCCCGTCAAAACAAAATGCTCATTTATTGGAAAGGAGTAAAAACACATCTGTATGTGTCGCATTTCCAAAAAACACAGCATTTCCACATGTGTTATTTAAAACACCCTGCTGTATGCATTTTAATACATTTTCCATTCATTTATTCAAAATGCAAAGCAACTATATAACACATACACAGATGTAATGTGAAAAAAACACACAGTGTGAAATGGCCCTTATAGAAAGACATTATTTGTTTCCTTGTTTTCCTCGCCTGCCACTGCTCCTTCCCAATAGTATATTGTTTACCATCTGTGCTATTTACATGCCTTCAGCCCTTTTAATATTGCTGCCCTCTTGTGTTATATTTTCTACCTATAATGTCACAAAATGATTATAACAATTTTTTTCACCAACTGATCTGATTAGTTTGTACATAAAGGCACTAAAATGTGTTTTCGTTGTCCTCAATAAAACAATTATTGAAGAAAAAAAAGGAAAAGATTTGTACAAAGTCATGAAATGCAAAACAATCAAATCGTAACTCTTCTACAGTTAAAATTTTTCTTTATTAGATCTAAAATCCAGTAAACAGCTGCACATTACTAAATGGCATTGCTCTTATTGGACTAATACATTAACCAAGACAAGTATCACAACAGAATAGTTGCAAATTAAAAGAAACTTGAAAGTTTGGGCTAAAAAGGTTGACCTAACCTGTAAAAAGAGGCAAGGCAAGTACTGATTAAAATGTTTATGTTATAAGCTTCAATCTCCAAGGCCGGAGCTGTTCTTCAATGGCTAACGCGGTACAACACTTGACTTTTGGTAGGTTAGGCAAAATTTCCTTTTTGGTGAAAACACTGGGAAACATTTTGGTGTATCTGGTAAATTACACATATTATATATAAAAGGTTATTATGAAAAGGTGTATGGCCATGCATTGCGAAAATATATTCAAAATGAATGGTCACATTTATTTTCGAATTGCGAATATAAAATCGCAATGCACGGTCATAAGCTTCCCAATTCATAATATCGCAAATATACAAAATTGTGAATATCCACTGCCACAATCGTTGAATATATTCACAATTCAAATATTCAAGCTCAACACTAGTGGAGATGTGATCGACATGTGAAGCAAAACCTTAAAGGATTCTAACAGGACAGATGCAACAGAAATCAATTTCAGGGTTAACTGTTCTTGGGAGTAAGTTTAAAAAAACTGACCGCAACAAAGTATAACTCCGACTTGTAATAAACTTGCTTATCATCTTATCAAGTTATAAAGACATAAGGCAATGCGTTCAGAACATCTATGATTTACCTGAAAACCACTCAAAGAGATTGCTACCATTGATAAATTATGTATCTAATCTAAAGCAGTTTCCTATTCACTTTCTAGCATATCATTAACTGATATTTGGCTCCAGCCCTATCATACTTGAGCAGACAACATAAAAACTTAATGGGTCAATCTACTTCTGATTGAATGCCCACTCTCCAACTGTCCTTCTATACAACACATGGTGGATTTGACCGAGAATAATAGCTGAACTCCTGGGAAACTACAGGGAGTGCCGAATTGTTAGGCAAATGAGTATTTTGACCACATTATCCTCTTTATGCATGTTGTCTTACTCCAAGC
>CM070037.1:42131167-42146434 GCA_036250615.1 Ptychadena robeensis | reverse complement strand
GATGTCACTTCTGGTACCTCCTATTAGCTGGCTAACATTCTTTCCACCCCGCACATAATCTGCACCAGTGGGGTAGTAGAAACGCCATTCCCTACTAAGTTACCCCAATTTAAAAATATCAGGAAAAATCCAGGTTTTTTTACAATCGGGATTTAGCCAAGAAAGTCACATAAAAATGTGACTTCCCCAGCCAGAACAGAATGCTTAACAGTTCAAGGGAAGGATAAAAAAATGCATTCACAATAATGGAGGTACAATGCAGTCTTAGCAACAGGGACAGGAGCTGATGTGTGTGCGTCACTCCAGCTTTGTGGATACCAAGATTACACCACTTCCTGGTTCTGGATAACATCCCTTCCAGGTCACGGGTGCTGTAGCGAAGCCGAGGTCTCTTTTTAGTTACATTCACAATCATTGGATCGAATGTGACTGTTCTGGGCGTCAGCCCTTTGTTGACCCCCGACCTGTGCATAGCGATACATCTCCCAGAGGGCCACAGGTCACAGGTATTAATTGTTTGCCTTGCTGCCATACACACAGCCTCAGAGGCATCATCTTATCTAGGACTAGTTTGCCACAGCCACACCAGACTTAAATATCATTACCTCTAAATTTTCTAGGCCTGTAACAGGAATATGTTGGTTCATATTGCTGGCCTTCATCTAATGCTAGTTGCATGGTTGTCAGGCTGATACCAAAGCCTTCAATCATTTCAGTGACCCAAAGCAACCATACAGCAAGTTACGTCAGATTTCCATATCTACATAATCTGGGTCAGTGCCTCGAAGTATTGAAACCTCTGAATCAGTGTAATGGTGTGACATACAATCAGCAAGCATTTTCAGAATAGCAACTGCAGCCTATATATTTCTCACTGAACAGGTTCACTGGAGATCTGCTGAACTACGATAAACATCATTCCAAAGTAAAAATTCCTTTATGCAGTTTTTTTTGGTACAAAGATACATTTACATGGCTCTGCCAAACTGACCCACGTTATACATATATAGTATATATAGAATGGCCCCACAACCATGGAACCCATGCAAAAAAGTCCAAACAGCAAAGTGACCTTATTGTTCTCAAAGACTAAGGCCTCCTCTATACCAGTGATTGCAAACCTTTTAGGGACTGAGTGCCCTTTTGTATGTTTGCCCTCTGACAAAGAAATCACCAGCCTATGGGAGGGTGAGGGTACTGTTTGCATTCAAAGAGGGAGAAGTGAATGTACAACCCAGGAAGCCAAAAAGCATCTTCTGCAGTTCTCTCCTCTCCCCCTTATCTGTGCTGACTGAGCACAGGGTGCCCACAGAGAGGGCTACCAATGCCACCTCTGGAATGTGTGCCATAGGTTCACCACCATTGTGTTATACAATAACATTTACCCAGGTCATAAAGGAGTAAATTAATAATTCTAATTCAATGTATGTTATAAGCAAAACAGCAATAGTGACATTGCTATTAGCTCGGCAGCTAATCAAACATCATCTATCATTGTTTGGAACCGGCATCAAGTTTACTGGACTGCTTAACTAATAATCTGTAAGAAATTGCTGAGAAAATGTAAGACAATCAAGTCAAATCTACTCATTAAAAAGATTACAATTTACTAGTACATTTTGGAAAATCTATTCCATTTACAAAATTTTATTACACAGTAATAAAAAACATTTACATACATTAATAAGACTTCTACAAAATAAATAAATAAATAAAATCCTAATGTGCCGTTAATTGGAAGAGATAAGGCAAGACATTTTAGTGGCCACAGGTAGGCTACCTACATAGATTAAAGACTCTGCTACTTTCGTTTGCTTTACCATGGTTAGGACCTTTGCGCATACCTTACTTTGTTGTGCACCC
Source organism: Ptychadena robeensis (assembly GCA_036250615.1). Classification (NCBI taxonomy): domain Eukaryota; kingdom Metazoa; phylum Chordata; class Amphibia; order Anura; family Ptychadenidae; genus Ptychadena; species Ptychadena robeensis. The sequence continues at coordinate 42,144,571 of CM070037.1, read as the reverse complement.
AGAGCCGTTCAGGGCATATGAGGAAGGGCGATCTAGCTGCTATCCCCCCCCCCTGTCCTTCCCCGACAATAAGACCTACCATGTCCCAGAGACAGCGTCCATATTTAGAGAAGACATGACAGGAGGTGTTTTGTCACCTACACCCAGAAATAAGCCCTAGTGCATTTTTTGCACCTAACATTTATTTAAGACAGCGTCTTATTTTTGAGGAAACAGGGTAGAAGGGATGGGTTAAGACTGTATGGGTAGCCTTTACTGGTTACCCCCCCCCCAGCGTTTTTTCCAAGTGATAGATGATAGATTTACATTACCAATATTGATAACCCCATGCCACATTTGGGGTAGATTAAATTTTCCAACCCTGCCCACATGTCGGCATCGTGCAAGCTTGTCGCTGGATGCTGGGAAGGTGCCCTTTCCATAGGCCTGTATTCTATTACATAGCATTTGCATCTAGGGTACTCACATCCCTGGGAATGTATAGAGGTGTGAGAAGGCAGTAAATACAAACCGATCACATGGTGTTTTTTGGAAATGGGACGAGTGATTCGTTGATTTAAGCAAATGGGACAGGGTGAAGAAGCAAATTTTTTTAATTAATTTTGTCTTTTGATAGTATGATTATGGATGTTCTTTGCAGTTTTTGCATTTCTTGTATATAATTTGTATGTTTTGTTTATCATAGTATATGTTATTGATGGTTTCATGTAATATATTTATTATATGTTTACATTTGGTTGGATTGGTGTAAATAACATATTCAAAGCTTTGGGCTCTCTATATATAAAACCTCCAGTCAATTGAAGTGCGTTGTGTGTTTATTATTAATGTTGTGTTATGTTTGAGGCTACCCTACCCTCTGAAGGTTGCTCAGTTATTCCCAAGTCATGCATATTTTGTATTTTCACATGCTGAGAGAAGAATGAAGGGCTTATCTACACTACATGTAATGCCCCTGGCTTTCCCCGATGGGAAATGGCATGCATTCTATACTGGTGCACGTTGCGCCAGACTTGATGGACTCACAAACTCCCGCCGCGTATCGTGTGGTAGTCAGTGTCACACATGAAACTTTAAAACTTACAGCCTAACCCCCCAAAAATATTTCCCCCAGAAATAACATTTTATATTCAAGTAGGACAGCACTGCGACGTACCACAAGCACCATAGCCTGGTAAGCAGAACGTGACGCATTCTCTTTTCTGGCATTCGCCTAAAGAGTTGAAATTGGGGTGCTTTTCCTTTTCAACTTTGCAGGCTGCTGCTTAACGTTAATAACAAAAGCATAAAGCAATAAAGAAGAACTATGACCTCCCATTAAAACATATAACAATAATAAAAATTGCAGAATTAAGTATTACGGTTAAACTATGGCCTCCAATAATAATAATAATAATAATTAAACTATGTTGCAACAATTATTGATGCAACTTGAGCTTAAAGCGGACCTACCACCTGTTCGGTCACTCTACAGTATCGGCTGCAGCTCAGCCAATTCTGCAGAGATGCCCGACTAAAAAAACAAAACAAAACTATATCTGACAGCAGGGGGTGTCTTTTTAGAGACAGCCCCTCCCACTTTGTTACATCTCGCCTAGACAAGACGTCACAAGCTGCAGGGGTTACTGGGAGTTCTCTCCCACAAGCATCTGTGTCTGAGTCTTTGTGAAGAGGGGAGAGAGAAGCCTCGCATCAACAGCTAGATGGATCCAGCTGACTGCCCCCCCCCCCACTTCTCTACCACACGGAGCAAAGGCAGAGGAGTCTCTGTCTGTGTAGGAGTGAGTGGGGGGGGGTGGGTTGTTGTCAGCTGCCCGCAGAAGAATCAATCCGGAAGTGGCTTCTTTTGCCCTTAATCAGCATGTGATTGATACCTGCTCACGTGGTGTGATCGACCAAAAGTGATCGAAATATTAAATCGATCAAGCAGTAATCGGTAAATGTCGGTAAATTGCAGTAGATTGTACAAGTATCTGATGGGATTTCCAGGTATTACTACAGATTATACTACAGAGCATGCGCATAGCTCTTAGTTAAAGAATCAATCGGTTTTAAAATCAATTCACAGTGGACCCTTTACAACAAATTGGTGGTAGATCTAAAGGATATCTGACAGAGAGATCTAAAGGTGTATGGCCAGCTTTTGGCTCTATTTACATGGTGTCCAAAATCAGGTATTTGTTGCTCTCACCATAAACAGAACCGTTAATTACAAATAGATGTAGCTTTCATGAATGACAACAGTGTCTTTGCTACTCTCCCACTGTGAGCTGCAATGTGTGGAAGGGGTAGCATGTGAGATACAAATGAAAGGACACTAACTGGATTTAGTCATAAAAAGGAGCCTTTAATTGTACTAATATTACATCACAGGAACCATGGAGGGTCAACAATGGTTTTATTTTATTTTTTTAACTTAACGGTCTAGCATATTTTGTAACACAACAGCATTATCTCTTATTCGTCCAACATCAGTTTAGCATGAATGTCGCTGCCCTGGAATTCCTTGCATTCTAAACTTCCCAAAGAGGAACGGTTATTCATTAACATTCATAATAGCACAAGGGGAAGTCCTGCTCTGGCAGTTTTTTATGGCTGAACAGCCTCAGTGGCAGTTTTATCCGGCTGTGTCATGTGTTAAATAACATTTTCGGATTTTAGATGCCAGAGAGAGTAAAAGCTCAATTTTCTTAATATAAATACATAAAGCAAGTTCATAAAAATGGTTTATTTATTCGCAAATATCTATCAGTTTCATCTTGCTCTTCCCTAGGCTTAAAATCTGTCATCATGGAAGCAGATCAGTAAAATATCACTGCATAACCTACCACAGTATAACATTTTATAATGTACCAGTTTGACTTAAAAAAAAATAAACTCAAAAACTAGTGTGTATAAGGCCTAGGTGCCAACCAGCGGCCTGGGGGCCGCATGCAGCCCTTTGGACATTGTTCGGCGGCCCCCTTGGTCCTCCACATGTGGCCTCTAAAACCTGACTCTTAATGCATAGGGCATAGCAACCCAGCTTTCCGAATCAACTTTGGCAGTCCTACATCAGTAAAATTGGCAATAATTATCAGGGAAACCAGGTCTACATATGAGCGCTGCACCGAGGGGCAGAAGGGGGGTGGGTGCTGTTGGGTTTTACTACCTGACGTGATCAGGTCCACTGCCTGCTGAGATGTAATGTGATTTAGTGATGCCAAGGGCCGCAGTTGTGGCTCTATATATCAACTCAGTTGCCCACCACTGGTATAAGGGCTCTTTCACACTTTATGCTTTTGTCTTTCGCCAACGAATCTAGTGTGCAATCTGCAAGAATGGCATTAATGCGATGGACTTCTTTGAAGAAAAAAATTGAATTACAAATCATAACCAACTGGGCAACAAATGTATTTGGCCAGTGTATTGGTTCTATTGTATGGGATGATTGCATTAAAACTTTATTGAATTACAAATCATAACCAACTGGGCAACAAATTTATTTGGCCAGTGTATTGGTTCTATTGTATGGGATGATGGCATTAAAACTTTATTGAATTACAAATCATAACCAACTGGGCAACAAATGTATTTGGCCAGTGTATTGGTTCTATTGTATGGGATGATGGCATTAAAACTTTATTGAATTACAAATCATAACCAACTGGGCATCAAATGTATTCAGTTTTTTCAAAATGATCCAATAGCAAAACACACAGGACCTCCAACCGCACTGCATGGCATTTTGCTTTGCAGTTAGAGAACGTATATGTGTAAAATAGCCCTAATAGAATATTCTTTTATGACACATTCTTTTAGGTGTTGTGCCAACAGTTAAAATGACTGTTTAACAGAACTAAACAATCTTTCCAGATAATCATCTTACTTGTGACCATCACTTGTCCAGCAGCTGTAATCAAGATAACAGCCAATTCGTCTGACGTACCAAGTTAGGGAAAAAGAACATTGAATTCCTCCACACAGCTTGTAGAGGGAATATCCTTGTCTATAACATCTCAACAGGGGCAATACAGTTCCATTGTGATGCCTTGTGTCAATGGGAAATAGTTATATAAAAGAAACTATATGAAAGAATGTGAAATGTTTTATGGGACAGATGTGACTGACTATGGTCTCTGGGAAGTGCGGAGTGTTGTGTTAGGCAGAAAACTGATATAAAGCACAATGTCAGCCATAAATATAAACTGCTCCCAGTGTTAGTATATTGCTAGATCACTCAGAAGTACTTTATCGTGTATGTTTTTTTAATCAGGTTTTGGAGTAGGTTCTCTTGCTATCCAGGAGAGATTTCACTCACTTTGTTACAATTCTGATCACATTTTACCAGACAGAAACTAAAGCTGGCCATACACTTTTAGATCTCTTTGTCAGATATCCTTTAGATCGGTGGTGGGCATGGTGCGGCCCTCTGCATCACTAAAGGGCCACACATAATATTTTCAAACTATACTGACTTGTATAAGCATTAATGTAAGAAATGACAGCATGCATAGCTAGAAGACATTATTTCTAATTGTTAAATAACAAAACTTGATTTAAATGATACTTCAAGGGAACACTAGTGTGGTAATGCACATTTAGTGTCATATATATCACCAAACACTTTGAGGACATCTATGGGGCACATAACTTTTGATTCAAGGGTTATGTGCCTCTATTCTGTTCCTCTCCTCCTTTTCCGCCGTAAGAAGGTCCCAGACAAAGATTTGCAGCGGGGGATCGCTGGACAGAGTTCCTATTCCCTATGCAATAACAGTTAGGTAAGTGGCCACAAGTGGAGGACTGTGGAGGGCCGCTGAAGAACACCAAAGGGCCGCATGCAGCCCCCAGGCCGCAGGAAGGGCACCCAGGCTTTAGATCTACCAAAAACGATGTAGTTGATGACTTGATGATGATGTTTAGAAAGTCCCTCATATTACATAGTTTTGGTAAAACAAAAAGAGGATCTAAAGGAAATCTGACAGAAATCTAAAAGGTGTATGGGGACCCTAATTATATATTATATCTAACAATGGTCACCAAACTAAAACATAAGCATTTCCATTTAGTTTTTCTTTTACCAATAATTACTATCTAATAAAACATGGCTAATACTGACAGGAAGTGAGGGAAAATCTATGCACTGGAGTCCAGAATATCAGAAAACCTATGTTTTCTAGGTTAAACTGTTGAGTATCTGGTCAATCTATAAGATTCTATGACCTTCAGAGTCTGGAAACTCTTGGCTTGGGTTGATCTGTAATCAAGCTATGACATACCTGTCAACCTTACTGTCCCCGAATAAGGGAACATTACAGTGGCATATGTGACATCACTTCCGGTATTTTGTCATGGCTCTTCGATGTCCCACATTGCTGACGTCACTTCCAGTATCGGGAGATTTAAGTCTCCTCCTTGCTGTTTCGTAGCTGTCTTAGGAGGGAGAGGGTGTTACACTCCATACTAATGTCCCACACCACACATCATCTGCACAAGCGGGAACTTATGAGGGAGAGTAACGCCCCCCAAGTAACTTTGAGGGGGAGGGTTGTTATTGTTGGAGTGAAGCTGCCCGTGCGCCTTCCCACCCCGTGCAGATCTGAACAGCATGAGGGTGCCTACAAGGTGGGTTGGTGGGGAAAGGAGGAGAAGCGTGTACAGGTTTGTCCCTTTTCTTCTTCTTCTTCCCGGTCCAGTAGCCATTGCTTCCCCAATCCACCCCCCGTCCCCAAACACCCCCCCATTTCAGATGGGAGGGCTTCGGGGACCACTGCCCTGATGCTTCTGGTAATCCATTTCATGCATCTCTGGCTGTCTACATAGCAGATTTTTTATTTTACAACTTAGCGGGTGTTTCCATTATACATCGGGACCCCTTTGCTAAGTGTATACGCTTAGCGGGGATCCTGACGTAGCACATGTCATAGAAATTGCCTGCCGGCGGATGATCTATTTACACATCCGCCAGTGCAGAGGCTCAACATATTCGACTACGTTGAGCCTTAAATCGGCAGAGCGGCTTAGCATCGTAAAGATCCATCCTCCGCCGAGCAGGTAAGGCTATCTACTATGTCGGGAGGGGCCTCAACGAAATGGAAACAGGCCCTAGTCTATGCCAACATTTTTACATTACAATAGGTAAAGCAGGTGCAAGCTATAAAATTGGACATGAAGTAAAAAAAGTAAAGGCTTTGCAGAAGTAGAAGGTAATTGGGTGACCGGAAGAAAAGGAAGCAGATTCCTTTTAATGTACCTGGTGGAACTCAGGTGCTATTTGAATGCTCGTATATTTTCTAGGCTGATGGATATAAAGCCGGGTCCTGTCCCCTCAAGTCATTCAAGTTTTGTGGTTAGCCCATTACTGTGACAGACATGCTCTATATCCAAATGTGATAAATTAGGAGAGGGAAGGGTCAAGCTCTCCACTATTCCAATGATTCAGAATAGCACTCCGGGCGTTTTAATAAAAAATGGACATGATGAGATGACAGTGATAAATGAGGTACTGTCTACATTGTATCTAACAGTCATTGGCCTTGTATCATAGGACAGGTGTTTCTAGACCATAAGACTGCCTGAGCAGAATTTACAATGTTTTGGCAGGTATGACTACCCTTCCATATGTATTGTACAACGAGTTTAGCTGTTTGTTTAGAGTTAAGTTAACATTTGTATGTTTATCATCTTTGAACATGTAAAAATCAAGGAAATGTTCTCCATGGAGAGCTCTTTCTATGGTACATCTTCCTCTTTAGACGCTTTTGGCAGAAGCAAATTAACCTCTCAGCGAGCAAGCTACAAATATTTGTTTTCAGGATATTCAAATGTAAAGGAAATGTATTCATTTTTCAACAGGAGATGAAAGCTTTAGCATGTCTATTTGTAGGAGCCCAGATATCTGAAAGCAAGCGATTCTGACTGCAAAGTCAGTGCTTTTTCAAGACAGACCAGATGATGGTAGTTAATCAGATTTGTGCTTCCATCACAATGTGAGAACTGGTGTTCAATCAATACCAAAGTTTTTTAAATTATCCAAACTGCAAATGGTACAATTCTAATGCCAAGTTACTGTCATTATGCAGGTAACAGAAAAATATATTTGCCTAGGATTACTAAATTATCATTGACTTATGGTTATAAAAGGAAACCTACCTAACAGTCAAGCAACTGTATACATTACATCTAAAGCCCCCCCATACACCTCCATAGAATTTCCATTAGACCTACCAACAACTATGTAGTGCTGGGTCCTCCCTGATAGAATACATAGTGATTAGAGAGTTTAAAAAGGTCCTTATATTACATAGTTTTGGTAGAAGAAAAGTTGTACAAAAATTGTATGGTAAGATTGTAAGGTGTATGGGGGCCTTAAAGTACACCTTTAGATCTTTCAGTCAGATTTCCTTTAGGCCTCCTTTTGTTTTACCAAAACCATGTAATATGAGGGACTTTCTAAACCATCAAGTCTACCTGTGATCAAGCGCAGAGGACCCTATACTACATAGTTGTTGGGAGATCTAAAGGATACAGAGAGATTTAAAAGGTGTATGGCCAGCTTTAAGGCTGCCATACCTGGGGACGATGCCCGTGAGATGGATCAGCCTTCAAGCTTAGCCCAATATCGAAGGAGCTTGAGGCACAGCACTGCTGCGTCATCCAGCTAAGCTGTAAATTTATGCTCGGAAATTTATGCTTGAAAACAGGGATGGGCACATACATAGATATGCGCCAGATAGGTGGCCATGAGTCCATATCTATGCGTGTATGGGCAGATTTACTCCCAAGGATGTTCTACTTAACCTTCTAAGCGTTTGGCCCGAATTAACTCTGGCTGAGTTTCATGCATCACGAAACTCAGCCCCAGTTAACTGGAGCCGCGCCCGAGGTCTCGCCGTCTTCTGGCGGCAGTCGGGAGCACCGGCATGTATGCCGATGCTTCCGGGTCCGCCCCCGATCGCGTCACCGGTGACGCGAAGGGGGCGGGGGTAGGCGGCGCCATAGACCTCCGTCAAACTGGAGGGGCGTCGCTTTTCATCAGCATAAGTCCGGCGTCTCCAGTGACGCCGGGCTTATGTTAATGACCCTCAGCTGAGCAGGAAATCACGAAAAAACCGTGCCACGTGGCAAACGCTCAGAGGGATAAGCAGGTCTGATCAGAATTATGGTACTTGTTCTCACATATACCAAATATGATCCACTTGCATAGGGCACTTTATTTCTTTTTTCAATTTAACCAAGGCCAATCTACTTATTGGGACATATACCAAGGAATGTGTGTTTCAAACCCACTACTTTTGAGATCTATTATAACAGAATTACTAGGTAGACATCATTGTACTAAAATTACTTGCTAGTCCTAATTCTACGTTTATAGGAACTAATAAAACCATTAGTGTATTGCCTTATTCAGAAGACTTGGAAGAATTCTACTATAAATACACTGAACACAAATATAAACACAACACTTTTGGTTTTGCTCCCATTTTGCATGAGCTGAACTCAACGATCTACATACACAGAAGGCCCATACAGTGCAATTGGCTTGCTGATTGGAGGAATGTTGCAGCTGTTGCGAGTGAAATTAAGCTGTGCCAAGTTGCTGAATATTGGCCGGCACTGGAACACGCTGACGTTTACACAGATCCAGAACATCCCAAACATGCTCAATGGTGACATGTCCGGTAAGTATGCTAGCCATGCCAGAACTGGGATGTTTTCAGCTTCCAGGAATTGTGTACAGATCCTTGCAATATGGGGCCGTGCGTTATCATGCTGCAACATGAGGTGATGGTCATGGATGAATGGCACAACAATGGGCCTCAGGATCTCGTCACGGTATCTCTGTGCATTCAAAATGCCATCAATACGCCATCTGCCCTGAACAGCGAAAACCGGGACTCATCTGTGAGCAGAATGCCTCTCCAATGTGCCAGATGCCATAGAATGTGAGCATTTGCCTACTCAAGTCAGCTATGATGACGAACTGCAGCTCCAGACCCTGGAGAGGACAATGACCATGCATATGGATTTCCCTGAGTCGTGTCTGACAGTTTGTGCAGAATCTCTTTGGTTATGCAAACTGATTGTTGCTGCAGCAGTCCAGGGGGTCTCAGATGATCATGGAGGAGAACATCTTGGATGTGGAGGTCCTAAGCGGTGTAGTTACAAATGGTCTGTTGTTATGAGGCCAGTTGGATGTACTGCCAAATTCTTTGAAATGCCTTTGGAGACGGCTTATGGTAGAGAAATGAAAATTCATTTCACAGGCAGTAGCTCTGGTAGATATCCCTGCAGTTAGCATGCCAATTGCACACTCCCTCAAAGGTTGCAACATCTGTGGCATTGTGCTGTGTGATGAAACTGCACATTTCAGAATGGCCTTTTATTGTGGGCAGTCTGAGCCACATCGTGCAATATTTATGCTGTCTAATCAGCACCTTGATATGCCACACCTGTGAGGATGGATGGATTATCCTGGCAAAGGAGACGTGCTCACTAAAAGCCCCCATACACCTTACAATCTTACCATAAAATGGCTGTACAATAAACTTTCTAAACCTTCCAATCACTATGTATTCTATATGTATCAGGGAGGACCCGGCACTACATAGTTGTGGGTAGATCTAATGGAAATTTTATATAGGTATGTAGGTATGTATTTATGTAAGTGATCTGAAGGTGTATGGGGGGTGGGGTTAAAGTCTATTTTCAAACTTTACTGCCATGAAGTAATCTTCAAGTGTTAAATATTAATTAATAAATGTGAAATGCATAGCGAGCACATACGATATGTAAAGTAGATATGCCCTGTGTCCACTTATCAGCATGAAAAGAAACAAATACTGATGACCAGATTAGAAACATAGATACATTATAATGTCTCTTTAAATTGGTGATCAGTGGAGATGTAGCTTCTAAATATTGGTCTGCTTATATTCACTCTAACACAGACCTACAATAGTCCTCTTGGTCTAGACTTTTTACTTACCATATTCAACATAAGACAACATTTAAAAGTCAATTTTGAAGTTACAAATATGTAAGCGGCCATTAGGGTGGATAAAAATCGAAGATTTTTTTTATTTAAATCTGATTTTTTTGATTTATATCGTTTTCTTTTTATATAATACTTTTTAAAGGAAAAAACATTACCATCCCAAGGTTATTCCATTATGGAATAATGATTAGTTTATGTAGAATAAGGCTGTATATGTTTACATGTTTTGGTAAATAAATTCCCTAAAAAACATCCCAAAAACAATAGACAGAAGTTGATAATGGCATAAACACATCACCCAAAATTTCCCCATTAATAGACCAGGGCGAGGGGACGGCCCACTCCATATGTAAAGCAATACATTTATTATACACTGTGTAAAAGATGACACATCTGTACAGGTGCTTACACAATTAAAGAATAGTCCAAATGGCGCAAATTTCACCCAAACGCGCGTTTCGTTGAAGACTTCTTCAGGGGACACGATATGTCATTTCATAAGCCAAATCTGCTTTTGTGTCCCTCAACCGTGTCTATTCAAGGTAGATTTTGGGTGATGTGCTTGCGCCATCAACTTCTGTGAGATTATTGGGCAGTTTCTCTGCCTACAAGATATTATCACAGATGCTTGGTTTACTTTCTCAGTTCTCAAAACTAAGTGCAATGGAGAAGTTGTCCAAATATGAATGATAAACCTAAACTGGGGATAAAAAAAACTAATATGAAAAGCTGTTGTTCTAAAAATCTTCACTTCCTCGCATTTTAAAGTTACACCAGCAAGAATTATTGATTTAAATCAGTTTGATTTAAATCGAGCTTTACAGACTAGTGATTTAAATCGGTTTGATTTAAATCAAATCCACCCTGGCGGCCATTGCTGACTTCTACTTTTTAGATACATGCTCCAGGCTTACAACAAGTATTGCCTCAATAACCATCAATGGAAGAATATAAAGTCAGCCATAGAACCAGCATCTTAGAAAGACAAATCAAGTTAGAAATAGTATATCTAGAATATATATCCAGATAGTTTACCTTAACTACTTGCAGTTACTCTCTGTGCTACTTGTACCACAATGACCCATCAAGTTATCTCGTCAGCACAGAAACTGTGAAAATCACATTCTGATGGGCACAACATGGTATATTATATAAAACCCTCAGTCACTGAGGTGTGAACATGCAAATAAAAGACAATTACTACATACTATTGATTTTCTGCCACAACTGTGTTTTCATGATGGAGGAAAAGGACCTGCAGTATCATACTGTAGCATCCTGTGTTACATTCTATATATAACATTCAATAAATTGTATTATTATGCAATGCAGAAACAAAGACGATCTAAAGCTGGCACACATGCTGCTGAGCAAAGCAAACATTTTATTGTTTAGGCAAAGCGAGGAATCAATCATTTTACAGCTATAATTACTCATATGATTATAACCATAAACATCAATAGTTAAACACTTATTTGGGGAATGTTATGCATATATATAAGAAACTGAAAAGTTATTTGGATACCATAACCACAAACCTCAGGATGGGTTGCCCATTGAACTATTGATGATTAAAACATCACAATCAATATTACATAGACCTATAGGAATAAATACCTGGAAAACTGCTATATGAAAAGTAAACATGGCGGTCACTAGCCTCATCACTTTCCGTTAAAGCCTTCGCTGCTTGCTTGCTATGAGTTTGGCACTAAATAAAAATGACACTGCATTGAATGGTTTTCACAGGGCTGCCATGGCATGTTATGCAGAAACACCATGAATTCTGGATGATGGAAAATTATTGCATACCACTGACCTCATCTATCCTCCACTGCACTAAACCCAGCTCTAAGCATCATTGGCAAACTTGAATTTGAATAATAAAAAAGATTATTTCGTTTACATAGGCCAATTCATAATCACGTACTTCCCATTTGGATTGAAGTACATACTACAACACATTCTGAATAATGTACTGGAAATCAACACACAGCATTCAAATAATGGTATGGAGTATGGGGTGGCCAACCTGTAGCTGACCCCATTTTTATTACCAGAATGCATATATGCCTCAGGTTATCGGACGTGCCACCTATTCTATTTTGCACATTGGTTTCAGGTCCGTATATACCAAGGGCAAACTGTTGAAGCTTCCAGAAACATAAACCCGGGATAAGATGAAGGGCCCAGGTTGTAAGAAAGGTTGGCTTGTGTGTCTATCATTGCAACCTCAGAACAATGATCGTACTATAGACGGTGACTCCATAGACTCTGCTATAGCTTCCCATGCAGGTGTGTCAGGGAGGTTCACAAGTCTGCAACTGCACCAGTGAATGAGATGCCTGATATAGTAACAAATGTGCTACTCACATAGCATCACTCATTGTGTCACTGTGGACACATGCATATTCATAGGGAAATGTGGACGCCTGGTGATGTGAACACTAAGAAACTTGCAGGGAAGCATTGGCATGTCTCATGTTCTAGGGAGGCAGCTCAGTGCAGCAATCCCTGACTCCTAGCCCACAATCCAGGAGCTTCATCTGTCCATGGTGCTGAAACTGCAAGGCGCTACCTCCCCCCCACCACCATCAGAAGCCCCCCTTACCCATTACATGATCCCACAAAATAAAATGGACACATCAATACGATTAGAGAGGTCTGAACCCTAGTGCACATGCTGTTTATTTCCCAGCCATAGTGGAGGACAGCAGAGGAATAAAGCACAGAGCCATTTGTAAGCATGCTTTGCATGAGCAGCTCTGCATCGTGTACACTGGAATACTGCTGCAATGCAAATCACCTCCAAGACCACCGTGTGCAGGCACATTGGGTGGGGGGTCAAGAGATGATCTGCCACGGGGGTCTTTTGTTTTCTGGGGGTGACGGTGCAGAATGTTGGGGTGTACAATGGCAGCCACTTACCGTCCCTCTCGCATAGCTGGATAGACTCCAGGCTCAGGTTCTTGATCATTTCCTCGCAGGGGCTGTTCGGGCTGTTGATGTGTTGGCTCAGGCGTGGTACCTCCATGTTGTGTCTGCGGATCGGGGTGTATTGTGTGGTGATGCGGGTGTCCCCCCTTCTCCCTCGGCTGTCAGAGGTGCCTTGCAGTGCCTGGCTGTGGCTGGAAGAGGAGAAGGCGGTGTCCAGGCAGCTCTCCTCTCTCAGAGAAGGAGCGTCACCAGCACACGGCGATCTCACGGCACAGACAGACAGAGGGAGAGGGACAGACAGAGGGAGAGACAGACACACAGAGAGAGAGAGAGAGAGGGGTGGGGGAGGAAAGGGGGGGCACTCAACTCAAAAAGAGCTGATCAGTGGTGTTCCTGCGGCTCCCTCATTCCCTCCATGTAGGGTGCAGCTCTGACACAATGTACCCAGCCAGCTCTTATGTAATAGGCTTCATCCCCAGCACACACAC
>CM070037.1:42094978-42108339 GCA_036250615.1 Ptychadena robeensis | reverse complement strand
TCTATAAAACACTATAGGTTCTACACAGGTATTGTTTCCTTACAGATGCTTTCTAGTGTTGATTATGTTTGTATTGTCAGGAAATTAGATTCAGTATTTTTAATTCATGGCTATGTACATGTGAAATAAAGTATAGCAGCAGGACCATCGTATATTAGCATAATTAACTTAAATCTTGACACCAATTAATACAATAAAACTGCAGTAATATAAATGTCTTTACTTGCATGGATTCTTCTGTATGAGCGATGAAAATACACAGGGATCTTACTTCCTGTTCTTCAAATTCTGCCTCCTCTAGAGCATTTTCTGACCATATGGAGATTCCCAGGTTGACACCAGAACATGCTCATTCTATCTCTAGGTGTTAGCATCGCCTCATCTCTGTGTGTTTAGTTCTGAATGGAGGAAAGCGATACAGTAGTATGGGCTGTATAGCGTGTGTGAGGGCATTAACACTGAATGTTGCTATGCTGCCTGTGTCTATCCATACAGAGAAGCATGCAGCGATCACCTTCTAGTGTCAACCTAGGAATCGCCATTTTGAACAGAAGGCACTTGCAGATGCCAGAAAACAAAGAACAGTAAGTTAAGTTACCCTTTATAGATAGAAGGACCTACCAGAGATTGACAAGGTCTACTACATAAAAAATACATATAAAATGACAGAAAATCTGGTTAAAAGTCTACTTTCCCTTAAGTATTTCCCTCATATATTTTGTACAGCCTTAAGCCAAGCCATGGACTTTGAAACTTTAATCAGGGGTAGTGGGAGCTAGCGAAGTATTGAATAGTTTCTCATCAAGGTTTATGATATAATCAATTATTTTAATATGTTTGCACCTTCCATTTTTCATGTACAAACAGCAAACCGGTAATTATCTCACAGTTAGCAATTAGATTTCATTTTTAGGAAACCATGTCAGTGTGAGATTTATTCTAACTGCTCTGCTCTGAATACAGAACTTTCCGCCTCGCATTGGTTTAATCATTGTGTTTATAGTGTCTAAACATCTTTCTATTTACAAATCTGAATATTTGAAAGAGTGTATTTTAAGCTTAAAAATTTAGAACAATTGATTACTAAATGTTCCTTTACTGATGATGTTTCGGAACTATAATTCAATAAACATTTATGGGCAAAGAAACATTCCCACATGCATCTGCACAGCCTTGCTGTCTGTTTATGTTGGCAGACTTTTCTCAACCCACAGATCTGTCACATTCACTGTCACCATTCATTTCAAGTATGGACAACATGAAACAACATGTAGCATTTCCTGTGGCTGTTCTGATGTACTAGCTGGATTTGTCTGTCAGACTTTTCTGTATGTTAATAGGATCAGAGCTAATGTATAGTACAAAGCTTTTCAGCCAAGATTTCTCTACCAAAGCAAGCCTATGGCAATCAGCCCAAGCTACTCCATGTCTATGTGCCATAACACGCACCCCATGGTTTCGGAGAAACCATAATAAAGAAATATTAGAGTTAGTTAGAAATAATAATAAAGAGTCAGAGACAAAATGCCAGTAGCCAGGGCTTTGTTCCACTCCCTCCAGCCAAAGGCTGGTAACAGGAGGCAAAACTCAGTTCCAGCTGAGTGCAGGGCTTAAATGTTAGCATGTGTTTAAACCCCAGGTGCCCAACCTGTGGCCATTTGGGTGTTCTTCAACGGCCCACATCAGTCCTCCCCATGCCCCCAAAACCTAACTGTTAATGCCTAGAAACTTGTCCACCGATACCCCGCTGACGCATCTTTGTCCGGGATCTTTTTACAGCGGGAAGAGGAGGAGAGGAACAGAATAGGGGCACATCACCTTTAATTCATAGATATCCTTAAAGGCTTTGATATCTTTGAGCCACATAACCTTTGATGATACATATGACACAAAATGTGTATTACCATACTACCGTGTTCCCTAATGCTTGAGATATAATTTAAAGCATGTTTTGTTATTTAAAAAACGAATAATAATGCATACAGCTATACCTGCTGTCTGTTTTCAATAAAAAATGCTTATACAAGTCAGTATAGAAGTATATGAAAATGTTAGTGATGCCGAGGGTCGCACTCCATAGCAACTCATTTGCCAACCAATGGTTTAAACAGTAGCAGAACTCATTCTCTAACGTATGGAATCACCATTTTGAACAGGAAGCACTTGCAGAAGCCAGAAAACACAGAATAGTAAATTGTCATGTATGGATAGTCACTTTTTACAATCTGACACTAGCAACCTACTAATGAGCAGCTATATCCATATGGAAGGAGAGAGGAGTGTGAGACATAACATGTTTGCTGCAATGAAGCATGTACATAAACACAACTCATGCTATCAACATAGCCTCAGCTCACTCACTCAGATTGTATGAGTTGTGGATATTTACATTCTGCATTTCCCGCAGCTCATTGGTAAGTGGTTAGTGCCAGATTGTAAAATATGACCTAAGTTGGTTTAGAGAATGGGTGCTGCTAATGTATAAACCTGCCACCTGGTCTTATCATGTGGCTTGGCTGAAGGGAGTGGAACCAGTCCCAGCCTCCTGGGATAGTGCACTATTGCTTACAGATAGTTCAGGATTAAAATATATATATTTTTTCTTTTACACTCACTTTAGGGTTCCCCTGACTTTGAGGGTAAAAAAGTGCTTCTTATAGTGTGCAAAATACGGTATTTAATTGAGTCCTTCAAACACCAAAGATTCAGTAATATTTTTTTTAAATTGCCTATGACATCTTAATTTACTATTTTGATTATAAAGCAATAAAACATCTAATTTAAGTCAGCAGCCAACAACTCAATGTAAATGTGCACCCTAAGTCACCCTAAGGAAGAGATTCTGCAATGTCTTGAAAAGAGATGTATGCAAAATGTGACTAGTTTATTTGGGAGTTATAGCAGCTATCACCCAATTTTTCACATGTTATCATTGGCACCACAGGTATGCAGGTTGATTCTCCAGCTTTCACAATATATTCACTGCACTTACAATTCAATATCTGTATACTTAATGAGCGGCTCATTTCATATAGCAATTGTAAGTGCACTGAATATATTAGCTGCTGTGTCAGCTGGAAACTCAACCAAGTTTATATAGCAGTTGTGGGCAACTGAGTTGATATGGAGGGCCAAAAGTGCGGCCCTCGGCATCACTAAAGGGCCATACATAACATTTTCAATCTGTACTGCAGACATGGCTAGAAGACATTATTTTTCATGTTTTAAATAACAAAATTTGTTTAATATTATACTTCAAGCTTTAGGGAGCACTGTAGTATGGTAATGCAAATTTAGGTTATGTGCCTTATAGATATAATCAAAGCCTTTGATAATATTGATGGGGCACATAACCTTCGATTCCGCAGACAGGTGAGTTCCTATGCCCTATGCATTAACAATTTTAGGGGCGGCAAGTGGAGGACTGAGGGGGCCGCCAAAGAACGCCCAAAGGGCCGCATGCGGCCCCCAGGCCACAGGTTGGGCACCTGGGTTATATAATATGTTCCAGGATAAGCTGCCAGTGTAACATAAAACTCCATAAGTTAGTCCCTGGGTTATCAGTGGCTCTTCTCCTAGTGAATATCATTATATAATATGTTCAAGCTCTGCACACCCTGCTGGAATATGCTTTAGTCCTTCAGAATCCTTTGCTAGAACATGCTTTATATTCACTGTACATGTGTAGAGTCCTATTGTGTGTCTTTTATTTATTTCCCCAATTTCATCCCCAAAACTATCTGTATGGTCTAATACATCTTATTGTACAAGAAATATGGTAAGCATATATATTTTCTGATTATCATGCTGGCTCAGAATAAGTAAAAGTTTAATTACATTATATATATATTCATCCACTTTAGTTGCACAGCCCCTAAAAAATACCAAAATTGCTAGTGGTGTAGAAAAAGAATCTGTAGTTGTAGGAACATTACATAAGTTGAAATTTCTACTTGAAAACTACCTGTGCTAGAGCAATATTTTTTTCCTCAAAAGTTCCCATGAACATAAATGTGCTTTAAAACATTTTGTGCATAATTAATAAGTATCAGTTTCTTTAAGTTAAAACAATACAGAGATTGAGAGATTGTTGACCCTTTTTTGACCACTCTAGGTTATAATTAAACTGGATAAGTTGACTGCCCTGTGAATTACTGTGAACATTGGCTTACCTTGTCAGAGAGAACCTGTTCTCCCCCCCCCCCCCCCCCCCCCCCCCCCCCCCCCCCCCCCCCCCCCCGCCATCTACTGATGCTCAGGCTTTAAGCAGAAAGGGGCCTGCTTGGCAGAGTCCTCCGGTTGCTATGGCAATATAAACCAAGCAGCAGTGCCCACATTCTAATGTTCTCAATACCTCCCATTCTAATAAGCATTCTTCTATAGAGATGTGTATGCCCTCCTGCCAGAGCTGAGGCTTGGCCACTTACAAGTCTAAAGGTTTACTGTGAGAAGGCTGCGCCGAGTTGTTTGTAGTCTTTGGCGCATGGAGAAAGCGGCCTTTGTCTAGACTTACATAAACATCTAAATGTACGGATTTACAGGGGGGAGTTTAACAATTCTCCACTTCTCTATTACAATGATGTTCACTATACAACAGCACGGAGCATCCAATAAATGTAATATCTTTACTATTTCTTTATATTGAAAAATTGGCAGAAGATTGGATGTACTCAGTGGTATTTATTTGCATCACAAGGTTTATAGCACCTATCAGTCTCTGAACAGTGAAGGAAAATTTACCATCTCTAGTGGGTGGGTCTGGATTGGGGATCCCAGGTAAACTAACAAACGGTTTTTGTTAGTTTCACCTGCTTAAATGTAAATAAAAATACCTATTTGTGATGGGCGCCTCCTCAGTGTCTTTTTTTTACCTGGGAACCCCAATCCAGAACTAATCTTATCACCAAGGGAAGGTCTGAGCAACCACAAACTACCCTTGGTAATCCAGAGGCCACATGAGAGCACCCACCAGCCAACCTCCACTGAGTAGAGACAGTGTAAATAAATTCTCTACACGCCGGGACACTAAACGGTTGTTGGTAAAAGAGATTGAACGTATACACTTTACCAACTTCTTACAACAAACTAATTTTGATGCACGCATCTATGTAACGCTCCTAACCTGATTCTTCCAAATCTTTTTCCTACACGTTTTTTCTAACGACCACCGGGTTCCCCTGGAGGTCATAAGAAAAGGTACTACACAGAATAAGAAAATCCCAGCATCTACTCTATCTCTAGTGGGTGGCAGACTATGCCGTTCCCTTGGTTAGTTTATATACAGTGGCTTGCAAAAGTATTTGGCCCTCTTTAACTTTTCTACATTTTGTCACATTACAGCCACAAACATGAATCAATTTTATTGGAATTCCACATGAAAGACCAATACAAAGTGATGTACACGTGAGAAGTGAAACAAAAATCATACATGATTCCAAATTTTTTTTTACAAATAAATAACTGCAAAGTGGGGTGTGCGTAATTATTCAGCCCCCT
The DNA here is from genome assembly GCA_036250615.1 of Ptychadena robeensis. Taxonomy (NCBI): domain Eukaryota; kingdom Metazoa; phylum Chordata; class Amphibia; order Anura; family Ptychadenidae; genus Ptychadena; species Ptychadena robeensis. The sequence continues at coordinate 42,102,843 of CM070037.1, read as the reverse complement.
GAGTCAATACTTTGTAGAAGCACCTTTTGCTGCAATTCCAGCTGCCAGTCTTTTAGGGTATGTCTCTACCAGCTTTGCACATCTAGAGACTGAAATCCTTGCCCATTCTTCTTTGCAAAACAGTCAGATTAGATGGACAGCTTTGGGGAAAGCAGTTTTTAGATCTTGCTACATTTCTCGATTGTATTTAGATCTGGACTTTGACTGGGCCAGTCTAACACATGAATATCTTTTGTTTTAAACTATTCCATTGTTGCCCTGGCTTTATGTTTAGGGTCGTTGTACTGCTGGAAGGTGAACCTCCGCCCCAGTCTCAAGTCTTTTGCAGACTCCAAGAGGTTTTCTTCCAAGATTGCCCTGTATTTGGCTTCATCCATCTTCTCATCAACTCTGACCAGCTTTCCTGTCCCTGCTGAAGAGAAGACCTCCCAGAGCATGATTCTGCTACCACCATATTTGACAGTGGGGATGGTGTGTTCAGAGTTATGTGCAGTGTTAGTTTTCTGCCACACATAGCATTTTGCATTTTGGCCAAAAAGTTCAATTTGGTCTCATCTGACCAGAGCACCTTCTTCCACATGTTTGCTGTGTCCCCCACAAGGCTTGTAGTAAACTGCAAACGGGACTTCTTATGCTTTTCTGTTACCAATGGCTTTCTTCTTGCCACTCTTCCATAAAAGCCAACTTTGTGCAGTGCACGACTAATAGTTGTCTATGGACAGATTCCCCCACCTGAGCTGAAGATCTCTGCAGCTCGTCCAGAGTCACCATGGGCCTTTTGACTGCATTTCTCATTAGCGCTCTCCTTGTTCGGCCTGTGAGTTTAGGTGAATGGCCTTGTCTTGGTAGGTTAACAGTTGTGCCATACTCATTCCATTTCTGAATGATGGCTTGAACAGTGCTTCGTGGGATGTTCAAGGCTTTGGAAATCTTTTTGTAGCCCAAGCCTGCTTTACATTTCTCAATAACTTTATCCCTGACCTGTCTGGTGTGTTCTTTGGACTTCATGGTGTTGTTGCTCCCAATATTCTCTTAGACAACCTCTGAGGCCATCACAGAGCAGGCAATGTCTATGGGCAACTGACTGCACTCAGACCAAAGGGGGCTTAATAATTAGGCACACCCCACTGTGCAGTTATTTATTTGTAAAAAATGTTTGGAATCATGTATGATTTTCGTTCCACTTCTCACATGTACACCACTTTGAATTGGTCTTTTACGTGGAATTCCAAAAATATTGATTCATGTTTGTGGCTGTAATGTGACAAAATGTGGAAGAGTTAAAGGGGGCCGAATACTTTTGCAAGCCACTGTATATGGTCTTGTGTACATAGTGTTTGAGGCGAGCTGCTTTTATGCTATACAATATGTGTCATGTGACTGCAGTTAACCAGCGACACTGCAGGTTGATATCTAATGGCAGCCTTTGTTGGAATGCAGCCAGCATGAATGTAAAATCCATTTATTTTTCCTGCCACCGCCTACACAGTACTACAGTTTGCCTGTGCTGTGCAATATTGGTTCTCCCCACACTCTGCTTGGCACCATAAGGTCTAAATGTAACATTTGTACAAAGATTAGTGCTAGGTTTACACAGTCAGAAGCCACCCAAGCACATTTTGGGTCTTACCAGTGGCTACCAGTTGGAAACCTTTAGGAATAGAAATGAGCCAAGTTGGCTAAAAGCTCTAATACACAGATCAATTATAGCCGACTCACATTATATACTAAAAAATATACCATCAAGTCAGGTTTTACCAGTAACATTTGATAGCTGACAAATCTAATCTTCTCAAGAACATGAATTTTGCCAGAGCTGCTATCTGTGAGTTACCATTCGGCAGTATATATTTAGCAAAAAGATGTGTTTTGCTTGTCAATTATCCTCTTAAAGGTCATAGATGTGAAAAGGTGATAACACCACCGATCAGGAGACAGAATGTTCTTAGCCAGTGAACAGTGAATGTCTTTTCCATTTGCAGTTAAGTGATAAATTATAGGCTTGCATTCTTACAAAAGTTGCGGACATGAAAAAGTTACTGATGAGTTACAAAATGTGAAGTGTTTATATGAAATGAAAACTAGCCACAAAACTAGAAACTAGGGTTCTTATATGAAAGGATGAAAGCATTATTCCAATTCTTTCATGTTTCTTTCCAGTGAAATAAATCAATTCCAATTAAAATTAAAATGTCATAAAATTTCAGAACTTGTAAGATTTACAGATAACTCATAATGCATCGTTGATTTACAGAATTACAGTAATTTTTGCCACAACCCCCCCCCCCCCCATCTCTTACCAGTAGGGACCCCATCTCAGAAGGGAGAATTAAAGATTACAAACCTCCACTCCAAAGCTCTGCAGATGTTACGTGCCTAGTAAAGATTAGTGATGAGCAGCAAAGGCAATATTCAAATTCACAAAATATCTCAACAAATTTCGCCTAATATTTGAACCAGAAACTATATTTGAGACTTTGCGATCTCCAGTCATTATTACCTTCATTGGGCAAATTGGCACTTGCAAATTGTACATGCACATATTACAAACACAATGCATGGTAGTTCTGGGTACTGATGAAGAAAATCGAAAATATTCACGATTACGAAGAAATAGCCCTATATTTGAGATCTTGCGAATTCTCAATGTGCCGATTTTTGCAATTAGAATATTCGCGATCAACACTAGTAAAGATTACCTGTTGCCCTCAGATTTTTTTCCAATACTATTTGGTTGGGAAACCTTTTCTGCACTGTATTGCTAACAGTATTGGGACACCTACAAATACACCCACATAAACTTTTATTCTTCATCCATTGGCTTTGCAGAAGGCTTAGAAGTGTTTTATGGAAATTCTAAGTAAAGGCACTTATGTTGGACAAGAAGACCTGGTTTTTACGAATCTGCTTTAATTCATCCCAAAGTGTTGGTTTAGGTTGAAGCCAAGGCTCTATGCAAGCCAGTTCCCTCACACCGAATCCAAACCAAGAAGCCAAGCTCAAACCCCTAAAAAGTCCCCACTTCTTCCAAACTTTACATTTAAAGTCAGGCAAATGCTGTTATCTTGGCATCTAACAAAACCTGATCATTTAATTAGATTTTGAGACAGACACGTGTTATTTGTCACTTAACAGAACAAGTGCTCTAGAGTCCAGTGTTGTAAAGTGCTTTTGATCCTTTGCATTGCCCTACAGTAATGTTAGACTTGGATGCATCTGCTTGGCTATGGAAATCCATTCCATGTACATTCTCTAAGAATTGTTCTTGCCATTTGGGAAGTTAATCTCAAAATCTCTGGGCTCTTTATACAGTTGTGTTTCTCCCAGAGACTGTATTCTTCACAACTGTCTAGAGAGATCAGAGATAGCCTATTGTCAAAATCATCCTGAGGAAGTCGCCTGTGCACCACGAAACACACGGATGTCATTTGTGTCCTACTACCAATTAAATTATCAACTATTATGTGTGCCTTACAAGAGCCTTTTTTCATCTGGGTAAATCACAATCCAGAAGATATTTCGACACTAAGGAAAAGACGGCCCCACCATTACACCACCACCAGTAACCCAGTGGCAAAGGAGAGTGACCAAAAGAGGACAACATACCGAATAGTAAAAATCTCTACAAGCTTGGATACAGTCTGGTTGTTGGCACAAGAAATCCTATAACCAATAACTCTTGTCCGAACAACTAAAAATCATAAGTAATATTTACTTCTAAATAACCAAAGACATCACTGACTACTACACACTCCCACATTCTTCATGAAGCAATATAATTATCTTCTTTTTAAATTTTTTGGGTCTGAAAATCCTTTGAGCAACAAAGACAAAGGTGCCTATAGTGAGGAAAGGAGATCAGCCTACTGGCCTTACCTCTGGTAGAGCAGTTTGAGTATATATAGGTAGTCATGGGCCTCCTTGGATCCTTGGGTCCCTGCCCCTTTACCTGACTAGTTAGTTTTCCTGCACAGCCCATAGTAGATTATTTTTGTGGATTAACACCCCACCTTTTTTTTTTTACTACCGTAGGTGCTGACTTACAAGTGCTTAATGATAAATGCTGTGTTATCAGTGTTATCATTAAGCTGCAGCATGAATGACTTCCATACAAACACAACTTCAAAGCAGATTTAACATTTCAAAAAAAGTACTTCAGCTTTTAAGGGTGACTTTGCATTAGTATTAGCTGCACCAAGAGCTTTAATCTTCAACCTCTTTCTTCTTTCATGTGCAGCTGTAACAATCTATATGCATAGTGTGTGTAGATGATAACTATATTTGTATTGGACTTTGGGGCAGAAACGTAGATTGATTCTAAATTAAACCCTGTGCTAAGATAAATTACTAAGGCTTCCATTTATGGCCTTTTAAAATACAAGTTTCCTTGCTATCCATATCACTTACCTGAATCAGGCTTGTAAAACAGAAAGTAATGCTGGGCATACACGGGTAGTTTACCCTGCAACCGATTCTCGCAGCACAATGATGTCATCATGCTCTGCTCGAGCCCTGGCCAGATCGACTCATCCCACTTGAAGAAATGCTGGATGGCTTGATTTTTTTTATAGATTTGAGCACCGTGTATGCCTAGCTTATGAATGAAATCTTAATAAACAAAAAAAAAAAGAATTAAACCATTTCATTAAGAGAATGCCAAGAGTGGTTCCAAGCAGTAATCTGAAGCTAGGGGTCTTGACGTAATGGAAACAAGCCCTAACTCCTCTATAATGACATCCCGGAGCTGATGACAGAGCTGGTGGCAGTGAATCCACCTTCCATTTGAGGATGTCCCGCAGGTCTGCAAGGCAGCATGGAGGTCTTTGTGATTTTTAACATGTTAGAATACTGCCCTGCAGGCCAGCTTCCGCAAGGAGGGGATCATGCTCTGCTTCAGTTTGTCACAATATAGGTTGGCACAATGAATTGTAGCTTTCCAGTGGTGGCAGCATTCATGCAGCCTCAAACTGTGACACTCCAACCACCATGCTAGACTGTAGACAAGATGCTGAGCAGGTGTTTTCAAATTCTTTGGTCGGCCATGGTGAAAATGCTACTTCTAAGTGGGACATCTTAAACCGCTGTATGGTCTTGGCCTCTGTACTGCAGCTAAGTTTCAGAGTGTTACAATCTTTTTATAAACAAGGCTACCTTTTTGTATGAATTTTTTTTATACTGTAAAATGTTATACAGCTACTTTACATTATATACTCTACATAGTTTTATATATATATATATCTATATATATATCTATATATATATATATACTCACCGCATTCTGTTTCTCCATAACTATTATGAGCAGCTTTGCTTAGCTGTAGCCTTGTACCCATTATCAATTGACTGATTGCTGTATGAGGGCTATGTTGAAATGCTGATCACTAATGCACAATGTCTGCTTGACAGTCGATACTGTACATCCTAATAGACTTTAAAAGCCAAATGTTAAATGCAGCTGTCAAAATGCCTCATATCAGTTTTAGATGGAGTTTTGAAGCAGCCACACTATATTCTATGCTACGGTAATAAAAAGTGACATCTCATAGATAATGGCAAACTTTATTTTTTGTTATTGGGTTTTTAGTTTTATAACCAATGGAATTCCTAAAGAAAAGGGGGATTGTAAAAATATTCTAATGACTGGGAACATATCAATCATGAAGAATTTCTCTTTAACAAAACTCTTGACTTGGTGCTTCTAAACTCTTGAGAGTAAATTTCAATTAAGCATTCTATCATACATTTAATTAACTTCCTAGGTCATAATCTCAAATATGTAATATAATATCAGTTCTTGCCAACTCAGCATACAGGAAAACCCTTTAGAAAAGTCATTCTACTTTAGTTAGTTGTAAGTGAACTTAGAAGGAAATTAATGTTTTTCCAAATAGTTTTGTTAATGTTGGTATTCAGGTATTCATACATGTATTAGCTTACTAAATATTAAACTGGCCATAGACGCTTCAATCCGTGGCAATCGATGGGGCGAAATCCGGTCGCAGATCGAAGCCATGAACCTGGAGCGACTGATCCTGAGCGCTCCAAAGATTGATCGGCCAAAAAACGGAGGTACAGTCCTGAGTTTACACAGAGCTTTACCTGCTGCTCTGTGTTGTGCTTGTCTGTGCTGGCTGCATCAACATGCAGATTATCCTTACTATCAGGATGTAGAATTAATGTGGGCCCTGCTGGGGAATTTTTGCACTGTATCTCCATATGCCATAGCTAGGGGAATGGTCAGGATTTCTGGGGGTTAAGTAAAATTGGCTGGCCACCTGGGACTAAGTAGCAGTATACTAGGGGCATCAGTATAAAGGAAGTGAAGGGCTAATTACTTTTTTCCTATGTATGTAAATAAATCAGAGTAAGTGGTAAATGCCAAACTTTGCCTGGGCACCCAGGAAATTTCAAACTGTTTACCAACTTTCCTAAACTGTAAACTTGTTTGAGGCCGGCCATTAAGAACTAACTTTTGTGTTTTACAATTTAAGCCAAATTTTTTTATATGTATGTTGCGTCTGTATTTAGGTTTCATTTTCTGTCTATTGGAGTGGTGTGCTGGGGTAATTAACATTGTGTCATTGCTGTGAAACCACCCTTCCCACGGGGCTGTCTTGCTTGTAATAAATTGTTTCATTTGTTGACCATTATCTTCTTTCAAACCTCACCACCAGAATTGCAAACTTACAGTACTGATGTTAATAACTATGCATCAAAATTACAGTTTTGGACTCTTGATAAATCTTGCTTTGGATCTGTGTGGAAGAAATTACATTAACTCCATGCTTGTCAGGATTACTAGACCAGATAAAATTTTAGAGTTTTTGTAAACATTTAATAGCGGAAATTTTCATATGTAATGCAATTTTCAGTGTCGGGCATCTCCTAAATAGCAAGGAGCCCTGTAAGAACTCATAAGCATAAGATGAAATAGTGGAGTATTTGTAACCATAACAATAACTGCCAATTTATAAACTGTCATGGATATCATATTGCTTCCAGACAAGATACGATTTTTTGATCTATCTGTCTAATGAGAACAGATGACTGATATTACTCAGAGTTATCTAGAGAAGATGCAAACCAAGCAGCTTTATATAAAACATAATACAGTGTTCTCCCAGAGAATCAGTAGAATTAATCAGCATTTTAAAGAGTATATTTAATCTTTGTACTGTAGGATTGGCAGTTTTAAAAGAACAATTTTACTTTAGAAGTGACAGCATCTAGAGATGGTCGAATTTCTTTTAAAAAATTCGACCATTTTGACGATTTCGAGTTACCGGTTGTAAGGCTTACGCCCGATAGCAGGATGGAGTAGAGGGGGAACCGGGATTCAGAGGAGCTTCGTGGAGGGGAGCGTTGCCCCCGTAGGTGTGTAGGGAGATGGAGTGGAAATGGGAGAGGCAGAATGAGGTGAGCCCATTCCCCCATACTCTGGGGGGAGCCTGAGGGTTGCCACCCGGGACCCCTGCTGAGCACCGAGGCCTGACACCGGTAAGTGCAAAACCCCTGAGCATGGTACCAACAAATTTGCGGATGTAGAGAAGGGTTGGTGGTATACTACAAAAAAGTATGTCTCTAACACAAAGAGTTTTTGCCATACATTAACTTACAAAGTCAAGTTTTTGAGAAAAAAGTAAAACATTTTTTAAATCTGAATATTTGATTGATTTTGAACTTATGCAAATACTACATCGTTGGAGAGAAAACTTTTTGTCAAATGTTTCCCAAAACCCTTCTCTACAATCTCCAAGCTATTTTGGTTGATGATACCATTTTCAGAGGTTTGCAATCAGCTCACAAATTCAGATTAGATACTAATAAAAATTCAACCATCAATAACAGCTAAACACAGGCACCCC